>AP027107.1:12080672-12680672 GCA_028142955.1 Pinctada fucata | reverse complement strand
AATGAAATTTTACCTATCTGAAACCAAATCAATCTCGATGAAACTTGACATGTACCTAGCCATAAGTCTCCTCTTTCGATTGGTATAGCGGATACATCCCTATCGAACGTGGTACAAGGCGTAGGAGCGCGCATATAGAGGTCTATTGTGCACTTTTTATAGCAGAAATGATCAATGTGAGTAAATGAATGAAATTTTACCTATCTGAAACCAAATCAATCTCGATGAAACTTGACATGTACCTAGCCCCAAGTCTCCTCTTTCGATTGGTATAGCGCATACATCCCTATCGAACCTGGTACAAGACGTAGGAGCGCGCATATAGAGGTCTGATGGGCGCTTTTTATAGCAGAAATGATCAATATAAGTAAATGAATGAAATTTTACCTATCTAAAACCAAATCAATCTCGATGAAACTTGACATGTACCTAGCCCCAAGTCTCCTCTTTCAATTGGTATAGTGCATACATCCCTATCGAACCTGGTACAAGACGTAGGAGCGCGCATATAGAGGTCTGATGGGCGCTTTTTATAGCAGAAATGATCAATATGAGTAAATGAATGAAATTTTACCTATCTGAAACCAAATCAGTCTCAATGAAACTTGACATGTACCTAGCCCGAAGTCTCCTCTTTCGATTGGTATAGTGCATACATCCCTATCGAACCTGGTACAAGAGGTAGGAGCGCGCATATAGAGCTCTAATGGGCACTTTTTTTAGCAGAAATGATCAATATGAGTAAATGAATGAAATTTTACCTATCTGAAACCAAATCAATCTCGATGAAACTTGACATGTACCTAGCCCCAAGTCTCTTCTTTCGATTGGTATAGTGCATACATCCCTATCGAACCTGGTACATGAAGTAGGAGCGCGCATATAGAGGTCTAATGGGCGCTTTTTTTAGCAGAAATGATCAATATGAGTAAATGAATGAAATTTTACCTATCTGAAACCAAATCAATCTCGATGAAACTTGACATGTACCTAGCCCAAAGTCTTCTCTTTCGATTGGTATAGTGCTTACATCCCTATCGAACCTGGTACAAGACGTAGGAGCGCGCATATAGAGGTCTAATGGGCGCTTTTTATAGCAGAAATGATCAATATGAGTAAATGAATGAAATTTTACCTATCTGAAACCAAATCAATCTCGATGAAACTTGACATGTACCTAGCCCCACGTCTCTTCTTACAATTGGTATAGCGCATACATCCCTATTGAACGTGGTACAAGAGGTAGGAGCGCGCATATAGAGGTCTAATGGGCGCTTTTTATAGCAGAAATGATCAATATGACTAAATGAATGAAATTTTACCTATCTGAAACAAAATCAATCTCGATGAAACTTGACAGGTACCTAGCCCCAAGTCTCCTCTTTCGATTGGTATAGCGCATACATCCCTATCGAACCTGGTACAAGACGTAGGAGCGCGCATATAGAGGACTAATGGGCGCTTTTTATAGCAGAAATGATCATTATGAGTAAATGAATGAAAATTTACCTATCCGAAACCAAATCAATCTCGATGAAACTTGACATGTACCTAGCCCCAAGTCTCCTCTTTCGATTGGTATAGCGCATACATCCCTATCGAACGTGGTACAAGATGTAGGAGCGCGCATATAGAGGTCTAATGGCCACTTTTTATAGCAGAAATGATCAATGTGAGTAAATGAATGAAATTTTACCTATCTGAAACCAAATCAATCTCGATGAAACTTGAAATGTACCTAACCCCAAGTCTCCATTTTCGATTGGTATAGCGCATACATCCCTATCGAACCTGGTACAAGACGAAGGAGCGCGCATATAGAGGTCTAATGGGCGCTTTTTATAGCAGAAATGATCAATATGAGTAAATGAATGAAATTTTACCTATCTGAAACCAAATCAATCTCGATGAAACTTGACATGTACATAGCCCCAAGTCTCCTCTTTCGATTGGTATAGCGGATACATCCCTATCGAACGTGGTACCAGGCGTAGGAGCGCGCATATAGAGGTCTATTTTGCACTTTTTATAGCAGAAATGATCAATATAAGTAAATGAATGAAATTTTACCTATCTAAAACCAAATCAATCTCGATGAAACTTGACATGTACCTAGCCCCAAGTCTCCTCTTTCGATTTGTATAGCGCATACATCCCTATCGAACCTGGTACAAGACGTAGGAGCGCGCATATAGAGGTCTGATGGGCGCTTTTTATAGGAGAAATGATCAATATAAGTAAATGAATGAAATTTTACCTATCTAAAACCAAATCAATCTCGATGAAACTTGACGTGTACCTAGCCCCAAGTCTCCTCTTTCAATTGGTATAGTGCATACATCCCTATCGAACCTGGTACAAGACGTAGGAGCGCGCATATAGAGGTCTGATGGGCGCTTTTTATAGCAGAAATGATCAATATGAGTAAATGAATGAAATTTTACCTATCTGAAACCAAATCAGTCTCAATGAAACTTAACATGTACCTAGCCCGAAGTCTCCTCTTTTGATTGGTATAGTGCATACATCCCTATCGAACCTGGTACAAGAGGTAGGAGCGCGCATATAGAGGTCTGATGGGCGCTTTTTATAGCAGAAATGATCAATATGAGTAAATGAATGAAATTTTACCTATCTGAAACCAAATCAATCTCGATGAAACTTGACATGTACGTAGCCCCAAATGCCCTCTTTTGATTGGTATAGTGCATACATCCCTATCGAACCTGGTACATGAAGTAGGAGCGCACACATAGAGATCTGATGGGCGCTTTTTATAACAGAAATGATCAATATGAGAAAATGAATGAAATTTTACCTATGTGAAAACAAATCAATCTCAATGAAACTTGACATGTACCTAGCCCAAAGTCTCCTCTTTCGATTGGTATAGCGCATACATCCCTATCGAACCTGGTACAAGACGAAGGAGCGCGCATATAGAGGTCTAATGGGCGCTTTTTATAGCAGAAATGATCAATATGAGTAAATGAATGAAATTTTACCTATCTAAAACCAAATCAATCTCGATGAAACTTAACATGTACCTAGCCCCAAGTCTCTTCTTTCGATTGGTATAGTGCATACATCCCTATCGAACCTGGTACATGAAGTAGGAGCGCGCATATAGAGGTCTAATGGGCGCATTTTATAGCAGAAATGATCAATATGAGTAAATGAATGAAATTTTACCTATCTGAAACCAAATCAATCTCGATGAAACTTGACATGTACCTAGCCCCACGTCTCTTCTTACAATTGGTATAGCGCATACATCCCTATTGAACGTGGTACAAGAGGTAGGAGCGCGCATATAGAGGTCTAATGGGCGCTTTTTATAGCAGAAATGATCAATATGAGTAAATGAATGAAATTTTACCTATCTGAAACAAAATCAATCTCGATGAAACTTGACAGGTACCTAGCCCCAAGTCTCCTCTTTCGATTGGAATAGCGCATACATCCCTATCGAACCTGGTACAAGACGTAGGAGCGCGCATATAGAGGACTAATGGGCGCTTTTTATAGCAGAAATGATCATTATGAGTAAATGAATGAAAATTTACCTATCCGAAACCAAATAAACCTCGATGAAACTTGACATGTACGTAGCCCCAAGTCTCCTCTTTCGATTGGTATAGCGCATACATCCCTATCGAACCTGGTACAAGATGTAGGAGCGCGCATATAGAGGACTAATGGGCGCTTTTTATAGCAGAAATGATCATTATAAGTAAATGAATGAAAATTAACCTATCTGAAACCAAATCAATCTCGATGAAACTTGACATGTACCTAGCCCCAAGTCTCCTCTTTTGATTGGTATAGCGCATACATCCCTATCGAACCTGGTACAAGACGTAGGAGCGCGCATATAGAGGTCTAATGGGCGCTTTTTATAGCAGAAATGATCAATGTGAGTAAATGAATGAAATTTTTCCTATCTGAAACCAAATCAATCTCGATGAAACTTGACATGTACCTAGCCCCAAGTCTCCTCTTTTGATTGGTATAGCGCATACATCCCTATCGAACTTGGTACAAGAAAAAGGAGCGCGCATATAGAGGTCTAATGGGCGCTTTTTATAGCAGAAATGATCAATATGAGTAAATGAATGAAATTTTACCTATCTGAAACCAAATCAATCTCGATGAAACTTAACATGTACCTAGCCCCAAGTCTTCTCTTTTGATTAGTATAGCGCATACATCCCTATCGAACCTGGTACAAGACGTAGGAGCGCGCATATAGAGGTCTAATGGGCACTTTTTATAGCAGAAATGATCACTGTGAGTAAATGAATGAAATTTTACCTATCTGAAACCAAATCAATCTCGATGAAACTTGACATGTACATAGCCCCAAGTCTCCTCTTTCGATTGGTATAGCGCATACATCCCTATCGAACGTGGTACAAGACGTAGGAGCGCGCATATAGAGGTCTGATGGGCGCTTTTTATAGCAGAAATGATCAATATAAGTAAATGAATGAAATTTTACCTATCTAAAACCAAATCAATCTCGATGAAACTTGACATGTACATAGCCCCAAGTCTCCTCTTTCAATTGGTATAGTGCATACATCCCTATCGAACCTGGTACAAGACGTAGGAGCGCGCATATAGAGGTCTGATGGGCGCTTTTTATAGCAGAAATGATCAATATGAGTAAATGAATGAAATTTTACCTATCTGAAACCAAATCAGTCTCAATGAAACTTGACATGTACCTAGCCCGAAGTCTCCTCTTTTGATTGGTATAGTGCATACATCCCTATCGAACCTGGTACAAGAGGTAGGAGCGCGCATATAGAGGTCTGATGGGCGCTTTTTATATCAGAAATGATCAATATGAGTAAATGAATGAAATTTTACCTATCTGAAACCAAATCAATCTCGATGAAACTTGACATGTACGTAGCCCCAAATGCCCTCTTTTGATTGGTATAGTGCATACATCCCTATCGAACCTGGTACATGAAGTAGGAGCGCACACATAGAGGTCTGATGGGCGCTTTTTATAACAGAAATGATCAATATGAGTAAATGAATGAAATTTTACCTATCTGAAACCAAATCAATCTCGATGAAACTTGACATGTACCTAGCCCCACGTCTCTTCTTACAATTGGTATAGCGCATACATCCCTATTGAACGTGGTACAAGAGGTAGGAGGGCGCATATAGAGGTCTAATGGGCGCTTTTTATAGCAGAAATGATCAATATGAGTAAATGAATGAAATTTTACCTATCTGAAACAAAATCAATCTCGATGAAACTTGACAGGTACCTAGCCCCAAGTCTCCTCTTTCGATTGGTATAGCGCATACATCCCTATCGAACCTGGTACAAGACGTAGGAGCGCGCATATAGAGGACTAATGGGCGCTTTTTATAGCAGAAATGATCATTATGAGTAAATGAATGAAAATTTACCTATCCGAAACCAAATCAATCTCGATGAAACTTGACATGTACCTAGCCCCAAGTCTCCTCTTTCGATTGGTAAAGCGCATACATCCCTATCGAACCTGGTACAAGACGTAGGAGCGCGCATATAGAGGACTAATGGGCGCTTTTTATAGCAGAAATGATCATTATAAGTAAATGAATGAAAATTTACCTATCTGAAACCAAATCAATCTCGATGAAACTTGACATGTACCTAGCCCCAAGTCTCCTCTTTTGATTGGTATAGCGCATACATCCCTATCGAACCTGGTACAAGACGTAGGAGCGCGCATAAAGAGGTCTAATGGGCGTTTTTTATAGCAGAAATGATCAATGTGAGTAAATGAATGAAATTTTTCCTATCTGAAACCAAATCAATCTCGATGAAACTTGACATGTACCTAGCCCCAAGTCTCCTCTTTTGATTGGTATAGCGCATACATCCCTATCGAACTTGGTACAAGAAGAAGGAGCGCGCATATAGAGGTCTAATGGGCGCTTTTTA
Organism: Pinctada fucata; assembly: GCA_028142955.1. Lineage (NCBI taxonomy): Eukaryota > Metazoa > Mollusca > Bivalvia > Pterioida > Pteriidae > Pinctada > Pinctada fucata. The sequence continues at coordinate 12,674,716 of AP027107.1, read as the reverse complement.
TAGCAGAAATGATCAATATGAGTAAATGAATGAAATTTTACCTATCTGAAACCAAATCAATCTCGATGAAACTTAACATGTACCTAGCCCCAAGTCTTCTCTTTTGATTGGTATAGCGCATACATCCCTATCGAACCTGGTACAAGACGTAGGAGCGCGCATATAGAGGTCTAATGGGCACTTTTTATAGCAGAAATGATCACTGTGAGTAAATGAATGAAATTTTACCTATCTGAAACCAAATCAATCTCGATGAAACTTGACATGTACCTAGCCCCAAGTCTCCTCTTTTGATTGGTATAGCGCATACATCCCTATCGTACTTGGTACAAGACGAAGGAGCGCGCATATAGAGGTCTAATGGGCGCTTTTTATAGCAGAGATGATCAATATGAGTAAATGAATGAAATTTTACCTATATGAAACCAAATCAATCTCGATGAAACTTGACATGTACCTAGCCCCAAGTCTCTTCTTTCGATTTGTATAGCGCATACATCCCTATCGAACGTGGAACAAGAAGAAGGAGCGCGCATATAGAGGTGTAATGGGCGCTTTTTATAGCAGAAATGATCAATATGAGTAAATGAATGAAATTTTACCTATCTGAAACCAAATCAATCTCGATGAAACTTGACATGTACCTAGCCCCAAGTCTCCTCTTTTGATTGGTATAGCGCATACATAACTATCGAACCTGGTACAAGACGTAGGAGCGCGCATATAGAGGTCTAATGGGCACTTTTTATAGCAGAAATGATCAATATAAGTAAATGAATGAAATTTTACCTATCTAAAACCAAATCAATCTCTATGAAACTTGACATGTACCTAGCCCCAAGTCTCCTCTTTCGATTGGTAAAGCGCATACATCCCTATCGAACGTGGTACAAGACGTAGGAGCGCGCATATAGAGGTCTAATGGGCACTTTTTATAGCAGAAATGATCAATGTGAGTAAATGAATGAAATTTTACCTATCTGAAACCAAATCAATCTCGATGAAACTTGAAATGTACCTAACCCCAAATCTCCTCTTTCGATTGGTATAGTGCATACATCCCTATCGAACCTGGTACAAGACGAAGGAGCGCGCATATAGAGGTCTAATGGGCGCCTTTTATAGCAGAAATGATCAATATGAGTAAATGAATGAAATTTTACCTATCTGAAACCAAATAAATCTCGATGAAACTTGACATGTACCTAGCCCCAAGTCTCCTATTTTGATTGGTATAGCGCATACATCCCTATCGAACGTGGTACAAGACGTAGGATCGCGCATATAGAGGTCTAATGGGCACTTTTTATAGCAGAAATGATCAATATGAGTAAATGAATGAAATTTTACTTATCTGAAACCAAATCAATCTCGATGAAACTTGGCATGTACCTAGCCCCAAGTCTCCTCTTTTGATTGGTATAGCGCATACATCCCTATCGAACCTGGTACAAGACGAAGGAGCGCGCATATAGAGGTCTAATGGGCGCTTTTTATAGCAGAAATGATCAATATGAGTAAATGAATGAAATTTTACCTATCTGAAACCAAATCAATCTCGATGAAACTTGACATGTACCTAGCCCCAAGTCTCCTCTTTCGATTGGTATAGCGCATACATCCCTATCGAACGTGGTACAAGGCGTAGGAGCGCGCATATAGAGGTCTATTGTGCACTTTTTATAGCAGAAATGATCAATGTGAGTAAATGAATGAAATTTTACCTATCTGAAACCAAATCAATCTCAATGAAACTTGACATGTACCTAGCCCCAAGTCTCCTCTTTTGATTGGTATAGCGCATACATCCCTATCGAACGTGGTACAAGGCGTAGGAGCGCGCATATAGAGGTCTATTGTGCACTTTTTATAGCAGAAATGATCAATGTGAGTAAATGAATGAAATTTTACCTATCTGAAACCAAATCAATCTCAATGAAAGTTGACATGTACCTAGCCCCAAGTCTCCTCTTTTGATTGGTATAGCGCATACATCCCTATCGAACCTGGTACAAGACGTAGGAGCGCGCATATAGAGGTCTGATGGGCGCTTTTTATAGCAGAAATGATCAATATAAGTAAATGAATAAAATTTTACCTATCTAAAACCAAATCAATCTCGATGAAACTTGACATGTACCTTGCCCCAAGTCTCCTCTTTCAATTGGTATAGTGCATACATCCCTATCGAACCTGGTACAAGACGTAGGAGCGCGCATATAGAGGTCTGATGGGCGCTTTTTATAGCAGAAATGATCAATATGAGTAAATGAATGAAATTTTACCTATCTGAAACCAAATCAGTGTCAATGAAACTTAACATGTACCTAGCCCGAAGTCTCCTCTTTTGATTGGTATAGTGCATGCATCCCTATCGAACCTGGTACAAGACGTAGGAGTGCGCATATAGAGGACTAATGGGCGCTTTTTATAGCAGAAATGATCATTATGAGTAAATGAATGAAAATTTACCTATCCGAAACCAAATCAATCTCGATGAAACTTGACATGTACCTAGCCCCAAGTCTCCTCTTTTGATTGGTAAAGCGCATACATCCCTATCGAACGTGGTACAAGACGTAAGAACGCGCATATAGAGGTCTAATGGGCACTTTTTATAGCAGAAATGTTCAATATGAGTAAATGAATGAAATTTTACCTATCTGAAACCAAATCAATCTCGATGAAACTTGACATGTACCTAGCCCCAAGTCTCCTCTTTCGATTGGTATAGCGCATACATCCCTATCGAAGCTGGTACAAGAGGTAGGAGCGCGCATAGAGAGGTCTAATGGGCGCTTTTTATAGCAGAAATGATCAATATGAGTAAATGAATGAAATTTTACCTATCTGAAACCAAATTAATCTCGATGAAACTTGACATGTACATAGCCCCAAGTCTCCTCTTTCGATTGGTATAGCGCATACATCCCTATCGAACCTGGTACAAGACGAAGGAGCGCGCATATAGAGGTCTAATGGGCGCTTTTTATAGCAGAAATGATCAATATGAGTAAATGAATGAAATTTTACCTATCTGAAACCAAATCAATCTCGATGAAACTTGACATGTACCTAGCCCCAAGTCTCCTCTTTCGATTGGTACAGCGCATACATCCCTATCGAACGTGGTACAAGGCGTAGGAGCGCGCATATAGAGGTCTATTGTGCACTTTTTATAGCAGAAATGATCAATGTGAGTAAATGAATGAAATTTTACCTATCTGAAACCAAATCAATCTCGATGAAACTTGACATGTACCTAGCCCCAAGTCTCCTCTTTTGATTGGTATAGCGCATACATCCCTATCGAACTTGGTACAAGAAGAAGGAGCGCGCATATAGAGGTCTATTGGGCGCTTTTTATAGCAGAAATGATCAATATGAGTAAATGAATGAAATTTTACCTATCTGAAACCAAATGAATCTCGATGAAACTTGACATGTACCTAGCCCCAAGTCTCCTCTTTCGATTTGTATAGCGCATACATCCCTATCGAACATGGAACAAGAAGAAGGAGCGCGCATATAGAGGTCTAATGGGCGCTTTTTATAGCAGAAATGATCAATATGAGTAAATGAATGAAATTTTACCTATCTGAAACCAAATCAATCTCGATGAAACTTAACATGTACCTAGCCCCAAGTCTCCTCTTTTGATTGGTATAGCGCATACATCCCTATCGAACCTGGTACAAGACGTAGGAGCGCGCATATAGAGGTCTAATGGGCACTTTTTATAGCAGAAATGATCAATGTGAGTAAATGAATGAAAATTTACCTATCTGAAACCAAATCAATCTCGATGAAACTTGACATGTACCTAGCCCCACGTCTCTTCTTACAATTGGTATAGCGCATACATCCCTATTGAACGTGGTACAAGAGGTAGGAGCGCGCATATAGAGGTCTAATGGACGCTTTTTATAGCAGAAATGATCAATATGACTAAATGAATGAAATTTTACCTATCTGAAACAAAATCAATCTCGATGAAACTTGACAGGTACCTAGCCCCAAGTCTCCTCTTTCGATTGGTATAGCGCATACATCCCTATCGAACCTGGTAGAAGACGTAGGAGCGCGCATATAGAGGACTAATGGGCGCTTTTTATAGCAGAAATGATCATTATGAGTAAATGAATGAAAATTTACCTATCTGAAACCAAATCAATCTCGATGAAACTTGACATGTACCTAGCCCCAAGTCTCTTCTTTCGATTTGTATAGCGCATACATCCCTATCGAACGTGGAACAAGAAGAAGGAGCACGCATATAGAGGTCTAATGGGCGCTTTTTATAGCAGAAATGATCAATATGAGTAAATGAATGAAATTTTACCTATCTGAAACCAAATCAATCTCGATGAAACTTAACATGTACCTAGCCCCAAGTCTCCTCTTTTGATTGGTATAGCGCATACATCCCTATCGAACCTGGTACAAGACGTAGGAGCGCGCATATAGAGGTCTAATGGGCACTTTTTATAGCAGAAATGATCAATGTGAGTAAATGAATGAAAATTTACCTATCTGAAACCAAATCAATCTCGATGAAACTTGACATGTACCTAGCCCCACGTCTCTTCTTACAATTGGTATAGCGCATACATCCCTATTGAACGTGGTACAAGAGGTAGGAGCGCGCATATAGAGGTCTAATGGACGCTTTTTATAGCAGAAATGATCAATATGACTAAATGAATGAAATTTTACCTATCTGAAACAAAATCAATCTCGATGAAACTTGACAGGTACCTAGCCCCAAGTCTCCTCTTTCGATTGGTATAGCGCATACATCCCTATCGAACCTGGTAGAAGACGTAGGAGCGCGCATATAGAGGACTAATGGGCGCTTTTTATAGCAGAAATGATCATTATGAGTAAATGAATGAAAATTTACCTATCTGAAACCAAATCAATCTCGATGAAACTTGACATGTACCTAGCCCCAAGTCTCTTCTTTCGATTGGTAAAGCGCATACATCCCTATCGAACGTGGTACAAGATGTAGGAGCGCGCATATAGAGGTCTAATGGCCACTTTTTATAGCAGAAATGATCAATGTGAGTAAATGAATGAAATTTTACCTATCTGAAACCAAATCAATCTCGATGAAACTTGACATGTACCTAACCTCAAGTCTCCATTTTCGATTGGTATAGCGCATACATCCCTATCGAACCTGGTACAATACGAAGGAGCGCGCATATAGAGGTCTAATGGGCGCTTTTTCTGGCAGAAATGATCAATATGAGAAAATGAATGAAATTTTACCTATCTGAAACCAAATCAATCTCGATAAAACTTGACATGTACCTAGCCCCAAGTCTCCTCTTTTGATTGGTATAGTGCATACATCCCTATCGAACGTGGTACAAGACGTAGGATCGCGCATAGAGAGGTCTAATGGGCACTTTTTACAGCAGAAATGATCAATATGAGTAAATGAATGAAATTTTACCTATCTGAAACCAAATCAATCTCGATGAAACTTGACATGTACCTAGCCCCAAGTCTCCTCTTTCGATTGGTATAGCGCATACATCCCTATCGAACCTGGTACAAGACGAAGGAGCGCGCATATAGAGGTCTAATGGGCGCTTTTTATAGCAGAAATGATCAATATGAGTAAATGAATGAAATTTTACCTATCTGAAACCAAATTAACCTCGATGAAACTTGACATGTACCTAGCCCCAAGTCTCCTCTTTCGATTGGTATAGCGCATACATCCCTATCGAACCTGGTACAAGACGAAAGAGCGCGCATATAGAGGTCTAATGGGCGCTTTTTATAGCAGAAATGATCAATATGAGTAAATGAATGAAATTTTACCTATCTGAAACCAAATCAATCTCGATGAAACTTGACATGTACCTAGCCCCAAGTCTCCTCTTTCGATTGGTATAGCGCATACATCCCTATCGAACGTGGAACAAGGCGTAGGAGCGCGCATATAGAGGTCTATTGTGCACTTTTTATAGCAGAAATGATCAATGTGAGTAAATGAATGAAATTTTACCTATCTGAAACCAAATCAATCTCGATGAAACTTGACATGTACCTAGCCCCAAGTCTCCTCTTTCGATTGGTATAGCGCATACATCCCTATCGAACCTGGTACAAGACGAAGGAGCGCGCATATAGCGGTCTAATGGGCGCTTTTTATAGCAGAAATGATCAATATGAGTAAATGAATGAAATTTTACCTATCTGAAACCAAATTAATCTCGATGAAACTTGACATGTACCTAGCCCCAAGTCTCCTCTTTCGATTGGTATAGCGCATACATCCCTATCGAACCTGGTACAAGACGAAAGAGCGCGCATATAGAGGTCTAATGGGCGCTTTTTATAGCAGAAATGATCAATATGAGTAAATGAATGAAATTTTACCTATCTGAAACCAAATCAATCTCGATGAAACTTGACATGTACCTAGCCCCAAGTCTCCTCTTTCGATTGGTATAGCGCATACATCCCTATCGAACTTGGAACAAGGCGTAGGAGCGCGCATATAGAGGTCTATTGTGCACATTTTATAGCAGAAATGATCAATGTGAGTAAATGAATGAAATTTTACCTATCTGAAACCAAATCAATCTCGATGAAACTTGACATGTACCTAGCCCCAAGTCTCCTCTTTCGATTGGTATAGCGCATACATCCCTATCGAACCTGGTACAAGACGTAGGAGCGCGCATATAGAGGTCTGATGGGCGCTTTTTATAGCAGAAATGATCAATATAAGTAAATGAATGAAATTTTACCTATCTAAAACCAAATCAATCTCGATGAAACTTGACATGTACCTAGCCCCAAGTCTCCTCTTTCGATTGGTATAGCGCATACATCCCTATCGAACCTGGTACAAGACGTAGGAGCGCGCATATAGAGGTCTGATGGGCGCTTTTTATAGCAGAAATGATCAATATGAGTAAATGAATGAAATTTTACCTATCTGAAACCTAATCAGTCTCAATGAAACTTGACATGTACCTAGCCCGAAGTCTCCTCTTTTGATTGGTATAGTGCATACATCCCTATCGAACCTGGTACAAGAGGTAGGTGCGCGCATATAGAGGTCTGATGGGCGCTTTTTATAGCAGAAATGATCAATATGAGTAAATGAATGAAATTTTACCTATCTGAAACCAAATCAATCTCGATGAAACTTGACATGTACGTAGCCCCAAATGCCCTCTTTCGATTGGTATAGTGCATACATCCCTATCGAACCTGGTACATGAAGTTGGAGCGCACATATAGAGGTCTGATGGGCGCTTTTTATAACAGAAATGATCAATATGAGAAAATGAATGAAATTTTACCTATCTGAAACCAAATCAATCTCAATGAAACTTGACATGTACCTAGCCCAAAGTCTCCTCTTTTGAATGGTATAGCGCATACATCCCTATCGAACGTGGTACAAGACTTAGGATCGCGCATATAGCGGTCTAATGGGCACTTTTTATAGCAGAAATGATCAATATGAGTAAATGAATGAAATTTTACCTATCTGAAACCAAATCAATCTCGATGAAACTTGACATGTACCTAGCCCCAAGTCTCCTCTTTCGATTGGTATAGCGCATACATCCCTATCGAACCTGGTACAAGACGAAAGAGCGCGCATATAGAGGTCTAATGGGCGTTTTTTATAGCAGAAATGATCAATATGAGTAAATGAATGAAATTTTACCTATCTGAAACCAAATCAATCTCGATGAAACTTGACATGTACCTAGCCCCAAGTCTCCTCTTTCGATTGGTATAGCGCATACATCCCTATCGAACGTGGAACAAGGCGTAGGAGCGCGCATATAGAGGTCTATTGTGCACTTTTTATAGCAGAAATGATCAATGTGAGTAAATGAATGAAATTTTACCTATCTGAAACCAAATCAATCTCGATGAAACTTGACATGTACCTAGCCCCAAGTCTCCTCTTTCGATTGGTATAGCGCATACATCCCTATCGAACCTGGTACAAGACGTAGGAGCGCGCATATAGAGGTCTGATGGGCGCTTTTTATAGCAGAAATGATCAATATAAGTAAATGAATGAAATTTTACCTATCTAAAACCAAATCAATCTCGATGAAACTTGACATGTACCTAGCCCCAAGTCTCCTCTTTCGATTGGTATAGCGCATACATCCCTATCGAACCTGGTACAAGACGTAGGAGCGCGCATATAGAGGTCTGATGGGCGCTTTTTATAGCAGAAATGATCAATATGAGTAAATGAATGAAATTTTACCTATCTGAAACCTAATCAGTCTCAATGAAACTTGACATGTACCTAGCCCGAAGTCTCCTCTTTTGATTGGTATAGTGCATACATCCCTATCGAACCTGGTACAAGAGGTAGGTGCGCGCATATAGAGGTCTGATGGGCGCTTTTTATAGCAGAAATGATCAATATGAGTAAATGAATGAAATTTTACCTATCTGAAACCAAATCAATCTCGATGAAACTTGACATGTACGTAGCCCCAAATGCCCTCTTTCGATTGGTATAGTGCATACATCCCTATCGAACCTGGTACATGAAGTTGGAGCGCACATATAGAGGTCTGATGGGCGCTTTTTATAACAGAAATGATCAATATGAGAAAATGAATGAAATTTTACCTATCTGAAACCAAATCAATCTCAATGAAACTTGACATGTACCTAGCCCCAAGTCTCCTCTTTTGAATGGTATAGCGCATACATCCCTATCGAACGTGGTACAAGACTTAGGATCGCGCATATAGCGGTCTAATGGGCACTTTTTATAGCAGAAATGATCAATATGAGTAAATGAATGAAATTTTACCTATCTGAAACCAAATCAATCTCGATGAAACTTGACATGTACCTAGCCCCAAGTCTCCTCTTTCGATTGGTATAGCGCATACATCCCTATCGAACCTGGTACAAGACGAAGGAGCGCGCATATAGAGGTCTAATGGCCGCTTTTTATAGCAGAAATGATCAATATGAGTAAATGAATGAAATTTTACCTATCTGAAACCAAATTAATCTCGATGAAACTTGACATGTACCTAGCCCCAAGTCTCCTCTTTCGATTGGTAAAGCGCATACATCCCTATCGAACCTGGTACAAGACGAAGGAGCGCGCATATAGAGGACTAATGGGCGGTTTTTATAGCAGAAATGAACATTATGAGTAAATGAATGAAAATTTACCTATCCGAAACCAAATCAATCTCGATGAAACTTAACATGTACCTAGCCCCATGTCTCCTCTTTTGATTGGTATAGCGCATACATAACTATCGAACCTGGTACAAGAGGTAGGAGCGCGCATATAGAGGTCTAATGGGCACTTTTTATAGCAGAAATGATCAATGTGAGTAAATGAATGAAATTTTACCTATCTGAAACCAAATCAATCTCGATGAAAATTGACATGTACCTAGCCCGAAGTCTCCATTTTTGATTGGTATAGTGCATACATCCCTATCGAACCTGGTACAAGACGTAGGATCGCGCATAGAGAGGTCTAATGGGCACTTTTTACAGCAGAAATGATCAATATGAGTAAATGAATGAAATTTTACCTATCTGAAACCAAATCAATCTCGATGAAACTTGACATGTACCTAGCCCCAAGTCTCCTCTTTCGATTGGTATAGCGCATACATCCCTATCGAACCTGGTACAAGACGAAGGAGCGCGCATATAGAGGTCTAATGGACGCTTTTTATAGCAGAAATGATCAATATGAGTAAATGAATGAAATTTTACCTATCTGAAACCAAATTAATCTCGATGAAACTTGACATGTACCTAGCCCCAAGTCTCCTCTTTCGATTGGTATAGCGCATACATCCCTATCGAACCTGGTACAAGACGAAAGAGCGCGCATATAGAGGTCTAATGGGCGCTTTTTATAGCAGAAATGATCAATATGAGTAAATGAATGAAATTTTACCTATCTGAAACCAAATCAATCTCGATGAAACTTGACATGTACCTAGCCCCAAGTCTCCTCTTTCGATTGGTATAGCGCATACATCCCTATATATCGAACGTGGAACAAGGCGTAGGAGCGCGCATATAGAGGTCTATTGTGCACTTTTTACAGCAGAAATGATCAATGTGAGTAAATGAATGAAATTTTACCTATCTGAAACCTAATCAGTCTCAATGAAACTTGACATGTACCTAGCCCGAAGTCTTCTCTTTTGATTGGTATAGTGCATACATCCCTATCGAACCTGGTACAAGAGGTAGGTGCGCGCATATAGAGGTCTGATGGGCGCTTTTTATAGCAGAAATGATCAATATGAGTAAATGAATGAAATTTTACCTATCTGAAACCAAATCAATCTCGATGAAACTTGACATGTACGTAGCCCCAAATGCCCTCTTTCGATTGGTATAGTGCATACATCCCTATCGAACCTGGTACATGAAGTTGGAGCGCACATATAGAGGTCTGATGGGCGCTTTTTATAACAGAAATGATCAATATGAGAAAATGAATGAAATTTTACCTATCTGAAACCAAATCAATCTCAATGAAACTTGACATGTACCTAGCCCAAAGTCTCCTCTTTTGATTGGTATAGCGCATACATCCCTATCGAACGTGGTACAAGACGTAGGAACGCGCATATAGCGGTCTAATGGGCACTTTTTATAGCAGAAATGATCAATATGAGTAAATGAATGAAATTTTACCTATCTGAAACCAAATCAATCTCGATGAAACTTGACATGTACCTAGCCCCAAGTCTCCTCTTTCGATTGGTATAGCGCATACATCCCTATCGAACCTGGTACAAGACGAAGGAGCGCGCATATAGAGGTCTAATGGGCGCTTTTTATAGCAGAAATGATCAATATGAGTAAATGAATGAAATTTTACCTATCTGAAACCAAATTAATCTCGATGAAACTTGACATGTACCTAGCCCCAAGTCTCCTCTTTCGATTGGTAAAGCGCATACATCCCTATCGAACCTGGTACAAGACGAAGGAGCGCGCATATACAGGACTAATGGGCGGTTTTTATAGCAGAAATGAACATTATGAGTAAATGAATGAAAATTTACCTATCCGAAACCAAATCAATCTCGATGAAACTTAACATGTACCTAGCCCCAAGTCTCCTCTTTTGATTGGTATAGCGCCTACATAACTATCGAACCTGGTACAAGAGGTAGGAGCGCGCATATAGAGGTCTAATGGGCACTTTTTATAGCAGAAATGATCAATGTGAGTAAATGAATGAAATTTTACCTATCTGAAACCAAATCAATCTCGATGAAACTTGACATGTACCTAGCCCGAAGTCTCCTCTTTTGATTGGTATAGTGCATACATCCCTATGGAACCTGGTACAAGACGTAGGAGCGCGCATATAGAGGTCTGATGGGCGCTTTTTATAGCAGAAATGATCAATATGAGTAAATGAATGAAATTTTACCTATCTGAAACCAAATCAATCTCGATGAAACTTGACATGTACGTAGCCCCAAATGCCCTCTTTTGATTGGTATAGTGCATACATCCCTATCGAACCTGGTACATGAAGTAGGAGCGCACATATAGAGGTCTGATGAGCGCTTTTTATAACAGAAATGATCAATATGAGAAAATGAATGAAATTTTACCTATCTGAAACCAAATCAATCTCAATGACACTTGACATGTACCTAGCCCAAAGTCTCCTCTTTCGATTGGTATAGCGCATACATCCCTATCGAACCTGGTACAAGACGAAGGAGCGCGCATATAGAGGTCTAATGGGCGCTTTTTATAGCAGAAATGATCAATATGAGTAAATGAATGAAATTTTACCTATCTGAAACCAAATCAATCTCGATGAAACTTGACATGTACCTAGCCCCAAGTCTCTTCTTTCGATTGGTATAGTGCATACATCCCTATCGAACCTGGTACATGAAGTAGGAGCGCGCATATAGAGGTCTAATGGGCGCTTTTTATAGCAGAAATGATCAATATGAGTAAATGAATGAAATTTTACCTATCTGAAACCAAATCAATCTCGATGAAACTTGACATGTACCTAGCCCCACGTCTCTTCTTACAATTGGTATAGCGCATACATCCCTATTGAACGTGGTACAAGAGGTAGGAGCGCGCATATAGAGGTCTAATGGGCGCTTTTTATAGCAGAAATGATCAATATGAGTAAATGAATGAAATTTTACCTATCTGAAACAAAATCAATCTCGATGAAACTTGACAGGTACCTAGCCCCAAGTCTCCTCTTTCGATTGGTATAGCGCATACATCCCTATCGAACCTGGTACAAGACGTAGGAGCGCGCATATAGAGGACTAATGGGCGCTTTTTATAGCAGAAATGATCATTATGAGTAAATGAATGAAAATTTACCTATCCGAAACCAAATCAATCTCGATGAAACTTAACATGTACCTAGCCCAAAGTCTCCTCTTTTGATTGGTATAGCGCATAAATAACTATCGAACCTGGTACAAGACGTAGGAGCGCGCATATAGAGGTCTAATGGGCGCTTTTTATAGCAGAAATGATCAATGTGAGTAAATGAATGAAATTTTTCCTATCTGAAACCGAATCAATCTCGATGAAACTTGACATGTACCTAGCCCCAAGTCTCCTCTTTTGATTGGTATAGCGCATACATCCCTATCGAACTTGGTACAAGATGAAGGAGCGCGCATATAGAGGTCTAATGGACGCTTTTTATAGCAGAAATGATCAATATGAGTAAATGAATGAAATTTTACCTATCTGAAACCAAATCAATCTCGATGAAACTGAACATGTACCTAGCCCCAAGTCTTCTCTTTTGATTGGTATAGCGCATACATCCCTATCGAACCTGGTACAAGACGTAGGAGCGCGCATATAGAGGTCTAATGGGCACTTTTTATAGCAGAAATGATCACTGTGAGTAAAAGAATGAAATTTTACCTATCTGAAACCAAATCAATCTCAATGAAACTTGACATGTACCTAGCCCCAAGTCTCCTCTTTTGATTGGTATAGCGCATACATCCCTATCGTACTTGGTAGAAGACGAAGGAGCGCGCATATAGAGGTCTAATGGGCGCTTTTTATAGCAGAAATGATCAATATGAGTAAATGAATGAAATTTTACCTATCTGAAACCAAATCAATCTCGATGAAACTTGACATGTACCTAGCCCCAAGTCTCCTCTTTCGATTTGTATAGCGCATACATCCCTATCGAACGTGGAACAAGAAGAAGGAGCGCGCATATAGAGGTCTAATGGGCGCTTTTTATAGCAGAAATGATCAATATGAGTAAATGAATGAAATTTTACCTATCTGAAACCAAATCAATCTCGATGAAACTTGACATGTACCTAGCCCCAAGTCTCTTCTTTTGATTGGTATAGCGCATACATAACTATCGAACCTGGTACAAGACGTAGGAGCGCGCATATAGAGGTCTAATGGGCACTTTTTATAGCAGAAATGATCAATATAAGTAAATGAATGAAATTTTACCTATCTAAAACCAAATCAATCTCGATGAAACTTGACATGTACCTAGCCCCAAGTCTCCTCTTTCGATTGGTAAAGCGCATACATCCCTATCGAACGTGGTACAAGACGTAGGAGCGCGCATATAGAGGTCTAGTGGGCACTTTTTATAGCAGAAATGATCAATGTGAGTAAATCAATGAAATTTTACCTATCTGAAACCAAATCAATCTCGATGAAACTTGAAATGTACCTAACCCCAAGCCTCCTCTTTCGATTGGTATAGTGCATACATCCCTATCGAACCTGGTACAAGACGAAGGAGCGCGCATATAGAGGTCTAATGGGCGCTTTTTATAGCAGAAATGATCAATATGAGTAAATGAATGAAATTTTACCTATCTGAAACCAAATCAATCTCGATGAAACTTGACATGTACCTAGCCCCAAGTCTCCTCTTTTGATTGGTATAGCGCATACATCCCTATCGAACGTGGTACAAGACGTAGGATCGCGCATATAGAGGTCTAATGGGCACTTTTTATAGCAGAAATGATCAATGTGAGTAAATGAATGAAATTTTACCTATCTGAAACCAAATCAATCTCGATGAAACTTGGCATGTACCTAGCCCCAAGTCTCCTCTTTCGATTGGTATAGCGCATACATCCATATCGAACCTGGTACAAGACGAAGGAGCGCGCATATAGAGGTCTAATGGGCGCTTTTTATAGCAGAAATGATCAATATGAGTAGATGAATGAAATTTTACCTATCTGAAACCAAATCAATCTCGATGAAACTTGACATGTACCTAGCCCCAAGTCTCTTCTTTCGATTGGTATAGTGCATACATCCCTATCGAACCTGGTACATGAAGTAGGAGCGCGCATATAGAGGTCTAATGGGCGCTTTTTATAGCAGAAATGATCAATATGAGTAAATGAATGAAATTTTACCTATCTGAAACCAAATCAATCTCGATGAAACTTGACATGTACCTAGCCCCACGTCTCTTCTTACAATTGGTATAGCGCATACATCCCTATTGAACGTGGTACAAGAGGTAGGAGCGCGCATATAGAGGTCTAATGGGCGCTTTTTATAGCAGAAATGATCAATATGAGTAAATGAATGAAATTTTACCTATCTGAAACAAAATCAATCTCGATGAAACTTGACAGGTACCTAGCCCCAAGTCTCCTCTTTCGATTGGTATAGCGCATACATCCCTATCGAACCTGGTACAAGACGTAGGAGCGCGCATATAGAGGACTAATGGGCGCTTTTTATAGCAGAAATGATCATTATGAGTAAATGAATGAAAATTTACCTATCCGAAACCAAATCAATCTCGATGAAACTTAACATGTACCTAGCCCAAAGTCTCCTCTTTTGATTGGTATAGCGCATAAATAACTATCGAACCTGGTACAAGACGAAGGAGCGCGCATATAGAGGTCTAATGGGCGCTTTTTATAGCAGAAATGATCAATATGAGTAAATGAATGAAATTTTACCTATCTGAAACAAAATCAATCTCGATGAAACTTGACATGTACCTAGCCCCAAGTCTCTTCTTTCGATTTGTATAGCGCATACATCCCTATCGAACGTGGAACAAGAAGAAGGAGCACGCATATAGAGGTCTAATGGGCGCTTTTTATAGCAGAAATGATCAATATGAGTAAATGAATGAAATTTTACCTATCTGAAACCAAATCAATCTCGATGAAACTTGACATGTACCTAGCCCCAAGTCTCCTCTTTTGATTGGTATAGCGCATACATAACTATCGAACCTGGTACAAGACGTAGGAGCGCGCATATAGAGGTCTAATGGGCACTTTTTATAGCAGAAATGATCAATATAAGTAAATGAATGAAATTTTACCTATCTAAAACCAAATCAATCTCGATGAAACTTGACATGTACCTAGCCCCAAGTCTCCTCTTTCGATTGGTAAAGCGCATACATCCCTATCGAACGTGGTACAAGACGTAGGAGCGCGCATATAGAGGTCTAGTGGGCACTTTTTATAGCAGAAATGATCAATGTGAGTAAATCAATGAAATTTTACCTATCTGAAACCAAATCAATCTCGATGAAACTTGAAATGTACCTAACCCCAAGCCTCCTCTTTCGATTGGTATAGTGCATACATCCCTATCGAACCTGGTACAAGACGAAGGAGCGCGCATATAGAGGTCTAATGGGCGCTTTTTATAGCAGAAATGATCAATATGAGTAAATGAATGAAATTTTACCTATCTGAAACCAAATCAATCTCGATGAAACTTGACATGTACCTAGCCCCAAGTCTCCTCTTTTGATTGGAATAGCGCATACATCCCTATCGAACGTGGTACAAGACGTAGGATCGCGCATATAGAGGTCTAATGGGCACTTTTTATAGCAGAAATGATCAATGTGAGTAAATGAATGAAATTTTACCTATCTGAAACCAAATCAATCTCGATGAAACTTGGCATGTACCTAGCCCCAAGTCTCCTCTTTCGATTGGTATAGCGCATACATCCATATCAAACCTGGTACAAGACGAAGGAGCGCGCATATAGAGGTCTAATGGGCGCTTTTTATAGCAGAAATGATCAATATGAGTAAATGAATGAAATTTTACCTATCTGAAACCAAATTAATCTCGATGAAACTTGACATGTACCTAGCCCCAAGTCTCCTCTTTCGATTGGTATAGCGCATACATCCCTATCGAACCTGGTACAAGACGAAGGAGCGCGCATATAGAGGTCTAATGGGCGCTTTTTATAGCAGAAATGATCAATATGAGTAAATGAATGAAATTTTACCTATCTGAAACCAAATCAATCTCGATGAAACTTGACATGTACCTAGCCCCAAGTCTCCTCTTTCGATTGGTATAGCGCATACATCCCTATCGAACCTGGTACAAGACGTAGGAGCGCGCATATAGAGGTCTAATGGGCGCTTTTTATAGCAGAAATGATCAATATAAGTAAGTGAATAAAATTTTACCTATCTAAAACCAATCAATCTCGATGAAACTTGACATGTACCTAGCCCCAAGTCTCCTCTTTCGATTGGTATATTGCATATATCCCTATCGAACCTGGTACAAGACGTAGGTGCGCGCATATAGAGGTCTGATGGGCGCTTTTTATAGCAGAAATGATCAATATGAGTAAATGAATGAAATTTTACCTATCTGAAACCAAATAAGTCTCAATGAAACTTGACATGTACCTAGCCCGAAGTGTCCTCTTTTGATTGGTTTAGTGCATACATCCCTATCGAACCTGGTACAAACCGTAGGAGCGCGCATATAGAGGACTAATGGGCGCTTTTTATAGCAGAAATGATCATTATGAGTAAATGAATGAAAATTTACCTATCCGAAACCAAATCAATCTCGATGAAACTTGACATGTACCTAGCCCCAAGTCTCCTCTTTTGATTGGTAAAGCGCATACATCCCTATCGAACGTGGTACAAGACGTAGGATCGCGCATATAGAGGTCTAATGGGCACTTTTTATAGCAGAAATGATCAATATGAGTAAATGAATGAAATTTTACCTATCTGAAACCAAATCAATCTCGATGAAACTTGACATGTACCTAGCCCCAAGTCTCCTCTTTCGATTGGTATAGCGCATACATCCCTATCGAACCTGGTACAAGAGGAAGGAGCGCGCATATAGAGGTCTAATGGGCGCTTTTTATAGCAGAAATGATCAATATGAGTAAATGAATGAAATTTTACCTATCTGAAACCAAATCAATCTCGATGAAACTTGACATGTACCTAGCCCCAAGTCTCCTCTTTTGATTGGTATAGCGCATACATAACTATCGAACCTGGTACAAGACGTAGGAGCGCGCATATAGAGGTCTAATGGGCACTTTTTATAGCAGAAATGATCAATGTGAGTAAATGAATGAAATTTTTCCTATCTGAAACCAAATCAATCTCGATGAAACTTGAAATGTACCTAACCCCAAGCCTCCTCTTTCGATTGGTATAGTGCATACATCCCTATCGAACCTGGTACATGACGAAGGAGCGCGCATATAGAGGTCTAATGGGCGCTTTTTATAGCAGAAATGATCAATATGAGTAAATGAATGAAATTTTACCTATCTGAAACCAAATCAATCTCGATGAAACTTGCCATGTACCTAGCCCCAAGTCTCCTCTTTCGATTGGTAAAGCGCATACATCCCTATCGAACGTGGTACAAGACGTAGGAGCGCGCATATAGAGGTCTAATGGGCACTTTTTATAGCAGAAATGATCAATGTGAGTAAATCAATGAAATTTTACCTATCTGAAACCAAATCAATCTCGATGAAACTTGAAATGTACCTAACCCCAAGCCTCCTCTTTTGATTGGTATAGTGCATACATCCCTATCGAACCTGGTACAAGACGAGGGAGCGCGCATATAGAGGTCTAATGGGCCCTTTTTATAGCAGAAATGATCAATATGAGTAAATGAATGAAATTTTACCTATCTGAAACCAAATCAATCTCGATGAAACTTAACATGTACCTAGCCCCAAGTCTCCTCTTTCGATTGGTATAGCGCATACATCCCTATCGAACGTGGTACAAGACGTAGGATCGCGCATATAGAGGTCTAATGGGCACTTTTTATAGCAGAAATGATCAATATGAGTAAATGAATGAAATTTTACCTATCTGAAACCAAATCAATCTCGATGAAACTTGGCATGTACCTAGCCCCAAGTCTCCTCTTTCGATTGGTATAGCGCATACATCCATATCGAACCTGGTACAAGACGAAGGAGCGCGCATATAGAGGTCTAATGGGCGCTTTTTATAGCAGAAATGATCAATATGAGTAAATGAATGAAATTTTACCTATCTGAAACCAAATTAATCTCGATGAAACTTGACATGTACCTAGCCCCAAGTCTCCTCTTTCGATTGGTATAGCGCATACATCCCTATCGAACCTGGTACAAGACGAAGGAGCGCGCATATAGAGGTCTAATGGGCGCTTTTTATAGCAGAAATGATCAATATGAGTAAATGAATGAAATTTTACCTATCTGAAACCAAATCAATCTCGATGAAACTTGACATGTACCTAGCCCCAAGTCTCGTCTTTCGATTGGTATAGCGCATACATCCCTATCGAACGTGGTACAAGGCGTAGGAGCGCGCATATAGAGGTCTATTGTGCACTTTTTATAGCAGAAATGATCAATGTGAGTAAATGAATGAAATTTTACCTATCTGAAACCAAATCAATCTCAATGAAACTTGACATGTACCTAGCCCCAAGTCTCCTCTTTCGATTGGTATAGCGCATACATCCCTATCGAACCTGGTACAAGACGAAGGAGCGCGCATATAGAGGTCTGATGGGCGCTTTTTATAGCAGAAATGATCAATATAAGTAAATGAATAAAATTTTACCTATCTGAAACCAAATCAATCTCGATGAAACTTGACATGTACCTAGCCCCAAGTCTCCTCTTTCGATTGGTATAGCGCATACATCCCTATCGAACGTGGTACAAGACGTAGGATCGCGCATATAGAGGTCTAATGGGCACTTTTTATAGCAGAAATGATCAATATGAGTAAATGAATGAAATTTTACCTATCTGAAACCAAATCAATCTCGATGAAACTTGGCATGTACCTAGCCCCAAGTCTCCTCTTTCGATTGGTATAGCGCATACATCCCTATCGAACCTGGTACAAGACGAAGGAGCGCGCATATAGAGGTCTAATGGGCGCTTTTTATAGCAGAAATGATCAATATGAGTAAATGAATGAAATTTTACCTATCTGAAACCAAATTAATCTCGATGAAACTTGACATGTACCTAGCCCCAAGTCTCCTCTTTCGATTGGTATAGCGCATACATCCCTATCGAACCTGGTACAAGACGAAGGAGCGCGCATATAGAGGTCTAATGGGCGCTTTTTATAGCAGAAATGATCAATATGAGTAAATGAATGAAATTTTACCTATCTGAAACCAAATCAATCTCGATGAAACTTGACATGTACCTAGCCCCAAGTCTCCTCTTTCGATTGGTATAGCGCATACATCCCTATCGAATGTGGTACAAGGCGTAGGAGCGCGCATATAGAGGTCTATTGTGCACTTTTTATAGCAGAAATGATCAATGTGAGTAAATGAATGAAATTTTACCTATCTGAAACCAAATCAATCTCAATGAAACTTGACATGTACCTAGCCCCAAGTCTTCTCTTTCGATTGGTATAGCGCATACATCCCTATCGAACCTGGTACAAGACGTAGGAGCGCGCATATAGAGGTCTGATGGGCGCTTTTTATAGCAGAAATGATCAATATAAGTAAATGAATAAAATTGTACCTATCTAAAACCAATCAATCTCGATGAAACTTGACATGTACCTAGCCCCAAGTCTCCTCTTTCAATTGGTATAGTGCATACATCCCTATCGAACCTGGTACAAGACGTAGGAGCGCGCATATAGAGGTCTGATGGGCGCTTTTTATAGCAGAAATGATCAATATGAGTAAATGAATGAAATTTTACCTATCTGAAACCAAATAAGTCTCAATGAAACTTGACATGTACCTAGCCCGAAGTGTCCTCTTTTGATTGGTTTAGTGCATACATCCCTATCGAACCTGGTACAAGACGTAGGAGCGCGCATATAGAGGACTAATGGGCGCTTTTTATAGCAGAAATGATCATTATGAGTAAATGAATGAAAATTTACCTATCCGAAACCAAATCAATCTCGATGAAACTTGACATGTACCTAGCCCCAAGTCTCCTCTTTTGATTGGTAAAGCGCATACATCCCTATCGAACGTGGTACAAGACGTAGGATCGCGCATATAGAGGTCTAATGGGCACTTTTTATAGCAGAAATGATCAATATGAGTAAATGAATGAAATTTTACCTATCTGAAACCAAATCAATCTCCATAAAACTTGACATGTACCTAGCCCCAAGTCTCCTCTTTCGATTGGTATAGCGCATACATCCCTATCGAACCTGGTACAAGAGGAAGGAGCGCGCATATAGAGGTCTAATGAGCGCTTTTTATAGCAGAAATGATCAATATGAGTAAATGAATGAAATTTTACCTATCTGAAACCAAATCAATCTCGATGAAACTTGACATGTACCTAGCCCCAAGTCTTCTCTTTTGATTGGTATGGCGCATACATCCCTATCGAACGTGGTACAAGACGTAGGATCGCGCATATAGAGGTCTAATGGGCACTTTTTATAGCAGAAATGATCAATATGAGTAAATGAATGAAATTTTACCTATCTGAAACCAAATCAATCTCGATGAAACTTGACATGTACCTAGCCCCAAGTCTCCTCTTTCGATTGGTATAGCGCATACATCCCTATCGAACCTGGTACATGACGAAGGAGCGCGCATATAGAGGTCTAATGGGCGCTTTTTATAGGAGAAATAATCAATATGAGTAAATGAATGAAATTTTACCTATCTGAAACCAAATTAATCTCGATGAAACTTAACATGTACCTAGCCCCAAGTCTCCTCTTTCGATTGGTATAGCGCATACATCCCTATCGAACCTGGTACAAGACGAAGGAGCGCGCATATAGAGGTCTATTGTGCACTTTTTATAGCAGAAATGATCAATGTGAGTAAATGAATGAAATTTTACCTATCTGAAACCAAATCAATCTCAATGAAACTTGACATGTACCTAGCCCCAAGTCTCTTCTTTCGATTGGTATAGCGCATACATCCCTATCGAACCTGGTACAAGACGTAGGAGCGCGCATATAGAGGTCTGATGGGCGCTTTTTATAGCAGAAATGATCAATATAAGTAAATGAATAAAATT
This sequence comes from Pinctada fucata, assembly GCA_028142955.1. Classification (NCBI taxonomy): domain Eukaryota; kingdom Metazoa; phylum Mollusca; class Bivalvia; order Pterioida; family Pteriidae; genus Pinctada; species Pinctada fucata. The sequence goes on along the minus strand of AP027107.1, from coordinate 12,653,359 downwards.
TTACCTATCTAAAACCAATCAATCTCGATGAAACTTGACATGTACCTAGCCCCAAGTCTCCTCTTTCAATTGGTATAGTGCATACATCCCTATCGAACCTGGTACAAGACGTAGGAGCGCGCATATAGAGGTCTGATGGGCGCTTTTTATAGCAGAAATGATCAATATGAGTAAATGAATGAAATTTTACCTATCTGAAACCAAATCAGTCTCAATGAAACTTGACATGTACCTAGCCCGAAGTCTCCTCTTTTGATTGGTATAGTGCATACATCCCTATCGAACCTGGTACAAGACGTAGGAGCGCGCATATAGAGAACTAATGGACGCTTTTTATAGCAGAAATGATCATTATGAGTAAATGAATGAAAATTTACCTATCCGAAACCAAATCAATCTCGATGAAACTTGACATGTACCTAGCCCCAAGTCTCCTCTTTTGATTGGTAAAGCGCATACATCCCTATCGAACGTGGTACAAGACGTAGGATCGCGCATATAGAGGTCTAATTGTGCAATTTTATAGCAGAAATGATCAATGTGAGTAAATGAATGAAATTTTACCTATCTGAAACCAAATCAATCTCAATGAAACTTGACATGTACCTAGCCCCAAGTCTCCTCTTTCGATTGGTATAGCGCATACATCCCTATCGAACGTGGTACAAGACGTAGGATCGCGCATATAGAGGTCTAATGGGCACTTTTTATAGCAGAAATGATCAATATGAGTAAATGAATGAAATTTTACCTATCTGAAACCAAATCAATCTCGATGAAACTTGGCATGTACCTAGCCCCAAGTCTCCTCTTTCGATTGGTATAGCGCATACATCCATATCGAACCTGGTACAAGACGAAGGAGCGCGCATATAGAGGTCTAATGGGCGCTTTTTATAGCAGAAATGATCAATATGAGTAAATGAATGAAATTTTACCTATCTGAAACCAAATTAATCTCGATGAAACTTGACATGTACCTAGCCCCAAGTCTCCTCTTTCGATTGGTATAGCGCATACATCCCTATCGAACCTGGTACAAGACGAATAAGCGCGCATATAGAGGTCTAATGGGCGCTTTTTATAGCAGAAATGATCAATATGAGTAAATGAATGAAATTTTACCTATCTGAAACCAAATCAATCTCGATGAAACTTGACATGTACCTAGCCCCAAGTCTCGTCTTTCGATTGGTATAGCGCATACATCCCTATCGAACGTGGTACAAGGCGTAGGAGCGCGCATATAGAGGTCTATTGTGCACTTTTTATAGCAGAAATGATCAATGTGAGTAAATGAATGAAATTTTACCTATCTGAAACCAAATCAATCTCAATGAAACTTGACATGTACCTAGCCCCAAGTCTCCTCTTTCGATTGGTATAGCGCATACATCCCTATCGAACCTGGTACAAGACGAAGGAGCGCGCATATAGAGGTCTGATGGGCGCTTTTTATAGCAGAAATGATCAATATAAGTAAATGAATAAAATTTTACCTATCTGAAACCAAATCAATCTCGATGAAACTTGACATGTACCTAGCCCCAAGTCTCCTCTTTCGATTGGTATAGCGCATACATCCCTATCGAACGTGGTACAAGACGTAGGATCGCGCATATAGAGGTCTAATGGGCACTTTTTATAGCAGAAATGATCAATATGAGTAAATGAATGAAATTTTACCTATCTGAAACCAAATCAATCTCGATGAAACTTGGCATGTACCTAGCCCCAAGTCTCCTCTTTCGATTGGTATAGCGCATACATCCATATCGAACCTGGTACAAGACGAAGGAGCGCGCATATAGAGGTCTAATGGGCGCTTTTTATAGCAGAAATGATCAATATGAGTAAATGAATGAAATTTTACCTATCTGAAACCAAATTAATCTCGATGAAACTTGACATGTACCTAGCCCCAAGTCTCCTCTTTCGATTGGTATAGCGCATACATCCCTATCGAACCTGGTACAAGACGAAGGAGCGCGCATATAGAGGTCTAATGGGCGCTTTTTATAGCAGAAATGATCAATATGAGTAAATGAATGAAATTTTACCTATCTGAAACCAAATCAATCTCGATGAAACTTGACATGTACCTAGCCCCAAGTCTCCTCTTTCGATTGGTATAGCGCATACATCCCTATCGAATGTGGTACAAGGCGTAGGAGCGCGCATATAGAGGTCTATTGTGCACTTTTTATAGCAGAAATGATCAATGTGAGTAAATGAATGAAATTTTACCTATCTGAAACCAAATCAATCTCAATGAAACTTGACATGTACCTAGCCCCAAGTCTCCTCTTTCGATTGGTATAGCGCATACATCCCTATCGAACCTGGTACAAGACGTAGGAGCGCGCATATAGAGGTCTGATGGGCGCTTTTTATAGCAGAAATGATCAATATAAGTAAATGAATAAAATTGTACCTATCTAAAACCAATCAATCTCGATGAAACTTGACATGTACCTAGCCCCAAGTCTCCTCTTTCAATTGGTATAGTGCATACATCCCTATCGAACCTGGTACAAGACGTAGGAGCGCGCATATAGAGGTCTGATGGGCGCTTTTTATAGCAGAAATGATCAATATGAGTAAATGAATGAAATTTTACCTATCTGAAACCAAATAAGTCTCAATGAAACTTGACATGTACCTAGCCCGAAGTGTCCTCTTTTGATTGGTTTAGTGCATACATCCCTATCGAACCTGGTACAAGACGTAGGAGCGCGCATATAGAGGACTAATGGGCGCTTTTTATAGCAGAAATGATCATTATGAGTAAATGAATGAAAATTTACCTATCCGAAACCAAATCAATCTCGATGAAACTTGACATGTACCTAGCCCCAAGTCTCCTCTTTTGATTGGTAAAGCGCATACATCCCTATCGAACGTGGTACAAGACGTAGGATCGCGCATATAGAGGTCTAATGGGCACTTTTTATAGCAGAAATGATCAATATGAGTAAATGAATGAAATTTTACCTATCTGAAACCAAATCAATCTCCATAAAACTTGACATGTACCTAGCCCCAAGTCTCCTCTTTCGATTGGTATAGCGCATACATCCCTATCGAACCTGGTACAAGAGGAAGGAGCGCGCATATAGAGGTCTAATGAGCGCTTTTTATAGCAGAAATGATCAATATGAGTAAATGAATGAAATTTTACCTATCTGAAACCAAATCAATCTCGATGAAACTTGACATGTACCTAGCCCCAAGTCTTCTCTTTTGATTGGTATGGCGCATACATCCCTATCGAACGTGGTACAAGACGTAGGATCGCGCATATAGAGGTGTAATGGGCACTTTTTATAGCAGAAATGATCAATATGAGTAAATGAATGAAATTTTACCTATCTGAAACCAAATCAATCTCGATGAAACTTGACATGTACCTAGCCCCAAGTCTCCTCTTTCGATTGGTATAGCGCATACATCCCTATCGAACCTGGTACAAGACGAAGGAGCGCGCATATAGAGGTCTAATGGGCGCTTTTTATAGGAGAAATAATCAATATGAGTAAATGAATGAAATTTTACCTATCTGAAACCAAATTAATCTCGATGAAACTTAACATGTACCTAGCCCCAAGTCTCCTCTTTCGATTGGTATAGCGCATACATCCCTATCGAACCTGGTACAAGACGAAGGAGCGCGCATATAGAGGTCTAATGGGCGCTTTTTATAGCAGAAATGATCAATATGAGTAAATGAATGAAATTTTACCTATCTGAAACCAAATCAATCTCGATGAAACTTGACATGTACCTAGCCCCAAGTCTCCTCTTTCGATTGGTATAGCGCATACATCCCTATCGAACCTGGTACAAGACGTAGGAGCGCGCATATAGAGGTCTGATGGGCGCTTTTTATAGCAGAAATGATCAATATAAGTAAATGAATAAAATTTTACCTATCTAAAACCAATCAATCTCGATGAAACTTGACATGTACCTAGCCCCAAGTCTCCTCTTTCAATTGGTATAGTGCATACATCCCTATCGAACCTGGTACAAGACGTAGGAGCGCGCATATAGAGGTCTGATGGGCGCTTTTTATAGCAGAAATGATCAATATGAGTAAATGAATGAAATTTTACCTATCTGAAACCAAATCAGTCTCAATGAAACTTGACATGTACCTAGCCCGAAGTCTCCTCTTTTGATTGGTATAGTGCATACATCCCTATCGAACCTGGTACAAGACGTAGGAGCGCGCATATAGAGGACTAATGGACGCTTTTTATAGCAGAAATGATCATTATGAGTAAATGAATGAAAATTTACCTATCCGAAACCAAATCAATCTCGATGAAACTTGACATGTACCTAGCCCCAAGTCTCCTCTTTTGATTGGTAAAGCGCATACATCCCTATCGAACGTGGTACAAGACGTAGGATCGCGCATATAGAGGTCTAATTGTGCAATTTTATAGCAGAAATGATCAATGTGAGTAAATGAATGAAATTTTACCTATCTGAAACCAAATCAATCTCAATGAAACTTGACATGTACCTAGCCCCAAGTCTCCTCTTTCGATTGGTATAGCGCATACATCCCTATCGAACCTGGTACAAGAGTAGGAGCGCGCATATAGAGGTCTAATGGGCGCTTTTTATAGCAGAAATGATCAATATGAGTAAATGAATGAAATTTTACCTATCTGAAACCAAATTAATCTCGATGAAACTTGACATGTACATAGCCCCAAGTCTCCTCTTTCGATTGGTATAGCGCATACATCCCTATCGAACCTGGTACAAGACGAAGGAGCGCGCATATAGAGGTCTAATGGGCGCTTTTTATAGCAGAAATGATCAATATGAGTAAATGAATGAAATTTTACCTATCTGAAACCAAATCAATCTCGATGAAACTTGACATGTACCTAGCCCCAAGTCTCCTCTTTCGATTGGTACAGCGCATACATCCCTATCGAACGTGGTACAAGGCGTAGGAGCGCGCATATAGAGGTCTATTGTGCACATTTTATAGCAGAAATGATCAATGTGAGTAAATGAATGAAATTTTTTTCTATCTGAAACCAAATCAATCTCGATGAAACTTGACATGTACCTAGCCCCAAGTCTCCTCTTTTGATTGGTATAGCGCATACATCCCTATCGAACTTGGTACAAGAAGAAGGAGAGCGCATATAGAGGTCTAATGGGCACTTTTTATAGCAGAAATGATCAATATGAGTAAATGAATGAAATTTTACCTATCTGAAACCAAATCAATCTCGATGAAACTTAAGATGTACCTAGCCCCAAGTCTCCTCTTTTGATTGGTATAGCGCATACATCCCTATCGAACCTGGTACAAGACGAAGGAGCGCGCATATAGAGGTCTAATGGGCGCTTTTTATAGCAGAAATGATCAATATGAGTAAATGAATGAAATTTTACCTATCTGAAACCAAATCAATCTCGATGAAACTTAAGATGTACCTAGCCCCAAGTCTCCTCTTTTGATTGGTATAGCGCATACATCCCTATCGAACCTGGTACAAGACGTAGGAGCGCGCATATAGAGGTCTAATGGGCACTTTTTATAGCAGAAATGATCAATGTGAGTAAATGAATGAAATTTTACCTATCTGAAACCAAATCAATCTCGATGAAACTTGGCATGTACCTAGCCCCAAGTCTCCTCTTTTGATTGGTATAGTGCATACATCCCTATCGAACCTGGTACAAGACGTAGGAGCGCGCATATAGAGGACTAATGGACGCTTTTTATAGCAGAAATGATCATTATGAGTAAATGAATGAAAATTTACCTATCCGAAACCAAATCAATCTCGATGAAACTTGACATGTACCTAGCCCCAAGTCTCCTCTTTTGATTGGTAAAGCGCATACATCCCTATCGAACGTGGTACAAGACGTAGGATCGCGCATATAGAGGTCTAATTGTGCAATTTTATAGCAGAAATGATCAATGTGAGTAAATGAATGAAATTTTACCTATCTGAAACCAAATCAATCTCAATGAAACTTGACATGTACCTAGCCCCAAGTCTCCTCTTTCGATTGGTATAGCGCATACATCCCTATCGAACCTGGTACAAGAGTAGGAGCGCGCATATAGAGGTCTAATGGGCGCTTTTTATAGCAGAAATGATCAATATGAGTAAATGAATGAAATTTTACCTATCTGAAACCAAATTAATCTCGATGAAACTTGACATGTACATAGCCCCAAGTCTCCTCTTTCGATTGGTATAGCGCATACATCCCTATCGAACCTGGTACAAGACGAAGGAGCGCGCATATAGAGGTCTAATGGGCGCTTTTTATAGCAGAAATGATCAATATGAGTAAATGAATGAAATTTTACCTATCTGAAACCAAATCAATCTCGATGAAACTTGACATGTACCTAGCCCCAAGTCTCCTCTTTCGATTGGTACAGCGCATACATCCCTATCGAACGTGGTACAAGGCGTAGGAGCGCGCATATAGAGGTCTATTGTGCACATTTTATAGCAGAAATGATCAATGTGAGTAAATGAATGAAATTTTTTTCTATCTGAAACCAAATCAATCTCGATGAAACTTGACATGTACCTAGCCCCAAGTCTCCTCTTTTGATTGGTATAGCGCATACATCCCTATCGAACTTGGTACAAGAAGAAGGAGAGCGCATATAGAGGTCTAATGGGCACTTTTTATAGCAGAAATGATCAATATGAGTAAATGAATGAAATTTTACCTATCTGAAACCAAATCAATCTCGATGAAACTTAAGATGTACCTAGCCCCAAGTCTCCTCTTTTGATTGGTATAGCGCATACATCCCTATCGAACCTGGTACAAGACGAAGGAGCGCGCATATAGAGGTCTAATGGGCGCTTTTTATAGCAGAAATGATCAATATGAGTAAATGAATGAAATTTTACCTATCTGAAACCAAATCAATCTCGATGAAACTTAAGATGTACCTAGCCCCAAGTCTCCTCTTTTGATTGGTATAGCGCATACATCCCTATCGAACCTGGTACAAGACGTAGGAGCGCGCATATAGAGGTCTAATGGGCACTTTTTATAGCAGAAATGATCAATGTGAGTAAATGAATGAAATTTTACCTATCTGAAACCAAATCAATCTCGATGAAACTTGGCATGTACCTAGCCCCAAGTCTCCTCTTTCGATTGGTATAGCGCATACATCCCTATCGAACCTGGTACAAGACGAAGGAGCGCGCATATAGAGGTCTAATGGGCGCTTTTTATAGCAGAAATAATCAATATGAGTAAATGAATGAAATTTTACCTATCTGAAACCAAATTAATCTCGATGAAACTTAACATGTACCTAGCCCCAAGTCTCCTCTTTCGATTGGTATAGCGCATACATCCCTATCGAACCTGGTACAAGACGAAGGAGCGCGCATATAGAGGTCTAATGGGCGCTTTTTATAGCAGAAATGATCAATATGAGTAAATGAATGAAATTTTACCTATCTGAAACCAAATCAATCTCGATGAAACTTGACATGTACCTAGCCCCAAGTCTCCTCTTTCGATTGGTATAGCGCTACATCCCTATCGAACGTGGTACAAGGCGTAGGAGCGCGCATATAGAGGTCTATTTTGCACTTTTTATAGCAGAAATGATCAATGTGAGTAAATGAATGAAATTTTACCTATCTGAAACCAAATCAATCTCAATGAAACTTGACATGTACCTAGCCCCAAGTCTCCTCTTTCGATTGGTATAGCGCATACATCCCTATCGAACCTGGTACAAGACGTAGGAGCGCGCATATAGAGGTCTAATGGGCGCTTTTTATAGCAGAAATGATCAATATAAGTAAATGAATAAAATTTTACCTATCTAAAACCAATCAATCTCGATGAAACTTGACATGTACCTAGCCCCAAGTCTCCTCTTTCAATTGGTATAGTGCATACATCCCTATCGAACCTGGTACAAGACGTAGGAGCGCGCATATAGAGGTCTGATGGGCGCTTTTTATAGCAGAAATGATCAATATGAGTAAATGAATGAAATTTTGCCTATCTGAAACCAAATCAGTCTCAATGAAACTTGACATGTACCTAGCCCAAAGTCTCCTCTTTTGATTGGTATAGTGCATACATCCCTATCGAACGTGGTACAATACGTAGGAGCGCGCATATAGAGGACTAATGGGCGTTTTTTATAGCAGAAATGATCATTATGAGTAAATGAATGAAAATTTACCTATCCGAACCAAATCAATCTCGATGAAACTTTACATGTACCTAGCCCCAAGTCTCCTCTTTCGATTGGTACAGCGCATACATCCCTATCGAACGTGGTACAAGGCGTAGGAGCGCGCATATAGAGGTCTATTGTGCACTGTTTATAGCAGAAATGATCAATGTGAGTAAATGAATGAAATTTTTCCTATCTGAAACCAAATCAATCTCGATGAAACTTGACATGTACCTAGCCCCAAGTCTCCTCTTTTGATTGGTATAGCGCATACATCCCTATCGAACTTGGTACAAGAAGAACGAGAGCGCATATAGAGGTCTAATGGGCGCTTTTTATAGCAGAAATGATCAATATGAGTAAATGAATGAAATTTTACCTATCTGAAACCAAATCAATCTCGATGAAACTTGACATGTACCTAGCCCCAAGTCTCCTCTTTCGATTTGTATAGCGCATACATCCCTATCGAACATGGAACAAGAAGAAGGAGCGCGCATATAGAGGTCTAATGGGCGCTTTTCATAGCAGAAATGATCAATATGAGTAAATGAATGAAATTTTACCTATCTGAAACCAAATCAATCTCGATGAAACTTGATATGTACCTAGCCTTAAGTCTCTTCTTTCGATTGGTATAGCGCATACATCCCTATCGAACCTGGTACCACACGTAGGAGCGCGCATATAGAGGTCTAATGGGCGCTTTTTATAGCAGAATTGATCAATATGAGTAAATGAATGAAATTTTACCTATCTGAAACCAAATCAATCTCGATGAAACTTGACATGTACCTAGCACCAATCCTCCTCTTTCGATTAGTAAGCGCATATATCCCTATCGAACCTGGCAGAAGAAGTAGGAGCGCGCATATAGAGGTCTAATGGGCGCTTTTTATAGCAGAAATGATCAATATGAATAAATGAATGAAATTTTGCCTATCTGAAACCAAAGCAATCTCGATGAAACTTGACATGTACCTAGCCCCAAGTCTCATCTTTTGATTTGTATAGCGCATACATCCCTATCGAACCTGGTACAAGACGAAGGAGCGCGCATATAGAGGTCTAATGGGCGCTTTTTATAGCAGAAATGATCAATATGAGTAAATGAATGAAATTTTACCTATCTGAAACCAAATCAATCTCGATGAAACTTGACATGTACCTAGCCCCAAGTCTCCTCATTTCGATTGGTATAGCGCATACATCCCTATCGAACGTGGTACAAGAAGTAGGAGCGCGCATATAGAGGTCTAATGGGCACTTTTTATAGCAGAAATGATCAATGTGAGTAAATGAATGAAATTTTACCTATCTGAAACCAAATCAATCTCAATGAAACTTGGCATGTACCTAGCCCCAAGTCTCCTCTTTCGATTGGTATAGCGCATACATCCCTATCTAACCTGGTACAAGACGAAGGAGCGCGCATATAGAGGTCTAATGGGCGCTTTTTATAGCAGAAATGATCAATATGAGTAAATGAATGAAATTTTACCTATCTGAAACCAAATCAATCTCGATGAAACTTGACATGTACCTAGCCCCAAGTCTCTTCTTTCGATTGGTATAGCGCATACATCCCTATCGAACCTGGTACAAGACGAAGGAGCGCGCATATAGAGGTCTAATGGGCGCTTTTTATAGCAGAAATGATCAATATGAGTAAATGAATGAAATTTTACCTATCTGAAACCAAATCAATCTCGATGAAACTTGACATGTACCAAGCAACAAGTCTCCTCTTTTGATTGGTATAGTGCATACATCCCTATCGAACCTGGTACATGAAGTAGGAGCGCGCATATAGAGGTCTAATGGGCGCTTTTTATAGCAGAAATGATCAATGTGAGTAAATGAATGAAATTTTACCTATCTGAAACCAAATCAATCTCGATGAAACTTGACATGTACCTAGCCCCAAGTCTCCTCTTTCGATTGGTATAGCGCATACATCCCTATCGAACATGGTACAAGACGTAGGAGCGCGCATATAGAGGTCTAATGGGCGCTTTTTATAGCAGAAATGATCAATATGAGTAAATGAATGAAATTTTACCTATCTGAAACCAAATCAATCTCAATGAAACTTGACATGTACCTAGCCCCAAGTCTCCTCTTTCGATTTGTATAGCGCATACATCCCTATCGAACGTGGAACAAGAAGAAGGAGCGCGCATATAGAGGTCTAATGGGCGCTTTTTATAGCAGAAATGATCAATATGAGTAAATGAATGAAATTTTACCTATCTGAAACCAAATCAATCTCGATGAAACTTAATATGTACCTAGCCCCAAGTCTCCTCTTTTGATTGGTATAGCGCATACATCCCTATCGAACCTGGTACAAGACGTAGGAGCGCGCATATAGAGGTCTAATGGGCACTTTTTATAGCAGAAATGATCAATGTGAGTAAATGAATGAAATTTTACCTATCTGAAACCAAATCAATCTCGATGAAACTTGACATGTACCTAGCCTCAAGTCTCCTCTTTTGATTGGTATAGCGCACACATCCCTATCGAACATGGTACAAGAGGTAAGAGCGCGCATAAAGAGGTCTAATGGGCGCTTTTTATAGCAGAAATGATCAATATGAGTAAATGAATGAAATTTTACCTATCTGAAACCAAATCAATCTCGATGAAACTTGATACGTACCTAGCCCCAAGTCTTCTCTTTTGATTGGTATAGCGCATACATCCCTATCGAACCTGGTACAAGACGTAGGAGCGCGCATATAGAGGTCTAATGGGCGCTTTTTATAGCAGAAATGATCAATATGAGTAAATGAATGAAATTTTACCTATCTGAATCCAAATCAATCTCGAAGAAACTTGACATGTACCTAGCCCCAAGTCTCTTCTTTCAATTGGTATAGTGCATACATCCCTATCGAACCTGGTACAAGACGTAGGAGCGCGCATATAGAGGTCTGATGGGCGCTTTTTATAGCAGAAATGATCAATATGAGTAAATGAATGAAATTTTGCCTATCTGAAACCAAATCAGTCTCAATGAAACTTGACATGTACCTAGCCCAAAGTCTCCTCTTTTGATTGGTATAGTGCATACATCCCTATCGAACGTGGTACAATACGTAGGAGCGCGCATATAGAGGACTAATGGGCGTTTTTTATAGCAGAAATGATCATTATGAGTAAATGAATGAAAATTTACCTATCCGAACCAAATCAATCTCGATGAAACTTTACATGTACCTAGCCCCAAGTCTCCTCTTTCGATTGGTACAGCGCATACATCCCTATCGAACGTGGTACAAGGCGTAGGAGCGCGCATATAGAGGTCTATTGTGCACTGTTTATAGCAGAAATGATCAATGTGAGTAAATGAATGAAATTTTTCCTATCTGAAACCAAATCAATCTCGATGAAACTTGACATGTACCTAGCCCCAAGTCTCCTCTTTTGATTGGTATAGCGCATACATCCCTATCGAACTTGGTACAAGAAGAACGAGAGCGCATATAGAGGTCTAATGGGCGCTTTTTATAGCAGAAATGATCAATATGAGTAAATGAATGAAATTTTACCTATCTGAAACCAAATCAATCTCGATGAAACTTGACATGTACCTAGCCCCAAGTCTCCTCTTTCGATTTGTATAGCGCATACATCCCTATCGAACATGGAACAAGAAGAAGGAGCGCGCATATAGAGGTCTAATGGGCGCTTTTCATAGCAGAAATGATCAATATGAGTAAATGAATGAAATTTTACCTATCTGAAACCAAATCAATCTCGATGAAACTTGATATGTACCTAGCCTTAAGTCTCTTCTTTCGATTGGTATAGCGCATACATCCCTATCGAACCTGGTACCACACGTAGGAGCGCGCATATAGAGGTCTAATGGGCGCTTTTTATAGCAGAATTGATCAATATGAGTAAATGAATGAAATTTTACCTATCTGAAACCAAATCAATCTCGATGAAACTTGACATGTACCTAGCACCAATCCTCCTCTTTCGATTAGTAAGCGCATATATCCCTATCGAACCTGGCAGAAGAAGTAGGAGCGCGCATATAGAGGTCTAATGGGCGCTTTTTATAGCAGAAATGATCAATATGAATAAATGAATGAAATTTTGCCTATCTGAAACCAAAGCAATCTCGATGAAACTTGACATGTACCTAGCCCCAAGTCTCATCTTTTGATTTGTATAGCGCATACATCCCTATCGAACCTGGTACAAGACGAAGGAGCGCGCATATAGAGGTCTAATGGGCGCTTTTTATAGCAGAAATGATCAATATGAGTAAATGAATGAAATTTTACCTATCTGAAACCAAATCAATCTCGATGAAACTTGACATGTACCTAGCCCCAAGTCTCCTCATTTCGATTGGTATAGCGCATACATCCCTATCGAACGTGGTACAAGAAGTAGGAGCGCGCATATAGAGGTCTAATGGGCACTTTTTATAGCAGAAATGATCAATGTGAGTAAATGAATGAAATTTTACCTATCTGAAACCAAATCAATCTCAATGAAACTTGGCATGTACCTAGCCCCAAGTCTCCTCTTTCGATTGGTATAGCGCATACATCCCTATCTAACCTGGTACAAGACGAAGGAGCGCGCATATAGAGGTCTAATGGGCGCTTTTTATAGCAGAAATGATCAATATGAGTAAATGAATGAAATTTTACCTATCTGAAACCAAATCAATCTCGATGAAACTTGACATGTACCTAGCCCCAAGTCTCTTCTTTCGATTGGTATAGCGCATACATCCCTATCGAACCTGGTACAAGACGAAGGAGCGCGCATATAGAGGTCTAATGGGCGCTTTTTATAGCAGAAATGATCAATATGAGTAAATGAATGAAATTTTACCTATCTGAAACCAAATCAATCTCGATGAAACTTGACATGTACCAAGCAACAAGTCTCCTCTTTTGATTGGTATAGTGCATACATCCCTATCGAACCTGGTACATGAAGTAGGAGCGCGCATATAGAGGTCTAATGGGCGCTTTTTATAGCAGAAATGATCAATGTGAGTAAATGAATGAAATTTTACCTATCTGAAACCAAATCAATCTCGATGAAACTTGACATGTACCTAGCCCCAAGTCTCCTCTTTCGATTGGTATAGCGCATACATCCCTATCGAACATGGTACAAGACGTAGGAGCGCGCATATAGAGGTCTAATGGGCGCTTTTTATAGCAGAAATGATCAATATGAGTAAATGAATGAAATTTTACCTATCTGAAACCAAATCAATCTCAATGAAACTTGACATGTACCTAGCCCCAAGTCTCCTCTTTCGATTTGTATAGCGCATACATCCCTATCGAACGTGGAACAAGAAGAAGGAGCGCGCATATAGAGGTCTAATGGGCGCTTTTTATAGCAGAAATGATCAATATGAGTAAATGAATGAAATTTTACCTATCTGAAACCAAATCAATCTCGATGAAACTTAATATGTACCTAGCCCCAAGTCTCCTCTTTTGATTGGTATAGCGCATACATCCCTATCGAACCTGGTACAAGACGTAGGAGCGCGCATATAGAGGTCTAATGGGCACTTTTTATAGCAGAAATGATCAATGTGAGTAAATGAATGAAATTTTACCTATCTGAAACCAAATCAATCTCGATGAAACTTGACATGTACCTAGCCTCAAGTCTCCTCTTTTGATTGGTATAGCGCACACATCCCTATCGAACATGGTACAAGAGGTAAGAGCGCGCATAAAGAGGTCTAATGGGCGCTTTTTATAGCAGAAATGATCAATATGAGTAAATGAATGAAATTTTACCTATCTGAAACCAAATCAATCTCGATGAAACTTGACATGTACCTAGCCCCAAGTCTTCTCTTTTGATTGGTATAGCGCATACATCCCTATCGAACCTGGTACAAGACGTAGGAGCGCGCATATAGAGGTCTAATGGGCGCTTTTTATAGCAGAAATGATCAATATGAGTAAATGAATGAAATTTTACCTATCTGAATCCAAATCAATCTCGAAGAAACTTGACATGTACCTAGCACCAATCCTCCTCTTTCGATTAGTAAGCGCATATATCCCTATCGAACCTGGTAGAAGAAGTAGGAGCGCGCATATAGAGGTCTAATGGGCGCTTTTTATAGCAGAAATGATCAATATGAATAAATGAATGAAATTTTACCTATCTGAAACCAAAGCAATCTCGATGAAACTTGACATGTACCTAGCCCCAAGTCTCATCTTTTGATTGGTATAGCGCATACATCCCTATCGAACCTGGTACAAGACGAAGGAGCGCGCATATAGAGGTCTAATGGGCGCTTTTTATAGCAGAAATGATCAATATGAGTAAATGAATGAAATTTTACCTATCTGAAACCAAATCAATCTCGATGAAACTTGACATGTACCTAGCCCCAAGTCTCTTCTTTCGATTGGTATAGCGCATACATCCCTATCGAACCTGGTACAAGAAGTAGGAGCGCGCATATAGAGGTCTAATGGGCATTTTTTATAGCAGAAATGATCAATGTGAGTAAATGAATGAAATTTTACCTATCTGAAACCAAATAAATCTCGATGAAACTTGATATGTACCTAGCCCCAAGTCTCCTCTTTCGATTGGTATAGCGCATACATCCCTATCTAACCTGGTACAAGAGGAAGGAGCGCGCATATAGAGGTCTAATGGGCGCTTTTTATAGAAGAAATGATCAATATGAGTAAATGAATGAAATTTTACCTATCTGAAACCAAATCAATCTCGATGAAACTTGACATGTACCTAGCCCCAAGTCTCCTCTTTCGATTGGTATAATGCATACATCCCTATCGAACCTGGTACATGAAGTAGGAGCGCGCATATAGTGGTCTAATGGGCGCTTTTTATAGCAGAAATGATCAATATGAGTAAATGAATGAAATTTTACCTATCTGAAACCAAATCAATCTCAATGAAACTTGACATGTACCTAGCCCCAAGTCTCCTCTTTCGATTTGTATAGCGCATACATCCCTATCGAACGTGGAACAAGAAGAAGGAGCGCGCATATAGAGGTCTAATGGGCGCCTTTTATAGCAGAAATGATCAATATGAGTAAATGAATGAAATTTTACCTATCTGAAACCAAATCAATCTCGATGAAACTTAACATGTACCTAGCCCCAAGTCTCCTCTTTTGATTGGTATAGCGCATACATCCCTATCGAACCTGGTACAAGACGTAGGAGCGCGCATATAGAGGTCTAATGGGCACTTTTTATAGCAGAAATGATTAACGTGAGTAAATGAATGAAATTTTACCTATCTGAAACCAAATCAATCTCGATGAAACTTGACATGTACCTTACCCCAAGTCTCTTCTTTTGATTGGTATAGCGCATACATCCCTATCGAACATGGTACAAGACGTAAGAGCGCGCATATAGAGGTCTAATGGGCGCTTTTTATAGCAGAAATGATCAATATGAGTAAATGAATGAAATTTTACCTATCTGAAACCAAATCAATCTCGATAAAACTTGACAAGTACCTAGCCCCAAGTCTTCTCTTTTGATTGGTATAGCGCATACATCCCTATCGACTCTGTTACAAGACGTAGGAGCGCGCACATAGAGGTCTAATGGGCGCTTTTTATAGCAGAAATGATCAATATGAGTAAATGAATGAAATTTTACCTATCTGAAACCAAATCAATCTCGATGAAACCTGACATGTACCTAGCCCGAAGTCTCTTCTTTCAATTGGTATAGCGCATACATCCCTATCAAAAGTGGTGCAAGAGGTATGAGCGCGCATATAGAGGTCTAATGGGCGCTTTTTATAGCAGAAATGATCAATATGAGTAAATGAATGAAATTTTACCTATCTGAAACCAAATCAATCTCGATGAAACTTGACATGTACCTAGCCCCAAGTCTCCTCTTTCTATTGGTATAGCGCATACATCCCTATCGAACATGGTACAAGACGAAGAAGTGCGCATATAGAGGTCTAATGGGCGCTTTTTATAGCAGAAATGATCAATATGAGTAAATGAATGAAATTTTACCTATCTGAAACCAAATCAATCTCGATGAAACTTGACATGTACCTAGCCCCAAGTCTCCTCTTTCGATTGGTATAGCGCATACATCCCTATCGAACGTGGTACAAGACGTAGGAGCGCGCATATAGAGGTCTAATGGGCACTTGTTATAGCAGAAATGATCAATGTGAGTAAATGAATGAAATTTTACCTATCTGAAACCAAATCAATCTCGATGAAACTTGACATGTACCTAGCCCCAAGTCTCCTCTTTCGATTGGTATAGCGCATACATCCCTATCGAACCTGGTACCACACGTAGGAGCGCGCATATAGAGGTCTAATGGGCGCTTTTTATAGCAGAATTGATCAATATGAGTAAATGAATGAAATTTTACCTATCTGAAACCAAATCAATCTCGATGAAACTTGACATGTACCTAGCACCAATCCTCCTCTTTCGATTAGTAAGCGCATATATCCCTATCGAACCTGGTAGAAGAAGTAGGAGCGCGCATATAGAGGTCTAATGGGCGCTTTTTATAGAAGAAATGATCAATATGAATAAATGAATGAAATTTTACCTATCTGAAACCAAAGCAATCTCGATGAAACTTGACATGTACTTAGCCCCAAGTCTCATCTTTTGATTGGTATAGCGCATACATCCCTATCGAACCTGGTACAAGAGGAAGGAGCGCGCATATAGAGGTCTAATGGGCGCTTTTTATAGCAGAAATGATCAATATGAGTAAATGAATGAAATTTTACCTATCTGAAACCTAATCAATCTCGATGAAACTTGACATGTACCTAGCCCCAAGTCTCTTCTTTCGATTGGTATAGCGCATACATCCCTATCGAACGTGGTACAAGAAGTAGGAGCGCGCATATCGAGGTCTAATGGGCGCTTTTTATAGAAGAAATGATCAATATGAGTAAATGAATGAAATTTTACCTATCTGAAACCAAATCAATCTCGATGAAACTTGACATGTACCTAGCCCCAAGTCTCCTCTTTTGATTGGTATAATGCATACATCCCTATCGAACCTGGTACATGAAGTAGGAGCGCGCATATAGTGGTCTAATGGGCGCTTTTTATAGCAGAAATGATCAATATGAGTAAATGAATGAAATTTTACCTATCTGAAACCAAATCAATCTCAATGAAACTTGACATGTACCTAGCCCCAAGTCTCCTCTTTCGATTTGTATAGCGCATACATCCCTATCGAACGTGGAACAAGAAGAAGGAGCGCGCATATAGAGGTCTAATGGGCGCCTTTTATAGCAGAAATGATCAATATGAGTAAATGAATGAAATTTTACCTATCTGAAACCAAATCAATCTCGATGAAACTTAACATGTACCTAGCCCCAAGTCTCCTCTTTTGATTGGTATAGCGCATACATCCCTATCGAACCTGGTACAAGACGTAGGAGCGCGCATATAGAGGTCTAATGGGCACTTTTTATAGCAGAAATGATTAACGTGAGTAAATGAATGAAATTTTACCTATCTGAAACCAAATCAATCTCGATGAAACTTGACATGTACCTTACCCCAAGTCTCTTCTTTTGATTGGTATAGCGCATACATCCCTATCGAACATGGTACAAGACGTAAGAGCGCGCATATAGAGGTCTAATGGGCGCTTTTTATAGCAGAAATGATCAATATGAGTAAATGAATGAAATTTTTCCTATCTGAAACCAAATCAATCTCGATGAAACTTGACAAGTACCTAGCCCCAAGTCTTCTCTTTTGATTGGTATAGCGCATACATCCCTATCGACTCTGTTACAAGACGTAGGAGCGCGCACATAGAGGTCTAATGGGCGCTTTTTATAGCAGAAATGATCAATATGAGTAAATGAATGAAATTTTACCTATCTGAAACCAAATCAATCTCGATGAAACCTGACATGTACCTAGCCCGAAGTCTCTTCTTTCAATTGGTATAGCGCATACATCCCTATCAAAAGTGGTGCAAGAGGTATGAGCGCGCATATAGAGGTCTAATGGGCGCTTTTTATAGCAGAAATGATCAATATGAGTAAATGAATGAAATTTTACCTATCTGAAACCAAATCAATCTCGATGAAACTTGACATGTACCTAGCCCCAAGTCTCCTCTTTCTATTGGTATAGCGCATACATCCCTATCGAACCTGGTACAAGACGAAGAAGTGCGCATATAGAGGTCTAATGGGCGCTTTTTATAGCAGAAATGATCAATATGAGTAAATGAATGAAATTTTACCTATCTGAAACCAAATCAATCTCGATGAAACTTGACATGTACCTAGCCCCAAGTCTCCTCTTTCGATTGGTATAGCGCATACATCCCTATCGAACGTGGTACAAGACGTAGGAGCGCGCATATAGAGGTCTAATGGGCACTTGTTATAGCAGAAATGATCAATGTGAGTAAATGAATGAAATTTTACCTATCTGAAACCAAATCAATCTCGATGAAACTTGACATGTACCTAGCCCCAAGTCTCCTCTTTCGATTGGTATAGCGCATACATCCCTATCGAACCTGGTACCACACGTAGGAGCGCGCATATAGAGGTCTAATGGGCGCTTTTTATAGCAGAATTGATCAATATGAGTAAATGAATGAAATTTTACCTATCTGAAACCAAATCAATCTCGATGAAACTTGACATGTACCTAGCACCAATCCTCCTCTTTCGATTAGTAAGCGCATATATCCCTATCGAAACTGGTAGAAGAAGTAGGAGCGCGCATATAGAGGTCTAATGGGCGCTTTTTATAGAAGAAATGATCAATATGAATAAATGAATGAAATTTTACCTATCTGAAACCAAAGCAATCTCGATGAAACTTGACATGTACTTAGCCCCAAGTCTCATCTTTTGATTGGTATAGCGCATACATCCCTATCGAACCTGGTACAAGAGGAAGGAGCGCGCATATAGAGGTCTAATGGGCGCTTTTTATAGCAGAAATGATCAATATGAGTAAATGAATGAAATTTTACCTATCTGAAACCAAATCAATCTCGATGAAACTTGACATGTACCTAGCCCCAAGTCTCTTCTTTCGATTGGTATAGCGCATACATCCCTATCGAACGTAGTACAAGAAGTAGGAGCGCGCATATAGAGGTCTAATGGGCACTTTTTATAGCAGAAATGATCAATGTGAGTAAATGAATGAAATTTTACCTATCTGAAACCAAATCAATCTCGATGAAACTTGACATGTACCTTGCCCCAAGTCTCCTCTTTCGATTGGTATAGCGCATACATTCCTATCTAACCTGGTACAAGACGAAGAAGCGCGGATATAGAGGTCTAATGGGCGCTTTTTATAGCAGAAATGATCAATATGAGTAAATGAATGAAATTTTACCTATCTGAAACCAAATCAATCTCGATGAAACTTGACATGTACCTAGCCCCAAGTCTCCTCTTTCAATTGGTATAGCGCATACATCCCTATCGAACCTGGTACAAGAAGAAGGAGCGCGTATATAGAGGACTAATGGGCGCTTTTTATAGCAGAAATGATCAATATGAGTAAATGAATGAAATTTTACCTATCTGAAACCAAATCAATCTCGATGAAACTTGACATGTACCTAGCCCCAAGTCTCCTCTTTCTATTGGTATAGCGCATACATCCCTATCGAACCTGGTAGAAGACGTAGAATCGCGCATATAGAGGTCTAATGGGCGCTTTTTATAGCAGAAATGATCAATATGAGTAAATGAATGAAATTTTACCTATCTGAAACCAAATCAATCTCGATGAAACTTGACATGTACCTAGCCCCAAGTCTCCTCTTTCGATTGGTATAGCGCATACATCCCTATCGAACCTGGTACAAGACGAAGGAGCGCGCATATAGAGGTCTAATGGGCGCTTTTTATAGCAGAAATGATCAATATGAGTAAATGAATGAAATTTTACCTATCTGAAACCAAATCAATCTCAATGAAACTTGACATGTACCTAGCCCCAAGTCTCCTCTTTTGATTGGTATAGTGCATACATCCCTATCGAACCTGGTACATGAAGTAGGAGCGCGCATATAGAGGTCTAATGGGCGCTTTTTATAGCAGAAATGATCAATATGAGTAAATGAATGAAATTTTACCTATCTGAAACCAAATCAATCTCGATGAAACTTGACATGTACCTAGCCCCAAGTCTCCTCTTTCGATTGATATAGTGCTTACATCCCTATCGAACCTGGTACAAGACGTAGGAGCGCGCATATAGAGGTCTAATGGGCGCTTTTTATAGCAGAAATGATCAATATGAGTAAATGAATGAAATTTTACCTATCTGAAACCAAATCAATCTCAATGAAACTTGACATGTACCTAGCCCCAAGTCTCCTCTTTCGATTGGTATAGCGCATACATCCCTATCGAACGTGGAACAAGAAGAAGGAGCGCGCATATAGAGGTCTAATGGGCGCTTTTTATAGCAGAAATGATCAATATGAGTAAATGAATGAAATTTTACCTATCTGAAACCAAATCAATCTCGATGAAACTTAACATGTACCTAGCCCCAAGTCTCCTCTTTTGATTGGTATAGCGCATACATCCCTATCGAACCTGGTACAAGACGTAGGAGCGCGCATATAGAGGTCTAATGGGCACATTTTATAGCAGAAATGATCAATGTGAGTAAATGAATGAAATTTTACCTATCTGAAACCAAATCAATCTCGATGAAACTTGACATGTACCTTACCCCAAGTCTCTTCTTTTGATTGGTATAGCGCATACATCCCTATCGAACCTGGTACAAGACGTAGGAGCGCGCATATAGAGGTCTAATGGGCGCTTTTTATAGCAGAAATGATCAATATGAATAAATGAATGAAATTTTACCTATCTGAAACCAAATCAATCTCGATGAAACTTGACATGTACGTAGCCCCAAGTCTTCTCTTTTGATTGGTATAGCGCATACATCCCTATCGAACCTGGTACAAGACGTAGGAGCGCACATATAGAGGTCTAATGGGCGCTTTTTATAGCAGAAATGATCAATATGAGTAAATGAATGAAATTTTACCTATCTGAAACCAAATCAATCTCGATGAAACTTGACATGTACCTAGCCCCAAGTCTCCTCTTTCAATTGGTATAGCGCATACATCCCTATCGAACGTGGTACAAGAAGTAGGAGCGCGCATATAGAGGTCTAATGGGCACTTTTTATAGCAGAAATGATCAATGTGAGTAAATGAATGAAATTTTACCTATCTGAAACCAAATCAATCTCGATGAAACTTGACATGTACCTTGCCCCAAGTCTCCTCTTTCGATTGGTATAGCGCATACATCCCTATCTAACCTGCTACAAGAGGAAGGAGCGCGCATATAGAGGTCTAATGGGCGCTTTTTATAGCAGAAATGATCAATATGAGTAAATGAATGAAATTTTACCTATCTGAAACCAAATCAATCTCGATGAAACTTGACATGTACCTAGCCCCAAGTCTCCTCTTTCGATTGGTATAGCGCATACATCCCTATCGAACCTGGTACAAGACGAAGGAGCGCGCATATAGAGGTCTAATGGGCGCTTTTTATAGCAGAAATGATCAATATGAGTAAATGAATGAAATTTTACCTATCTGAAACCAAATCAATCTCGATGAAACTTGACATGTACCTAGCCCCAAGTCTCCTCTTTTGATTGGTATAGTGCATACATCCCTATCGAACCTGGTACATGAAGTAGGAGCGCGCATATAGAGGTCTAATGGGCGCTTTTTATAGCAGAAATGATCAATATGAGTAAATGAATGAAATTTTACCTATCTGAAACCAAATCAATCTCGATGAAACTTGACATGTACCTAGCCCCAAGTCTCCTCTTTCGATTGGTATAGTGCTTACATCCCTATCGAACCTGGTACAAGACGTAGGAGCGCGCATATAGAGGTCTAATGGGCGCTTTTTATAGCAGAAATGATCAATATGAGTAAATGAATGAAATTTACCTATCTGAAACCAAATCAATCTCAATGAAACTTGACATGTACCTAGCCCCAAGTCTCCTCTTTCGATTGGTATAGCGCATACATCCCTATCGAACGTGGTACAAGAAGAAGGAGCGCGCATATAGAGGTCTAATGGGCGCTTTTTATAGCAGAAATGATCAATATGAGTAAATGAATGAAATTTTACCTATCTGAAACCAAATCAATCTCGATGAAACTTAACATGTACCTAGCCCCAAGTCTCCTCTTTTGATTGGTATAGCGCATACATCCCTATCGAACCTGGTACAAGACGTAGGAGCGCGCATATAGAGGTCTAATGGGCACATTTTATAGCAGAAATGATCAATGTGAGTAAATGAATGAAATTTTACCTATCTGAAACCAAATCAATCTCGATGAAACTTGACATGTACCTTACCCCAAGTCTCTTCTTTTGATTGGTATAGCGCATACATCCCTATCGAACATGGTACAAGACGTAAGAGCGCGCATATAGAGGTCTAATGGGCGCTTTTTATAGCAGAAATGATCAATATGAATAAATGAATGAAATTTTACCTATCTGAAACCAAATCAATCTCGATGAAACTTGACATGTACCTAGCCCCAAGTCTTCTCTTTTGATTGGTATAGCGCATACATCCCTATCGAACCTGGTACAAGACGTAGGAGCGCGCATATAGAGGTCTAATGGGCGCTTTTTATAACAGAAATGATCAATATGAGTAAATGAATGAAATTTTACGTATCTGAAACCAAATCAATCTCGATGAAACTTGACATGTACCTAGCCCCAAGTCTCCTCTTTCAATTGGTATAGCGCATACATCCCTATCGAACGTGATACAAGAGGTATGAGCGCGCATATAGAGGTCTAATGGGCGCTTTTTATAGCAGAAATGATCAATATGAGTAAATGAATGAAATTTTACCTATCTGAAACCAAATCAATCTCGATGAAACTTGACATGTACCTAGCCCCAAGTCTCCTCTTTCAATTGGTATAGCGCATACATCCCTATCGAACGTGGTACAAGAGGTAGGAGCGCGCATATAGAGGTCTAATGGGCGCTTTTTATAGCAGAAATGATCAATATGAGTAAATGAATGAAATTTTACCTATCTGAAACCAAATCGATCTCGACGAAACTTGACAAGTACCAAGCCCCAAGTCACTTCTTTTGATTGGTATAGTGCATACATCCCTATCGAACCTTGTACATGAAGTAGGAGCGCGCATATAGAGGTCTAATGGGCGCTTTTTATAGCAGAAATGATCAATATGAGTAAATGAATGAAATTTTACCTATCTGAAACCAAATCAATCTCGATGAAACTTGACATGTACCTAGCCCCAAGTCTCCTCTTTCGATTGGTATAGTGCTTTCATCCCTATCGAACCTGGTACAAGACGTAGGAGCGCGCATATAGAGGTCTAATGGGCGCTTTTTATAGCAGAAATGATCAATATGAGTAAATGAATGAAATTTTACCTATCTGAAACCAAATCAATCTCGATGAAACTTGACATGTACCTAGCCCCAAGTCTCTTCTTTCAATTGGTATAGCGCATACATCCCTATGGAACGTGGTACAAGAGGTAGGAGCGCTCATATAGAGGTTTAATGGGCGCTTTTTATAGCAGAAATGATAAATATGAGTAAATGAATGAAATTTTACCTATCTGAAACCAAATCAATCTCGATGAAACTTGACATGTTCCTAGCCCCAAGTCTCCTCTTTTGATTGGTATAGCGCATACATCCCTATCGAACCTGGTACTAGACGAAGAAGCGTGCATATAGAGGTCTAATGGGCGCTTTTTATAGCAGAAATGATCAATATGAGTAAATGAATGAAATTTTACCTATCTGAAACCAAATCAATCTCGATGAAACTTGACATGTACCTAGCCCCAAGTCTCCTCTTTCGATTGGTATAGCGCATACATCCCTATCGAACCTGGTACAAGAAGAAGGAGCGCGCATATAGAGGACTAATGGGCGCTTTTTATAGCAGAAATGATCAATATGAGTAAATGAATGACATTTTACCTATCTGAAACCAAATCAATCTCGATGAAACTTGACATGTACCTAGCCCCAAGTCTCCTCTTTCGATTGGTATAGCGCATACATCCCTATCGAACGTGGTACAAGAGGTAGGATCGCGCATATAGAGGTCTAATGGGCACTTTTTATAGCAGAAATGATCAATATGAGTAAATGAATGAAATTTTACCTATCTGAAACCAAATCAAACTCAATGAAACTTAATATGTACCTAGCCCCAAGTCTCCTCTTTCGATTGGTATAGCGCATACATCCCTATCGAACCTGGTACAAGAAGAAGGAGCGCGCATATAGAGGTCTAATGGGCGCTTTTTATAGCAGAAATGATCAATATGAGTAAATGAATGAAATTTTACCTATCTGAAACCAAATCAATCTCGATGAAACTTGACATGTACCTAGCCCCAAGTCTCTTCTTTCGATTGGTATAGCGCATACATCCCTATCGAACGTGGTACAAGACGAAGGAGCGCGCATATAGAGGTCTAATGGGCGCTTTTTATAGCAGAAATGATCAATATGAGTAAATGAATGAAATTTTACCTATCTGAAACCAAATCAATCTCGATGAAACTTGACATGTACCTAGCCCCAAGTCTCTTCTTTCGATTGGTATAGCGCATACATCCCTATCGAACCTGGTACAAGAAGAAGGAGAGCGCATATAAAGGTCTAATGGGCGCTTTTTATAGCAGAAATGATCAATATGAGTAAATGAATGAAATTTTACCTATCTGAAACCATATCAATCTCGATGAAACTTGACAGATATCTAGCCCCAAGTCTCTTCTTTCGATTGGTATAGCGCATACATCCCCATCGAACGTGGTACAAGACGTAGGAGCGCGCATATAGAGGTCTAATGGGCACTTTTTATTGCAGAAATGAACAATGTGAGTAAATGAATGAAATTTTACCTATCTGAAACCAAATCAATCTCGATGAAACTTGACATGTACCTAGCCCCAAGTCTCCTCTTTCGATTGGTATAGCGCATACATCCCTATCGAACCTGGTACAAGACAAAGGAGCGCGCATATAGAGGTCTAATGGGCGCTTTTTATAGCAGAAATTATCAATATGAGTAAATGAATGAAATTTTACCTATCTGAAACCAAATCAATCTCGATGAAACTTGACATGTACCTAGCCCCAAGTCTCTTCTTTCGATTGGTATAGCGCATACATCCCTATCGAACCTGGTACAAGACAAAGGAGTGCGCATATAGAGGTCTAATTGGCGCTTTTTATAGCAGAAATGATCAATATGAGTAAATGAATGAAATTTTACCTATCTGAAACCAAATCAATCTCAATGAATCTTGAAATGTACCTAGCCCCAAGTCTCTTCTTTCGATTGGTATAGCGCATACATCCCTATCGAACGTGGTACAAGACGAAGGAGCGCGCATATAGAGGTCTAATTGGCGCTTTTTATAGCAGAAATGATCAATATGAGTAAATGAATGAAATTTTACCTATCTGAAACCAAATCAATCTCGATGAAACTTGACATGTACCTAGCCCCAAGTCTCTTCTTTCGATTGGTATAGCGCATACATCCCTATCGAACGTGGTACAAGACGTAAGAGCGCGCATATAGAGGTCTAATGGGCGCATTTTATAGCAGAAATGATCAATATGAGTAAATGAATGAAATTTTACCTATCTGAAACCAAATCAATCTCGATGAAACTTGACATGTACCTAGCCCCAAGTCTCTTCTTTTGATTGGTATTGCGCATACATCCCTATCGAACGCGGTACAAGACGAAGGAGTGCGCATATAGAGGTCTAATTGGAGCTTTTTATAGCAGAAATGATCAATATGAGTAAATGAATGAAATTTTACCTATCTGAAACCAAATCAATCTGGATGAAACTTGACATGTACCTAGCCCCAAGTCTCTTCTTTCGATTGGTATAGCGCATACATCCCTATCGAACCTGGTACAAGACGTAGGAGCGGGCATATAGAGGTCTAGTGGGCACTTTTTATAGCAGAAATGATCAATGTGAGGAAATGAATGGAATTTTACCTATCTGAAACCAAATCAATCTCGATGAAACTTGACATGTACCTAGCCCCAAGTCTCTTCTTGCGATTGGTATAGCGCATACATCCCTATCAAACCTGGTACAAGAAGAAGGAGCGCGCATATAGAGGTCTAATGGGCGCTTTTTATAGCAGAAATGATCAATATGAGTAAATGAATGAAATTTTACCTATCTGAAACCAAATCAATCTCGATGAAACTTGACATGTACTTAGCCCTAAGTCTCTTCTTTCGATTGGTATAGCGCATACATCCCTATCGAACCTGGTACAAGAAGAAGGAGCGCGCATATAGAGGTCTAATTGGTGCTTTTATAGCAGAAATGATCAATATGAGTAAATGAATGAAATTATACCTATCTGAAACTAAATCAATCTCGATGAAACTTAACATGTACCTAGCCCAAAGTCTCCTCTTTTGATTGGTATAGCGCATACATCCCTATCGAACCTGGTAGAAGACGTAGGAGCGCGCATATAGAGGTCTAATGGGCGCTTCTTATAACAGAAATGATCAATATGAGTAAATGAATGAAATTTTACCTATCTGAAACCAAATCAATCTCGATGAAACTTGACATGTACCTAGCCCCAAGTCTCTTCTTTCGATTGGTATAGCGCATACATCCCTATCGAACGTGGTACAAGACGTAAGAGCGCGCATATAGAGGTCTAATGGGCGCTTTTTATAGCAGAAATGATCAATATGAGTAAATGAATGAAATTTTACCTATCTGAAACCAAATCAATCTCGATGAAACTTGACATGTACCTAGCCCCAAATCTCCTCTTTTGATTGGTATAGCGCATACATCCCTATCGAACCTGGTACAAGACGTAGGAGCGCGCATATAGAGGTCTAATGGGCGCTTTTTATAGCAGAAATGATCAATATGAGTAAATGAATGAAATTTTACTTATCTGAAACCAAATCAATCTCGATGAAACTTGACATGTACCTAGCCCCAAATCTCCTCTTGTGATTGGTATAGCGCATACATCCCTATCGAACCTGGTACAAGACGTAGGAGCGCGCATATAGAGGTCTAATGGGCGCTTTTTATAGCAGAAATGATCAATATGAGTAAATGAATGAAATTTTACCTATCTGAAACCAAATCAATCTCGATGAAACTTGACATGTACCTAGCCCCAAGTCTCTTCTTTCGATTGGTATAGCGCATACATCCCCATCAAACCTGGTACAAGACGAAGGAGCGCGCATATAGAGGTCTAATGGGCGCTTTTTATAGCAGAAATGATCAATATGAGTAAATGAATGAAATTTTACCTATCTGAAACCAAATCAATCTCGATGAAACTTGACATGTACCTAGCCACAAGTCTCTTCTTTCGATTGGTATAGCGCATACATCCCTATCGAACCTGGTACAAGAAGAAGGAGCGCGCATATAGAGGTCTAATTGGCGCTTTTATAGCAGAAATGATCAATATGAGTAAATGAATGAAATTTTACCTATCTGAAACCAAATCAATCTCGATGAAACTTGTACCTAGCCCAAAGTCTCCTCTTTTGATTGGTATAGCGCATACATCCCTATCGAACCTGGTAGAAGACGTAGGAGCGCGCATATAGAGGTCAAATGGGCGCTTCTTATAACAGAAATGATCAATATGAGTAAATGAAAGAAATTTTACCTATCTGAAACCAAATCAATCTCGATGAAACTTGACATGTACCTAGCCCCAAGTCTCTTCTTTCGATTGGTATAGCGCATACATCCCTATCGAACGTGGTACAAGATGTAAGAGCGCGTATATAGAGGTCTAATGGGCGCTTTTTATAGCAGAAATGATCAATATGAGTAAATGAATGAAATTTTACCTATCTGAAACCAAATCAATCTCGATGAAACTTGACATGTACCTAGCCCCAAATCTCCTCATTTGATTGGTATAGCGCATACATCCCTATCGAACCTGGTACAAGACGTAGGAGCGCGCATATAGAGGTCTAATGGGCGCTTTTTATAGCAGAAATGATCAATATGAGTAAATGAATGAAATTTTACCTATCTGAAACCAAATCAATCTCGATGAAACTTGACATGTTCCTAGCCCCAAGTCTCTTCTTTCGATTGGTATAGCGCATACATCCCTATCAAACCTGGTACAAGACGAAGGAGCGCGCATATAGAGGTCTAATGGGCGCTTTTTATAGCAGAAATGATCAATATGAGTAAATGAATGAAATTTTACCTATCTGAAACCAAATCAATCTCGATGAAACTTGACATGTACCTAGCCCGAAGTCTCTTCTTTCGATTGGTAAAGCGCATACATCCCTATCGAACCTGGTACAAGAAGAAGGAGCGCGCATATAGAGGTCTAATTGGCGCTTTTTATAGCAGAAATGATCAATATGAGTAAATGAATGAAATTTTACCTATCTGAAACCAAATCAATCTCGATGAAACTTGACATGTTTGTAGCCCCAAGTCTCCTCTTTCGATTGGTATAGCGCATACATCCCTATCAAACCTGGTACAAGACGAAGGAGCGCGCATATAGAGGTCTAATGGGCGCTTTTTATAGCAGAAATGATCAATATGAGTAAATGAATGAAATTTTACCTATCTGAAACCAAATCAATCTCGATGAAACTTGACATGTCCCTAGCCCCTAGACTCTCCTTTCGATTGGTATAGCGCATACATCCCTATCGAACGTGTTACAAGAGGTAGGAGCGCGCATATAGAGGTCTAATGGGCACTTTTTATAGCAGAAATGATCAATATGAGTAAATGAATGAAATTTTACCTATCTGAAACCAAATCAATCTCGATGAAACTTGACATGTACCTAGCCCCAAGTCTCCTCTTTCGATTCGTATAGCGCATATATCCCTATCGAACCTGGTAGAAGACGTAGGAGCGCGCATATAGAGGTCCAATGGTCGCTTTTTATAGCAGAAATGATCAATATGAGTAAATGAATGAAATTCTACCTATCTGAAACCAAATCAATCTTGATGAAACTTGACATGTACCTAGCACCTAGTCCCCTCTTTCGATTGGTATAGCGCATACATCCCTATCGAACCTGGTACAAGACGTAGGAGCGTGCATATAGAGGTCTAATGGGCGCTTTTTATAGCAGAAATGATCAATATGAATAAATGAATGAAATTCTACCTATCTGAAACCAAATCAATCTCAATGAAACTTGCCATGTACCTAGCCCCAAGTCTCTTCTTTCGATTGGTATGGCGCATAGATCCCTATCGAACCTGGTAGAAGAATAAGGAGCGCGCATATAGAGGTCTGATGGGCGCTTTTTATAGCAGAAATGATCAATATGAGTAAATGAATGAAATTTTACCTATCTGAAACCAAATCAATCTCGACGAAACTTGACATGTACCTAGCCCCAATTTTCCTCTTTCGATTGGTATAGTGCATACATCCCTATCGAACCTGGTACAAAACGTAGGAGCGTGCATATAGAGGTCTAATGGGCGCTTTTTATAGCAGAAATGATAAATATGAATAAATGAATGAAATTATACCTATCTGAAACCAAATCAATCTCGACGAACCTTGACATGTACCTAGCCCCAAGTCTCTTTTTTCGATTCGAATAGCGCATACATCCCTATCGAACCTGGTACAAGACGTAGGAGCGGGCATATAGAGGTCTGATGGGCGCTTTTTACAGCAGAAATGATCAATTTGAGTAAATGAATGAAATTTTATCTATCTGAAACCAAATCAATCTAGATGAAACTCGACATGTACCTATCACCAAGTCTCTTCTTTAGATTGGTATAGCGCATACATCCCTATCGAACCTGCTAGAAGACGTAGGAGCGCGCATATAGAGGTCTGATGGGCGCTTTTTACAGCAGAAATGATCAATATGAGTAAATGAATGAAATTTTACCTATCTGAAACAAAATCAATCTCAATGAAACTTGACATGTACCTAGCCCCAAGTCTCCTCTTTCGATTGGTATAGCGCATACATCCCTATCGAACCTGGTACAAGAAGCAGGAGCGCGCATATAGAGGTCCAAAACGCTTTTTATAGCAGAAATGATCAATTTGAGTAAATGAATGAAATTTTATCTATCTGAAACCAAATCAATCTAGATGAAACTCGACATGTACCTATCACCAAGTCTCTTCTTTAGATTGGTATAGCGCATACATCCCTATCGAACCTGCTAGAAGACGTAGGAGCGCGCATATAGAGGTCTGATGGGCGCTTTTTATAGCAGAAATGATCAATATGAGTAAATGAATGAAATTTTACCTATCTGAAACCAAATCAATCTCAATGAAACTTGCCATTCACCTAGCCCCAAGTCTCTTCTTTCGATTGGTATAGCGCATACATCCCTATCGAACCTGGTAGAAGACGTAGGATCGCGCATGTAGAGGTCTGATGGGCGCTTTTTATAGCAAAAATGATCAATATGAGTAAATGAATGAAATTTTAACTATCTGAAACCAAATCAATCTAGATGAAACTCGACATGTACCTAGCACCAAGTCTCTTCTTTTGATTGGTATAGCGCATACATGCCTATCGAATCTGGTAGAAGAATAAGGAGCGCGCATATAGAGGTCTGATGGGCGCTTTTTATAGCAGAAATGATCAATATGAGTAAATGAATGAAATTTTACCTATCTGAAACCAAATCAATCTCGATGAAACTTGATATGTACCTAGCCCCAAGTCTCCTCTTTCGATTGGTATAGCGCATACATCCCTATCGAACCTGGTACAAGACGTAGGAGCGCGCATATAGAGGTCCAATGAGCGCTTTTTATAGCAGAAATGATCAATATGAGCAATGAATGAAATTTTACCTATCTGAAACCAAATCAATCTCGATGAAACTTGACATGTACCTAGCCCCAATTTTCCTCTTTCGATTGGTATAGCGCATATATCCCTATCGAACCTGGTAGAAGACAAAGGAGCGCGCATATAGAGGTCTAATTGGCGCTTTTTATAGCAGAAATGATCAATATGAGTAAATGAATGAAATTTTTTCCTGTCTGAAACCAAATCAATCTCGATGAAACTTGACATGTTCCTAGCCCCAAGTATCCTCTTTCCATTGGTATAGCGCATTCATCCCTATCGAACCTGGTAGAAGACGTACAGTGTAGGAGCGCGCATATAGAGGTCTGATGGGCGCTTTTTATAGCAGAAATGATCAATATGAGTAAATGAATGAAATTTTACCTATCTGAAACCAAATCAATCTCGATGAAACTTGACATGTACCTAGCACCAATCCTCCTCTTTCGATTAGTAAGCGCATATATCCCTATCGAACCTGGTAGAAGAAGTAGGAGCGCGCATATAGAGGTCTAATGTGCGCTTTTTATAGCAGAAATGATCAATATGAGTAAATGAATGAAATTTTACCTATCTGAAACCAAATCAATCTCGATGAAACTTGACATGTACCTAGCACAAAGTCTCTTCTTTCGATTGGTATAGCGCATACATCACTATCGAACCTGGTAGAAGACGTAGGAGCGCGCATAAAGAGGTCTGATGGGCGCTTTTTATAGCAGAAATGATCAATATGAGTAAATGAATGAAATTTTACCTATCTGAAACCAAATCAATCTCGATGAAACTTGCCATGTACCTAGCCCCAAGTCTCCTCTTTCGTTTGGTCTAGCGCATACATCCCTATCGAACCTGGTAGAAGACGTAGGATCGCGCATATAGAGGTCTCATGGGCGCTTTTTATAGCAAAAATGATCAATATGAGTAAATGAATGAAATTTTACCTATCTGAAACCAAATCAATCTCGATGAAACTTAACAGGCACCTCGCCCCAAGTCTCCTCTTTTGATTGGTATAGCGCATACATCCCTATCGAAGCTGGTAGAAGACGTAGGAGCGCGCATATAGAGGTCTAATGTGCGCTTTTTATAGCAGAAATGATCAATATGAGAAAATAAATGAAATTCTCCCTTTCTGAAACCAAATCAATCTTGTAGAAACTTGACATGAGTCTAGCCCCAAGTCTCCTTTTTTGATTGGTATAGCGCATACATCCCTATCGAACCTGGTAGAAGACGTAGGAGCGTGCATATAGAGGTCTAATGGGCGCTTTTTATAGCAGAAATGATCAATATGAGTAAATGAATGAAATTTTACCTATCTGAAACCAAATCAATCTCGATGATACTTGACACATACCTAGCCCCAAGTCTCCTCTTTAGATTGGTATAGCGCATACATCCCTAACGAACCTGGTAGAAGTCGTAGGAGTGCGCATATAGAGGTCTCATGGGTGCTCTTTATAGCAGAAATGATCAATATGAGTAAATGAATGAAATTTAACCTATCTGAAACCAAATCAATCTTCATGAAACTAGACATGTACCTAGCACCAAGTCTCCTCTTTCGATTGGTATAGCGCATACATCCCTATCGAACCTGGTACAAGAAGTAGGAGCGCGCATATAGAGGTCTCATGGGCGCTTTTTATAGTAGAAATGATCAATATGAGTAAATGAATGAAATTTTACCTATCTGAAACCAGATCAATCTCAATGAAACTTGCCATGTACCTAGCCCCAAGTCTCTTCTTTTGATTGGTATAGGGCATACATCCCTATCGACCCTGGTAGAAGAAGTAGGAGCGCGCATATAGAGGTCCGATAGACGCTTTTTATAGCAGAAATGATCAATATGAGTAAATGAATGAAATTTTACCTATCTGAAACCAAATCAATCTCGATGAAACTTGACATGTACCTAGCACCAATCCTCCTCTTTCGATTGGTATAGCGCATACATCCCATCGAACCTGGTAGAAGACGTAGGATCGCGCATGTAGAGGTCTGATGGGCGCTTTTTATAGCAGAAATGATCAATATGAGTAAATGAATGAAATTTTACCTATCTGAAACCAAATCAATCTCGATGAAACTTGACATGTACCTAGCACCAAGTCTCTTCTTTCGATTGGTATAGCGCATACATCACTATCGAACCTGGTAGAAGACGTAGGAGCGCGCATAAAGAGGTCTGATGGGCGCTTTTTATAGCAGAAATGATCAATATGAGTAAATGAATGAAATTTTACCTATCTGAAACCAAATCAATCTCGATGAAACTTGCCATGTACCTAGCCCCAAGTCTCCTCTTTCGTTTGGTCTAGCGCATACATCCCTATCGAACCTGGTAGAAGACGTAGGATCGCGCATATAGAGGTCTCATGGACGCTTTTTATAGCAAAAATGATCAATATGAGTAAATGAATGAAATTTTACCTATCTGAAGCCAAATCAATCTCGATGAATTTTGACATGTACATAGCACTAAGTCTTCAGTTTAGATTGGTATAGCGCATACATCCCTATCGAACCTGGTAAAAAAAGTAGGAGCGCGCATATAGAGGTCTCATGGGCGCTTTTTATAGCAGAAATGATCAATATGAGTAAATGAATGAAATTATACCTATCTGAAACCAAATCAATCTCGATGAAACTTGACAGGTACCTCGCCCCAAGTCTCCTCTTTTGATTGGTATAGCGCATACATCCCTATCGAAGCTGGTAGAAGACGTAGGAGCGCGCATATAGAGGTCTAATGTGCGCTTTTTATAGTAGAAATGATCAATATGAGAAAATAAATGAAATTCTCCCTTTCTGAAACCAAATCAATCTTGTAGAAACTTGACATGAGTCTAGCCCCAAGTCTCCTCTTTTGATTGGTATAGCGCATACATCCCTATCGAACCTGGTAGAAGACGTAGGAGCGTGCATATAGAGGTCTAATGGGCGCTTTTTATAGCAGAAATGATCAATATGAGTAAATGAATGAAATTTTACCTATCTGAAACCAAATCAATCTCGATGATACTTGACACATACCTAGCCCCAAGTCTCCTCTTTAGATTGGTATAGCGCATACATCCCTAACGAACCTGGTAGAAGTCGTAGGAGTGCGCATATAGAGGTCTCATGGGTGCTTTTTATAGCAGAAATGATCAATACGAGTAAATGAATGAAATTTAACCTATCTGAAACCAAATCAATCTTGATGAAACTAGACATGTACCTAGCACCAAGTTTCCTCTTTCGATTGGTATAGCGCATACATCCCTATCGAACCTGGTACAAGACGTAGGAGCGCGCATATAGAGGTCTCATGGGCGCTTTTTATAGTAGAAATGATCAATATGAGTAAATGAATGAAATTTTACCTATCTGAAACCAGATCAATCTCAATGAAACTTGCCATGTACCTAGCCCCAAGTCTCTTCTTTTGATTGGTATAGGGCATACATCCCTATCGACCCTGGTAGAAGAAGTAGGAGCGCGCATATAGAGGTCCGATAGACGCTTTTTATAGCAGAAATGATCAATATGAGTAAATGAATGAAATTTTACCTATCTGAAACCAAATCAATCTCGATGAAACTTGACATGTACCTAGCACCAATCCTCCTCTTTCGATTGGTATAGCGCATACATCCCATCGAACCTGGTAGAAGACGTAGGAGCGCCAATATAGATGTCTAATGGGCGTTTTTTATAGCAGAAATGATCAATATGAGTAAATGAATGAAATTTTACCTATCTGAAACCAAATGAATCTCGATGAAACTTGACATGTACCTAGCACCAAGTCTCCTCTTTCGATTCGTATATCGCATACATCCCTATCAAACCTGTTACAAGAAGTATGAGCGCGCATAGAGAGCTCTATCGAGCGCTTTTCATAGCAGAAATGATCAATATGAGTAAATGAATGAAATTTTACCTATCTGAAACAAAATCAATCTCAATGAAACTTGAACTGTACCTAGCCCCAAGTCTCTTCTTTCGATTGGTATAGCGCATAAATCCCTATCGAACCTGGTACAAGACGTAGGAGCGCGCATATAAACCATTATAGAGGTCTAATGGGCGCTTTTTATAGCAGAAATGATCAATATGAGTAAATGAATGAAATTCTACCTATCTGAAACCAAATCAATATTGTAGAAACTTGATTTGTTCCTAGCCCCAAGTCTCCTCTTTGGATTGGTATAGCGCATATATCCCTATCGAACCTGGTAGAAGAAGTAGATGCGCGCATATAGAGGTCTAATGGGCGCTTTTTATAGCAGAAATGATCAATATGAGTAAATGAATGAAATTTATCCTATCTGAAACCAAATCAATCTCGATGAAACTTGACATGTTCCTAGCCCCAAGTATCCTCTTTCGATTGGTATAGCGCATTCATCCCTATCGAACCTGGTAGAAGACGTATATGTAGGAGCGCGCATATAGAGGTCTGATGGGCGCTTTTTATAGCAGAAATGATCAATATGAGTAAATGAATGAAATTTTACCTATCTGAAACCAAATCAATCTCGATGAATTTTGACATGTTCCTAGCCCCAAGTCTTCAGTTTAGATTGGTATAGCGCATACATCCCTATCGAACCTGGTAGAAGACGTAGGAGCGCGAATATAGAGGTCTAATGGGCGCTTTTTATAGCAGAAATGATCAATATGAGTAAATGAATGAAATTTTACCTATCTGAAACCAAATCAATCTCGATGAAACTTGACATGTTCCTAGCACAAAGTCTCTTCTTTCGATTGGTATAGCGCATACATCACTATCAAACCTGGTAGAAGACGTAGGAGCGCGCATACAGAGGTCTGATGGGCGCTTTTTATAGCAGAAATGATCAATATGAGTAAATGAATGAAATTTTACCTATCTGAAACCAAATCAATCTCGATGAAACTTGACATGTACCTAGCCCCAAGTCTCCTCTTTCGATTGGTATAGCGCATACATCCCTATCGAACCTGGTAGAAGACGTAGGAGCGCGCATATAGAGGTCTAATGGGCGCTTTTTATAGCAGAAATGATCAATATGAGTAAATGAATGAAATTTTACCTATCTGAAACCAAATCAATATCAATGAAACTTGCCATGTACCTAGCCTCAAGTCTCTTCTTTCATTTGGTATAGCGCATAAATACCTATCGAACCTAGTAGAAGACGTAGGAGCGCGCATATAGAGGTCTCATGGGCGCTTTTTATAGCAGAAATGATCAATATGAGTAAATGAATGAAATTTTACCTATCTGAAACCAAATCAATATCAATGAAACTTGCCATGTACCTAGCCTCAAGTCTCTTCTTTCATTTGGTATAGCGCATAAATACCTATCAAACCTAGTAGAAGACGTAGGAGCGCGCATATAGAGGTCTCATGGGCGCTTTTTATAGCAGAAATGATCAATATGAGTAAATGAATGAAATTTTACCTGTCTGAAACCAGATCAATCTCAATGAAACTTGACATGTACCTAGCCCCAAGTCTCTTCTTTTGATTGGTATAGGGCATACATCCCTATCGACCCTGGTAGAAGAAGTAGGAGCGCGCATATAGAGGTCTGATAGACGCTTTTTATAGCAGAAATGATCAATATGAGTAAATGAATGAAATTTTACCTATCTGAAACCAAATCAATCTCGATGAAACTTGACATGTACCTAGCCCCAAGTCTCCTCTTTTGATTGGTATAGCGCATATATCCCTATCGAAGCTGGTAGAAGACGTAGGAGCGCGCATATAGAGGTCTAAGGTGCGCTTTTTATAGCAGAAATGATCAATATGAGAAAATAAATGAAATTCTACCTTTCTGAAACCAAATCAATCTTGTAGAAACTTGACATGTACCTAGCCCCAAGTCTCCTCTTTTGATTGGTATAGCGCATTCATCCCTATCGAACCTGGTAGAAGACGTAGGAGCGTGCATATAGAGGTCTAATGGGCGTATTTTATAGCAGAAATGATCAATATGAGTAAATGAATGAAATTTTACCTATCTGAAACCAAATCAATCTCGATGATACTTGAAATGTACCTAGCCCCAAGTCTCCTCTTTCGATTGGTATAGCGCATACATCCCTAACGAACCTGGTAGAAGTCGTAGGAGTGCGCATATAGAGGTCTCATGGGTGCTTTTTATAGCAGAAATGATCAATATGAGTAAATGAATGAAATTTAACATATCTGAAACTAAATCAATCTTGATGAAACTAGACATGTACCTAGCACCAATTCTCCTCTTTCGATTGGAATAGCGCATACATCCCTATCGAACCTGGTACAAGACGTAGGAGCGCGCATATAGAGGTCTAACGGGCGCTTTTTATAGCAGAAATGATCAATATGAGTAAATGAATGAAATTTTACCTATCTGAAACCAAATCAATCTCTATGAATCTTAACATGTACCTAGCCCCAAGTCTCTTCTTTCGATTGGTATAGCGCATACATCCCTAACGAACCTGGTAGAAGACGTAGGAGCGCGCATATAGAGGTCTCATGGGCGCTTTTTATAGCAGAAATGATCAATATGAGTAAATGAAAGAAATTTAACCTATCTGAAACCAAATCAATCTTGATGAAACTAGACATGTACCTAGCACCAAGTCTCCTCTTTCGACTGGAATATCGCATACATCCCTATCGAACCTGGTACATGACGTAGGAGCGCGCATATAGAGGTCTAACGGGCGCTTTTTATAGCAGAAATGATCAATATGAGTAAATGAATGAAATTTTACCTATCTGAAACCAAATCAATCTCGATGAAACTTGACATGTACCGAGCACCAAGTCTCCTCTTTCGATTGGTATAGCGCATACATTCCATCGAACTTGACAGAAGACGTAGGAGCGCGCATATAGAGGTCTAATTGGCGCTTTTTATAGCAGAAATGATCAATATGAGTAGATGAATGAAATTCTACCTATCTGAAACCAAATCAATCTTGTAGAAACTTGACATGTACCTAGCCCCAAGTGTATTCTTTCGATTGGTATATCTCATACATCCCTATCGAACCTGGTACAAGACGTAGGAGCGCGCATATAGAGGTCTGATGGGCGCTTTTTATAGCAGAAATGATCAATATGAGTAAATGAATGAAATTTTTCCTATCTGAAACCAAATCAATCTCTATGAAACTTAACATGTACCTAGCCCCAAGTCTCTTCTTTCGATTGGTATAGCGCATACATCCCTAACGAACCTGGTAGAAGACGTAGGAGTGCGCATATAGAGGTCTCATGGGCGCTTTTTATAGCAGAAATGATCAATATGAGTAAATGAATGAAATTTAACCTATCTGAAACCAAATCAATCTTGATGAAACTAGACATGTACCTAGCACCAAGTCTCCTCTTTCGACTGGAATATCGCATACATCCCTATCGAACCTGGTACAAGACGTAGGAGCGCGCATATAGAGGTCTCATGGGCGCTTTTTATAGCAGAAATGATCAATATGAGTAAATGAATGAAATTTTACCTATCTGAAACCAGATCAATCTCAATGAAACTTGACATGTACCTAGCCCCAAGTCTCTTCTTTTGATTGGTATAGGGCATACATCCCTATCGACCCTGGTAGAAGAAGTAGGAGCGCGCATATAGAGGTCTGATAGACGCTTTTTATAGCAGAAATGATCAATATGAGTAAATGAATGAAATTTTACCTATCTGAAACCAAATCAATCTCGATGAAACTTGACATGTACCTAGCACCAAGTCTCCTCTTTCGATTGGTATAGCGCATACATCCCATCGAACCTGGTAGAAGACGTAGGAGCGCCCATATAGACGTCTAATGGGCGCTTTTTATAGCAGAAATGATCAATATGAGTAAATGAATGAAATTTTACCTATCTGAAACCAAATGAATCTCGATGAAACTTGACATGTACCTAGCACCAAGTCTCCTCTTTCGATTGGTATATCGCATACATCCCTATCAAACCTGTTACAAGAAGTAAGAGCGCGCATAGAGAGCTCTATTGAGCGCTTTTTATAGCAGAAATGATCAATATGAGTAAATGAATGAAATTTTACCTATCTGAAACAAAATCAATCTCAATGAAACTTGACATGTACCTAGCCCCAAGTCTCTTCTTTCGATTGGTATAGCGCATAAATCCCTATCGAACCTGGTACAAGACGTAGGAGCGCGCATATAAACCATTATAGGTGTGACAGCTGTATAAGATTTTATGCAGTTTTCAACCAAATTATAAGTAACATTTCTTTCTTATAAAAAAATTGTGGACATTTTCACACATCTAGTCTTGAAGTCTGATCTTAACTCTTTATTTTAAGTACAAAAAAAGTATACCTTGTGTTTATAAATCGAAAAATAATTACACATAAAGTACACAACCCTCTGTTTACGTACATGCGTGCATGATTACCTCTTAGGACCCCCATGGTAAGAATCGCATCAAATTTGATATAAAGAATGATTTCACATATGTATTATTTTCTGAAATGTCTTCGTCTATTCTCAAAGATTATACTTATATCAAATTCAAGTTTATAATGCCTGTCATTGTCAACATTTTATAGTAAACACGTGGTAGCTCTGACGTCAATTTTCATGACCTGGGGTGTGTTACAAATTTGATTGGCTTATACAGCCATGTGACCTTAAGATGCTCACCTTTTCACATCTGAATCAAATTCACAATATTCTTATATACATCAATACCTACCTTTGTCATGTTCCAAGTTTCAACAAAATATGTTCATCCGTCTCCATGAAACACGGTGCTATCAGAGGTAACCCTATTGTGAAAAAGCTGGCGAAATACACAATTTTCCTTGCTTTTTAATTTTCCTCATTTATTCGTTTTTAGAAACACAAATTTGCATCAACTATGTCACATGATCTTCATTTAACTTTCTAATTACTAGATTTATCATTATCAATGCTTTGTGTTTATATTTGAAAATTATATGAGCATAATTCAGGTGTCCGGAAGTAAAAGTTAGAAAACATAGAAAAATGCAATTAAAAATTGAGAAAAAAAAAGTGTTTAAATTTTTTTCATAAATTTTGGTTTGTTTTATCTTTAAAACATATATACAAGACTCACAGCTCATAAGATAATGCATCTAATCAAATAGCAGCTCGTAATTCACAAAACATAACCCCTACCCCCTTAACTGCACGAGTCCATTATCTTAAAGATATGCCCAATATATTCGTTTAACGGAGTTTACAGCCTTATTTTGTAATTGATTTTCAACAAAATTCGATGTTTGAATAGTTACCAAGAAAAATAGAATCATTACGGCGATAAAATACATTACTTTCCATATTAATTAGAGGAATGAAAATGGCGGGAAGGGGGTTGAAGAACACCCCTCCCCCCTTTTCTTTTAATTCCACGTAGTCTTTGTTGTGTGTCACACATGAATTATGATTGAAATTGACCAGACAATACCAAACATTTATAATTAAGTCGAAATTTTGATATATTGACACCACAAGCGTTCGTTCTGCACAAATTTTACACATACATTCCAATGCGCTCTTAAGGTGTGACAGCTGTATAAGATTTTATGCAGTTTTCAACCAAATTATAAGTAACATTTCTTTCTTATAAAAAAATTGTGGACACTTTCACACATCTAGTCTTGAAGTCTGATCTTAACTCTTTATTTTAAGTACAAAAAAAGTATACCTTGTGTTTATAAATCGAAAAATAATTACACATAAAGTACACAACCCTCTGTTTACGTACATGCGTGCATGATTACCTCTTAGGACCCCCATGGTAAGAATCGCATCAAATTTGATATAAAGAATGATTTCACATATGTATTATTTTCTGAAATGTCTTCGTCTATTCTCAAAGATTATACTTATATCAAATTCAAGTTTATAATGCCTGTCATTGTCAACATTTTATAGTAAACACGTGGTAGCTCTGACGTCAATTTTCATGACCTGGGGTGTGTTACAAATTTGATTGGCTTATACAGCCATGTGACCTTAAAGAGGTCTAATGGGCGCTTTTTATAGCAGAAATGATCAATATGAGTAAATGAATGAAATTCTACCTATCTGAAACCAAATCAATCTTGTAGAAACTTGATATGTACCAAGCCCCAAGTCTTCTCTTTTGATTGGTATAGCGCATACATCCCTATCGAACCTGGTAGAAGAGGTAGGAGCGCGCGTATAGAGGTCTAATGGGCGCTTTTTATAGCAGAAATGATCAATATGAGTAAATGAATGAAATTCTACCTATCTGAAACCAAATCAAT
Source organism: Pinctada fucata (assembly GCA_028142955.1). Classification (NCBI taxonomy): domain Eukaryota; kingdom Metazoa; phylum Mollusca; class Bivalvia; order Pterioida; family Pteriidae; genus Pinctada; species Pinctada fucata. Next base: position 12,611,870 of record AP027107.1, on the reverse strand, counting down.
CTTGTAAAAACTTGACATGTACCTAGCCCCAAGTCTATTCTTTCGATTGGTATATCGCATACATCCCTATCGAACCTGGTACAAGACGTAGGAGCGCGCATATAGAGGTCTGATGGGCGCTTTTTATAGCAGAAATGATCAATATGAGTAAATGAATGAAATTTTACCTATCTGAAACCAAATCAATCTCGATGAAACTTGACATGTACCTAGCCCCAAGTCTCCTCTTTCGATTGGTATAGCGCATACATCCCTATCAAACCTGGTACAAGACGTAGGAGCGCGCATATAGAGGTCTAATGGGCGCTTTTTATAGCAGAAATGATCAATATGAGTAAATGAATGAAATTCTACCTATCTGAAACCAAATCAATCTTGTAGAAACTTGACATGTACCTAGCCCCAAGTCTATTCTTTCGATTGGTATATCGCATACATCCCTATCGAACCTGGTACAAGACGTAGGAGCGCGCATATAGAGGTCTGATGGGCGCTTTTTATAGCAGAAATGATCAATATGAGTAAATGAATGAAATTTAACCTATCTGAAACCAAATCAATCTTGATGAAACTAGACATGTACCTAGCACCAAGTCTCCTCTTTCGACTGGAATATCGCATACATCCCTATCGAACCTGGTACAAGACGTAGGAGCGCGCATATATAGGTCTAACGGGCGCTTTTTATAGCAGAAATGATCAATATGAGTAAATGAATGAAATTTTACCTATCTGAAACCAGATCAATCTCAATGAAACTTGACATGTACCTAGCCCCAAGTCTCTTCTTTCGATTGGTATAGCGCATACATCCCTATCGAACCTTGTAGAAGAAGTAGGAGCGCGCATATAGAGGTCTGATAGACGCTTTTTATAGCAGAAATGATCAATATGAGTAAATGAATGAAATTTTACCTATCTGAAACCAAATCAATCTCGATGAAACTTGACATGTACCTAGCACCAAGTCTCCTCTTTCGATTGGTATAGCGCATACATCCCATCGAACCTGGTAGAAGACGTAGGAGCGCCCATATAGACGTCTAATGGGCGCTTTTTATAGCAGAAATGATCAATATGAGTAAATGAATGAAATTTTACCTATCTGAAACCAAATGAATCTCGATGAAACTTGACATGTACCTAGCACCAAGTCTCCTCTTTCGATTGGTATATCGCATACATCCCTATCAAACCTGTTACAAGAAGTAAGAGCGCGCATAGAGAGCTCTATTGAGCGCTTTTTATAGCAGAAATGATCAATATGAGTAAATGAATGAAATTTTACCTATCTGAAACAAAATCAATCTCAATGAAACTTGACATGTACCTAGCCCCAAGTCTCTTCTTTCGATTGGTATAGCGCATAAATCCCTATCGAACCTGGTACAAGACGTAGGAGCGCGCATATAAACCATTATAGGTGTGACAGCTGTATAAGATTTTATGCAGTTTTCAACCAAATTATAAGTAACATTTCTTTCTTATAAAAAAATTGTGGACACTTTCACACATCTAGTCTTGAAGTCTGATCTTAACTCTTTATTTTAAGTACAAAAAAAGTATACCTTGTGTTTATAAATCGAAAAATAATTACACATAATATACAAACCTCTGTTTACGTACATGCGTGCATGATTACCTCTTAGGACCCCCATGGTAAGAATCGCATCAAATTTGATATAAAGAATGATTTCACATATGTATTATTTTCTGAAATGTCTTCGTCTATTCTCAAAGATTATACTTATATCAAATTCAAGTTTATAATGCCTGTCATTGTCAACATTTTATAGTAAACACGTGGTAGCTCTGACGTCAATTTTCATGACCTGGGGTGTGTTACAAATTTGATTGGCTTATACAGCCATGTGACATTAAAGAGGTCTAATGGGCGCTTTTTATAGCAGAAATGATCAATATGAGTAAATGAATGAAATTCTACCTATCTGAAACCAAATCAATCTTGTAGAAACTTGATATGTACCTAGCCCCAAGTCTTCTCTTTTGATTGGTATAGCGCATACATCCCTATCGAACCTGGTAGAAGAGGTAGGAGCGCGCGTATAGAGGTCTAATGGGCGCTTTTTATAGCAGAAATGATCAATATGAGTAAATGAATGAAATTCTACCTATCTGAAACCAAATCAATCTTGTAGAAACTTGACATGTACCTAGCCCCAAGTCTATTCTTTCGATTGGTATATCGCATACATCCCTATCGAACCTGGTACAAGACGTAGGAGCGCGCATATAGAGGTCTGATGGGCGCTTTTTATAGCAGAAATGATCAATATGAGTAAATGAATGACATTTTTCCTATCTGAAACCAAATCAATCTCTATGAAACTTAACATGTACCTAGCCCCAAGTCTCTTCTTTCGATTGGTATAGCGCATACATCCCTAACGAACCTGGTAGAAGACGTAGGAGTGCGCATATAGAGGTCTCATGGGCGCTTTTTATAGCAGAAATGATCAATATGAGTAAATGAATGAAATTTAACCTATCTGAAACCAAATCAATCTTGATGAAACTAGACATGTACCTAGCACCAAGTCTCTTCTTTCGATTGGAATATCGCATACATCCCTATCGAACCTGGTACAAGACGTAGGAGCGCGCATATATAGGTCTAACGGGCGCTTTTTATAGCAGAAATGATCAATATGAGTAAATGAATGAAATTTTACCTATCTGAAACCAGATCAATCTCAATGAAACTTGACATGTACCTAGCCCCAAGTCTCTTCTTTTGATTGGTATAGGGCATACATCCCTATCGACCCTGGTAGAAGAAGTAGGAGCGCGCATATAGAGGTCTGATAGACGCTTTTTATAGCAGAAATGATCAATATGAGTAAATGAATGAAATTTTACCTATCTGAAACCAAATCAATCTCGATGAAACTTGACATGTACCTAGCACCAAGTCTCCTCTTTCGATTGGTATAGCGCATACATCCCATCGAACCTGGTAGAAGACGTAGGAGCGCCCATATAGACGTCTAATGGGCGCTTTTTATAGCAGAAATGATCAATATGAGTAAATGAATGAAATTTTACCTATCTGAAACCAAATGAATCTCGATGAAACTTGACATGTACCTAGCACCAAGTCTCCTCTTTCGATTGGTATATCGCATACATCCCTATCAAACCTGTTACAAGAAGTAAGAGCGCGCATAGAGAGCTCTATTGAGCGCTTTTTATAGCAGAAATGATCAATATGAGTAAATGAATGAAATTTTACCTATCTGAAACAAAATCAATCTCAATGAAACTTGACATGTACCTAGCCCCAAGTCTCTTCTTTCGATTGGTATAGCGCATAAATCCCTATCGAACCTGGTACAAGACGTAGGAGCGCGCATATAAACCATTATAGGTGTGACAGCTGTATAAGATTTTATGCAGTTTTCAACCAAATTATAAGTAACATTTCTTTCTTATAAAAAAATTGTGGACACTTTCACACATCTAGTCTTGAAGTCTGATCTTAACTCTTTATTTTAAGTACAAAAAAAGTATACCTTGTGTTTATAAATCGAAAAATAATTACACATAATATACAAACCTCTGTTTACGTACATGCGTGCATGATTACCTCTTAGGACCCCCATGGTAAGAATCGCATCAAATTTGATATAAAGAATGATTTCACATATGTATTATTTTCTGAAATGTCTTCGTCTATTCTCAAAGATTATACTTATATCAAATTCAAGTTTATAATGCCTGTCATTGTCAACATTTTATAGTAAACACGTGGTAGCTCTGACGTCAATTTTCATGACCTGGGGTGTGTTACAAATTTGATTGGCTTATACAGCCATGTGACCTTAAAGAGGTCTAATGGGCGCTTTTTATAGCAGAAATGATCAATATGAGTAAATGAATGAAATTCTACCTATCTGAAACCAAATCAATCTTGTAGAAACTTGATATGTACCTAGCCCCAAGTCTTCTCTTTTGATTGGTATAGCGCATACATCCCTATCGAACCTGGTAGAAGAGGTAGGAGCGCGCGTATAGAGGTCTAATGGGCGCTTTTTATAGCAGAAATGATCAATATGAGTAAATGAATGAAATTCTACCTATCTGAAACCAAATCAATCTTGTAGAAACTTGACATGTACCTAGCCCCAAGTCTATTCTTTCGATTGGTATATCGCATACATCCCTATCGAACCTGGTACAAGACGTAGGAGCGCGCATATAGAGGTCTGATGGGCGCTTTTTATAGCAGAAATGATCAATATGAGTAAATGAATGACATTTTTCCTATCTGAAACCAAATCAATCTCTATGAAACTTAACATGTACCTAGCCCCAAGTCTCTTCTTTCGATTGGTATAGCGCATACATCCCTAACGAACCTGGTTGAAGACGTAGGAGTGCGCATATAGAGGTCTCATGGGCGCTTTTTATAGCAGAAATGATCAATATGAGTAAATGAATGAAATTTAACCTATCTGAAACCAAATCAATATTGATGAAACTAGACATGTACCTAGCACCAAGTCTCCTCTTTCGACTGGAATATCGCATACATCCCTATCGAACCTGGTACAAGACGTAGGAGCGCGCATATATAGGTCTAACGGGCGCTTTTTATAGCAGAAATGATCAATATGAGTAAATGAATGAAATTTTACCTATCTGAAACCAGATCAATCTCAATGAAACTTGACATGTACCTAGCCCCAAGTCTCTTCTTTTGATTGGTATATGGCATACATCCCTATCGACCCTGGTAGAAGAAGTAGGAGCGCGCATATAGAGGTCTGATAGACGCTTTTTATAGCAGAAATGATCAATATGAGTAAATGAATGAAATTTTACCTATCTGAAACCAAATCAATCTCGATGAAACTTGACATGTACCTAGCACCAAGTCTCCTCTTTCGATTGGTATAGCGCATACATCCCATCGAACCTGGTAGAAGACGTAGGAGCGCCCATATAGACGTCTAATGGGCGCTTTTTATAGCAGAAATGATCAATATGAGTAAATGAATGAAATTTTACCTATCTGAAACCAAATGAATCTCGATGAAACTTGACATGTACCTAGCACCAAGTCTCCTCTTTCGATTGGTATATCGCATACATCCCTATCAAACCTGTTACAAGAAGTAAGAGCGCGCATAGAGAGCTCTATTGAGCGCTTTTTATAGCAGAAATGATCAATATGAGTAAATGAATGAAATTTTACCTATCTGAAACAAAATCAATCTCAATGAAACTTGACATGTACCTAGCCCCAAGTCTCTTCTTTCGATTGGTATAGCGCATAAATCCCTATCGAACCTGGTACAAGACGTAGGAGCGCGCATATAAACCATTATAGGTGTGACAGCTGTATAAGATTTTATGCAGTTTTCAACCAAATTATAAGTAACATTTCTTTCTTATAAAAAAATTGTGGACACTTTCACACATCTAGTCTTGAAGTCTGATCTTAACTCTTTATTTTAAGTACAAAAAAAGTATACCTTGTGTTTATAAATCGAAAAATAATTACACATAATATACAAACCTCTGTTTACGTACATGCGTGCATGATTACCTCTTAGGACCCCCATGGTAAGAATCGCATCAAATTTGATATAAAGAATGATTTCACATATGTATTATTTTCTGAAATGTCTTCGTCTATTCTCAAAGATTATACTTATATCAAATTCAAGTTTATAATGCCTGTCATTGTCAACATTTTATAGTAAACACGTGGTAGCTCTGACGTCAATTTTCATGACCTGGGGTGTGTTACAAATTTGATTGGCTTATACAGCCATGTGACCTTAAAGAGGTCTAATGGGCGCTTTTTATAGCAGAAATGATCAATATGAGTAAATGAATGAAATTCTACCTATCTGAAACCAAATCAATCTTGTAGAAACTTGATATGTACCTAGCCCCAAGTCTTCTCTTTTGATTGGTATAGCGCATACATCCCTATCGAACCTGGTAGAAGAGGTAGGAGCGCGCGTATAGAGGTCTAATGGGCGCTTTTTATAGCAGAAATGATCAATATGAGTAAATGAATGAAATTCTACCTATCTGAAACCAAATCAATCTTGTAGAAACTTGACATGTACCTAGCCCCAAGTCTATTCTTTCGATTGGTATATCGCATGCATCCCTATCGAACCTGGTACAAGACGTAGGAGCGCGCATATAGAGGTCTGATGGGCGCTTTTTATAGCAGAAATGATCAATATGAGTAAATGAATGACATTTTTCCTATCTGAAACCAAATCAATCTCTATGAAACTTAACATGTACCTAGCCCCAAGTCTCTTCTTTCGATTGGTATAGCGCATACATCCCTAACGAACCTGGTAGAAGAAGTAGGAGTGCGCATATAGAGGTCTCATGGGCGCTTTTTATAGCAGAAATGATCAATATGAGTAAATGAATAAAATTTAACCTATCTGAAACCAAATCAATCTTGATGAAACTAGACATGTACCTAGCACCAAGTCTCCTCTTTCGATTGGAATATCGCATACATCCCTATCGAACCTGGTACAAGACGTAGGAGCGCGCATATATAGGTCTAACGGGCGCTTTTTATAGCAGAAATGATCAATATGAGTAAATGACTGAAATTTTACCTATCTGAAACCAGATCAATCTCAATGAAACTTGACATGTACCTAGCCCCAAGTCTCTTCTTTTGATTGGTATAGGGCATACATCCCTATCGACCCTGGTAGAAGAAGTAGGAGCGCGCATATAGAGGTCTGATAGACGCTTTTTATAGCAGAAATGATCAATATGAGTAAATGAATGAAATTTTACCTATCTGAAACCAAATCAATCTCGATGAAACTTGACATGTACCTAGCACCAAGTCTCCTCTTTCGATTGGTATAGCGCATACATCCCATCGAACCTGGTAGAAGACGTAGGAGCGCCCATATAGACGTCTAATGGGCGCTTTTTATAGCAGGAATGATCAATATGAGTAAATGAATGAAATTTTACCTATCTGAAACCAAATGAATCTCGATGAAACTTGACATGTACCTAGCACCAAGTCTCCTCTTTCGATTGGTATATCGCATACATCCCTATCAAACCTGTTACAAGAAGTAAGAGCGCGCATAGAGAGCTCTATTGAGCGCTTTTTATAGCAGAAATGATCAATATGAGTAAATGAATGAAATTTTACCTATCTGAAACAAAATCAATCTCAATGAAACTTGACATGTACCTAGCCCCAAGTCTCTTCTTTCGATTGGTATAGCGCATAAATCCCTATCGAACCTGGTACAAGACGTAGGAGCGCGCATATAAACCATTATAGGTGTGACAGCTGTATAAGATTTTATGCAGTTTTCAACCAAATTATAAGTAACATTTCTTTCTTATAAAAAAATTGTGGACACTTTCACACATCTAGTCTTGAAGTCTGATCTTAACTCTTTATTTTAAGTACAAAAAAAGTATACCTTGTGTTTATAAATCGAAAAATAATTACACATAATATACAAACCTCTGTTTACGTACATGCGTGCATGATTACCTCTTAGGACCCCCATGGTAAGAATCGCATCAAATTTGATATAAAGAATGATTTCACATATGTATTATTTTCTGAAATGTCTTCGTCTATTCTCAAAGATTATACTTATATCAAATTCAAGTTTATAATGCCTGTCATTGTCAACATTTTATAGTAAACACGTGGTAGCTCTGACGTCAATTTTCATGACCTGGGGTGTGTTACAAATTTGATTGGCTTATACAGCCATGTGACCTTAAAGAGGTCTAATGGGCGCTTTTTATAGCAGAAATGATCAATATGAGTAAATGAATGACATTCTACCTATCTGAAACCAAATCAATCTTGTAGAAACTTGATATGTACCTAGCCCCAAGTCTTCTCTTTTGATTGGTATAGCGCATACATCCCTATCGAACCTGGTAGAAGAGGTAGGAGCGCGCGTATAGAGGTCTAATGGGCGCTTTTTATAGCAGAAATGATCAATATGAGTAAATGAATGAAATTCTACCTATCTGAAACCAAATCAATCTTGTAGAAACTTGACATGTACCTAGCCCCAAGTCTATTCTTTCGATTAGTATATCGCATACATCCCTATCGAACCTGGTACAAGACGTAGGAGCGCGCATATAGAGGTCTGATGGGCGCTTTTTATAGCAGAAATGATCAATATGAGTAAATGAATGACATTTTTCCTATCTGAAACCAAATCAATCTCTATGAAACTTAACATGTACCTAGCCCCAAGTCTCTTCTTTCGATTGGTATAGCGCATACATCCCTAACGAACCTGGTAGAAGACGTAGGAGTGCGCATATAGAGGTCTCATGGGCGCTTTTTATAGCAGAAATGATCAATATGAGTAAATGAATGAAATTTAACCTATCTGAAACCAAATCAATATTGATGAAACTAGACATGTACCTAGCACCAAGTCTCCTCTTTCGACTGGAATATCGCATACATCCCTATCGAACCTGGTACAAGACGTAGGAGCGCGCATATATAGGTCTAACGGGCGCTTTTTATAGCAGAAATGATCAATATGAGTAAATGAATGAAATTTTACCTATCTGAAACCAGATCAATCTCAATGAAACTTGACATGTACCTAGCCCCAAGTCTCTTCTTTTGATTGGTATAGGGCATACATCCCTATCGACCCTGGTAGAAGAAGTAGGAGCGCGCATATAGAGGTCTGATAGACGCTTTTTATAGCAGAAATGATCAATATGAGTAAATGAATGAAATTTTACCTATCTGAAACCAAATCAATCTCGATGAAACTTGACATGTACCTAGCACCAAGTCTCCTCTTTCGATTGGTATAGCGCATACATCCCATCGAACCTGGTAGAAGACGTAGGAGCGCCCATATAGACGTCTAATGGGCGCTTTTTATAGCAGAAATGATCAATATGAGTAAATGAATGAAATTTTACCTATCTGAAACCAAATGAATCTCGATGAAACTTGAGATGTACCTAGCACCAAGTCTCCTCTTTCGATTGGTATATCGCATACATCCCTATCAAAGCTGTTACAAGAAGTAAGAGCGCGCATAGAGAGCTCTATTGAGCGCTTTTTATAGCAGAAATGATCAATATGAGTAAATGAATGAAATTTTACCTATCTGAAACAAAATCAATCTCAATGAAACTTGACATGTACCTAGCCCCAAGTCTCTTCTTTCGATTGGTATAGCGCATAAATCCCTATCGAACCTGGTACAAGACGTAGGAGCGCGCATATAAACCATTATAGGTGTGACAGCTGTATAAGATTTTATGCAGTTTTCAACCAAATTATAAGTAACATTTCTTTCTTATAAAAAAATTGTGGACACTTTCACACATCTAGTCTTGAAGTCTGATCTTAACTCTTTATTTTAAGTACAAAAAAAGTATACCTTGTGTTTATAAATCGAAAAATAATTACACATAATATACAAACCTCTGTTTACGTACATGCGTGCATGATTACCTCTTAGGACCCCCATGGTAAGAATCGCATCAAATTTGATATAAAGAATGATTTCACATATGTATTATTTTCTGAAATGTCTTCGTCTATTCTCAAAGATTATACTTATATCAAATTCAAGTTTATAATGCCTGTCATTGTCAACATTTTATAGTAAACACGTGGTAGCTCTGACGTCAATTTTCATGACCTGGGGTGTGTTACAAATTTGATTGGCTTATACAGCCATGTGACCTTAAAGAGGTCTAATGGGCGCTTTTTATAGCAGAAATGATCAATATGAGTAAATGAATGAAATTCTACCTATCTGAAACCAAATCAATCTTGATGAAACTTGACATGTACCTAGCCCCAAGTCTCCTCTTTCGATTGGTATAGCGCATACATCCCTATCGAACCTGGTACAAGACGTAGGAGCGCGCATATAGAGGTCTGATGGGCGCTTTTTATAGCAGAAATGATCAATATGAGAAAATGAATGAAATTTTACCTATCTGAAACCAAATCAATCTCTATGAAACTTAACATGTACCTAACCCCAAGTCTCCTCTTTCGATTGGTATAGTGCATACATCCCTATCGAACCTGGTACAAGATGAAGGAGCGCGCATATAGAGGTCTGATGGGCGCTTTTTATAGCAGAAATGATCAATATGAGTAAATGAATGAAATTTTACCTATCTGAAACCAAATCAATCTCGATGAAACTTGACATGTACCTAGCCCCAAGTCTCCTCTTTTGATTGGTATAGCGCATACATCCCTATCGAACCTGGTAGAAGAGGTAGGAGCGCGCGTATAGAGGTCTAATGGGCGCTTTTTATAGCAGAAATGATCAATATGAGTAAATGAATGAAATTCTACCTATCTGAAACCAAATCAATCTTGTAGAAACTTGACATGTACCTAGCCCCAAGTCTATTCTTTCGATTGGTATATCGCATACATCCCTATCGAACCTGGTACAAGACGTAGGAGCGCGCATATAGAGGTCTGATGGGCGCTTTTTATAGCAGAAATGATCAATATGAGTAAATGAATGAAATTTTACCTATCTGAAACCAAATCAATCTCTATGAAACTTAACATGTACCTAGCCCCAAGTCTCTTCTTTCGATTGGTATAGCGCATACATCCCTAACGAACCTGGTAGAAGACGTAGGAGTGCGCATATAGAGGTCTCATGGGCGCTTTTTATAGCAGAAATGATCAATATGAGTAAATGAATGAAATTTTACCTATCTGAAACCAAATCAATCTCGATGAAACTTGACATGTACCTAGCACCAAGTCTCCTCTTTCGATTGGTATAGCGCATACATCCCTATCGAACCTGGTACAAGACGTAGGAGCGCGCATATAGAGGTCTAATGGGCGCTTTTTATAGCAGAAATGATCAATATGAGTAAATGAATGAAATTCTTCCAATCTGAAACCAAATCAATCTTGATGAAACTTAACATGTACCTAGCCCAAAGTCTCCTCTTTCGATTGGTATAGCGCATACATCCCTATCGAACCTAGTAGAAGAGGTAGGAGCGCGCGTATAGAGGTCTAATGGGCGCTTTTTATAGCAGAAATGATCAATATGAGTAAATGAATGAAATTCTACCTATCTGAAACCAAATCAATCTTGTAGAAACTTGACATGTACCTAGCCCCAAGTCTATTCTTTTGATTGGTATATCGCATACATCCCTATCAAACCTGGTAGAAGACGTAGGAGTGCGCATATAGAGGTCTCATGGGCGCTTTTTATAGCAGAAATGATCAATATGAGTAAATGAATGAAATTTTACCTATCTGAAACCAAATCAATCTTCATGAAACTAGACATGTACCTAGCACCAAGTCTCCTCTTTCGACTGGAATATCGCATACATCCCTATCGAACCTGGTACATGACGTAGGAGCGCGCATATAGAGTTCTAACGGGCGCTTTTTATAGCAGAATGGATCAATATGAGTAAATGAATGAAATTTTACCTATCTGAAACCAAATCAATCTCGATGAAACTTGACATGTACCTAGCACCAAGTCTCCTCTTTCGATTGGTATAGCGCATACATTCCATCGAACTTGACAGAAGACGTAGGAGCGCGCATATAGAGGTCTAATGGGCGCTTTTTATAGCAGAAATGATCAATATGAGTAGATGAATGAAATTCTTCCAATCTGATACCAAATCAATCTTGATGAAACTTGACATGTACCTAGCCCCAAGTCTCCTCTTTTGATTGGTATAGCGCATACATCCCTATCAAACCTGGTACAAGACGTAGGAGCGCGCATATAGAGGTCTAATGGGAACTTTCTATAGCAGAAATGATCAATATGAGTAAATGAATGAAATTCTACCTATCTGAAACCAAATCAATCTTGTAGAAACTTGACATGTACCTAGCCCCAAGTCTATTCTTTCGATTGGTATATCGCATACATCCCTATCGAACCTGGTACAAGACGTAGGAGCGCGCATATAGAGGTCTGATGGGCGCTTTTTATAGCAGAAATGATCAATATGAGTAAATGAATGACATTTTTCCTATCTGAAACCAAATCAATCTCTATGAAACTTAACATGTACCTAGCCCCAAGTCTCTTCTTTCGATTGGTATAGCGCATACATCCCTAACGAACCTGGTAGAAGACGTAGGAGTGCGCATATAGAGGTCTCATGGGCGCTTTTTATAGCAGAAATGATCAATATGAGTAAATGAATGAAATTTAACCTATCTGAAACCAAATCAATCTTGATGAAACTAGACATGTACCTAGCACCAAGTCTCCTCTTTCGATTGGAATATCGCATACATCCCTATCGAACCTGGTACAAGACGTAGGAGCGCGCATATATAGGTCTAACGGGCGCTTTTTATAGCAGAAATGATCAATATGAGTAAATGAATGAAATTTTACCTATCTGAAACAAGATCAATCTCAATGAAACTTGACATGTACCTAGCCCCAAGTCTCTTCTTTTGATTGGTATAGGGCATACATCCCTATCGACCCTGGTAGAAGAAGTAGGAGCGCGCATAAAGAGGTCTGATAGACGCTTTTTATAGCAGAAATGATCAATATGAGTAAATGAATGAAATTTTACCTATCTGAAACCAAATCAATCTCGATGAAACTTGACATGTACCTAGCACCAAGTCTCCTCTTTCGATTGGTATAGCGCATACATCCCATCGAACCTGGTAGAAGACGTAGGAGCGCCCATATAGACGTCTAATGGGCGCTTTTTATAGCAGAAATGATCAATATGAGTAAATGAATGAAATTTTACCTATCTGAAACCAAATGAATCTCGATGAAACTTGACATGTACCTAGCACCAAGTCTCCTCTTTCGATTGGTATATCGCATACATCCCTATCAAACCTGTTACAAGAAGTAAGAGCGCGCATAGAGAGCTCTATTGAGCGCTTTTTATAGCAGAAATGATCAATATGAGTAAATGAATGAAATTTTACCTATCTGAAACAAAATCAATCTCAATGAAACTTGAGATGTACCTAGCCCCAAGTCTCTTCTTTCGATTGGTATAGCGCATAAATCCCTATCGAACCTGGTACAAGACGTAGGAGCGCGCATATAAACCATTATAGGTGTGACAGCTGTATAAGATTTTATGCAGTTTTCAACCAAATTATAAGTAACATTTCTTTCTTATAAAAAAATTGTGGACACTTTCACACATCTAGTCTTGAAGTCTGATCTTAACTCTTTATTTTAAGTACAAAAAAAGTATACCTTGTGTTTATAAATCGAAAAATAATTACACATAATATACAAACCTCTGTTTACGTACATGCGTGCATGATTACCTCTTAGGACCCCCATGGTAAGAATCGCATCAAATTTGATATAAAGAATGATTTCACATATGTATTATTTTCTGAAATGTCTTCGTCTATTCTCAAAGATTATACTTATATCAAATTCAAGTTTATAATGCCTGTCATTGTCAACATTTTATAGTAAACACGTGGTAGCTCTGACGTCAATTTTCATGACCTGGGGTGTGTTACAAATTTGATTGGCTTATACAGCCATGTGACCTTAAAGAGGTCTAATGGGCGCTTTTTATAGCAGAAATGATCAATATGAGTAAATGAATGAAATTCTACCTATCTGAAACCAAATCAATCTTGTAGAAACTTGATATGTACCTAGCCCCAAGTCTTCTCTTTTGATTGGTATAGCGCATACATCCCTATCGAACCTGGTAGAAGAGGTAGGAGCGCGCGTATAGAGGTCTAATGGGCGCTTTTTATAGCAGAAATGATCAATATGAGTAAATGAATGAAATTCTACCTATCTGAAACCAAATCAATCTTGTAGAAACTTGACATGTACCTAGCCCCAAGTCTATTCTTTCGATTGGTATATCGCATACATCCCTATCGAACCTGGTACAAGACGTAGGAGCGCGCATATAGAGGTCTGATGGGCGCTTTTTATAGCAGAAATGATCAATATGAGTAAATGAATGAAATTTTACCTATCTGAAACCAAATCAATCTCTATGAAACTTAACATGTACCTAGCCCCAAGTCTCTTCTTTCGATTGGTATAGCGCTTACATCCCTAACGAACCTGGTAGAAGACGTAGGAGTGCGCATATAGAGGTCTCATGGGCGCTTTTTATAGCAGAAATGATCAATATGAGTAAATGAATAAAATTTTACCTATCTGAAACCAAATCAATCTCGATGAAACTTGACATGTACCTAGCACCAAGTCTCCTCTTTCGATTGGTATAGCGCATACATCCCTATCGAACCTGGTACAAGACGTAGGAGTGCGCATATAGAGGTCTCATGGGCGCTTTTTATAGCAGAAATGATCAATATGAGTAAATGAATGAAATTTTACCTATCTGAAACCAAATCAATCTCGATGAAACTTGACATGTACCTAGCCCCAAGTCTCCTCTTTCGATTGGTATAGCGCATACATTCCATCGAACTTGACAGAAGACGTAGGAGCGTGCATATAGAGGTCTAATGGGCGCTTTTTATAGCAGAAATGATCAATATGAGTAGATGAATGAAATTCTTCCAATCTGAAACCAAATCAATCTTGATGAAACTTGACATGTACCTAGCCCCAAGTCTCCTCTTTCGATTGGTATAGCGCATACATCCCTATCGAACCTGGTACAAGACGTAGGAGCGCGCATATAGAGGTCTGATGGGCGCTTTTTATAGCAGAAATGATCAATATGAGTAAATGAATGAAATTTTACCTATCTGAAACCAAATCAATCTCTATGAAACTTAACATGTACCTAACCCCAAGTCTCCTCTTTCGATTGGTATAGTGCATACATCCCTATCGAACCTGGTACAAGACGAAGGAGCGCGCATATAGAGGTCTAATGGGCGCTTTTTATAGCAGAAATGATCAATATGAGTAAATGAATGAAATTTTACCTATCTGAAACCAAATCAATCTCGATGAAACTTGACATGTACCTAGCCCCAAGTCTCCTCTTTTGATTGGTATAGCGCATACATCCCTATCGAACCTGGTAGAAGAGGTAGGAGCGCGCGTATAGAGGTCTAATGGGCGCTTTTTATAGCAGAAATGATCAATATGAGTAAATGAATGAAATTCTACCTATCTGAAACCAAATCAATCTTGTAGAAACTTGACATGTACCTAGCCCCAAGTCTATTCTTTCGATTGGTATATCGCATACATCCCTATCGAACCTGGTACAAGACGTAGGAGCGCGCATATAGAGGTCTCATGAGCGCTTTTTATAGCAGAAATGATCAATATGAGTAAATGAATGAAATTTTACCTATCTGAAACCAAATCAATCTCTATGAAACTTAACATGTACCTAGCCCCAAGTCTCTTCTTTCGATTGGTATAGCGCATACATCCCTAACGAACCTGGTAGAAGACGTAGGAGTGCGCATATAGAGGTCTCATGGGCGCTTTTTATAGCAGAAATGATCAATATGAGTAAATGAATGAAATTTTACCTATCTGAAACCAAATCAATCTCGATGAAACTTGACATGTACCTAGCACCAAGTCTCCTCTTTCGATTGGTATAGCGCATACATCCCTATCGAACCTGGTACAAGACGTAGGAGCGCGCATATAGAGGTCTAATGGGCGCTTTTTATAGCAGAAATGATCAATATGAGTAAATGAATGAAATTCTTCCAATCTGAAACCAAATCAATCTTGATGAAACTTGACATGTACCTAGCCCCAAGTCTCTTCTTTCGATTGGTATAGCGCATACATCCCTATCGAACCTAGTAGAAGAGGTAGGAGCGCGCGTATAGAGGTCTAATGGGCGCTTTTTATAGCAGAAATGATCAATATGAGTAAATGAATGAAATTCTACCTATCTGAAACCAAATCAATCTTGTAGAAACTTGACGTGTACCTAGCCCCAAGTCTATTCTTTCGATTGGTATATCGCATACATCCCTATCGAACCTGGTACAAGACGTAGGAGCGCGCATATAGAGGTCTGATGGGCGCTTTTTATAGCAGAAATGATCAATATGAGTAAATGAATGAAATTTTACCTATCTGAAACCAAATCAATCTCTATGAAACTTAACATGTACCTAGCCCCAAGTCTCTTCTTTCGATTGGTATAGCGCATACATCCCTAACGAACCTGGTAGAAGACGTAGGAGTGCGCATATAGAGGTCTCATGGGCGCTTTTTATAGCAGAAATGATCAATATGAGTAAATGAATGAAATTTTACCTATCTGAAACCAAATCAATCTTGATGAAACTTGACATGTACCTAGCCCCAAGTCTCCTCTTTCGATTGGTATAGCGCATACATTCCATCGAACCTAGTAGAAGACGTAGGAGCGCGCATATAGAGGTCTGATGGGCGCTTTTTATAGCAGAAATGATCAATATGAGTAAATGAATGAAATTCTACCTATCTGAAACCAAATCAATCTTGTAGAAACTTGACATGTACCTAGCCCCAAGTCTATTCTTTCGATTGGTATATCGCTTACATCCCTATCGAACCTGGTACAAGACGTAGGAGCGCGCATATAGAGGTCTGATGGGCGCTTTTTATAGCAGAAATGATCAATATGAGTAAATGAATGAAATTTTTCCTATCTGAAACCAAATCAATCTCTGTGAAACTTAAGATGTACCTAGCCCCAAGTCTCCTCTTTTGATTGGTATAGCGCATACATCCCTAACGAACCTGGTAGAAGACGTAGGAGTGCGCATATAGAGGTCTCATGGGCGCTTTTTATAGCAGAAATGATCAATATGAGTAAATGAATGAAATTTAACCTATCTGAAACCAAATCAATCTTGATGAAACTAGACATGTACCTAGCACCAAGTCTCCTCTTTCGACTGGAATATCGCATTCATCCCTATCGAACCTGGTACAAGACGTAGGAGCGCGCATATAGAGGTCTAACGGGCGCTTTTTATAGCAGAAATGATCAATATGAGTATATGAATGAAATTTTACCTATCTGAAACCAGATCAATCTCAATGAAACTTGACATGTACCTAGCCCCAAGTCTCTTCTTTTGATTGGTATAGGGCATACATCCCTATCGACCCTGGTAGAAGAAGTAGGAGCGCGCATATAGAGGTCTAATGGGCGCTTTTTATAGCAGAAATGATCAATATGAGTAGATGAATGAAATTCTTCCAATCTGAAACCAAATCAATCTTGATGAAACTTGACATGTACCTAGCCCCAAGTCTCCTCTTTCGATTGGTATAGCGCATACATCCCTATCGAACCTGGTACAAGACGTAGGAGCGCGCATATAGAGGTCTGATGGGCGCTTTTTGTAGCAGAAATGATCAATATGAGTAAATGAATGAAATTTTACCTATCTGAAACCAAATCAATCTCTATGAAACTTAATTGGTACCTAACCCCAAGTCTCCTCTTTCGATTGGTATAGTGCATACATCCCTATCGAATCTGGTACAAGACGAAGGAGCGCGCATATAGAGGTCTAATGGGCGCTTTTTATAGCAGAAATGATCAATATGAGTAAATGAATGAAATTTTACCTATCTGAAACCAAATCAATCTCGATGAAACTTGACATGTACCTAGCCCCAAGTCTCCTCTTTTGATTGGTATAGCGCATACATCCCTATCGAACCTAGTAGAAGACGTAGGAGCGCGCATATAGAGGTCTGATGGGCGCTTTTTATAGCAGAAATGATCAATATGAGTAAATGAATGAAATTCTACCTATCTGAAACCAAATCAATCTTGTAGAAACTTGACATGTACCTAGCCCCAAGTCTATTCTTTCGATTGGTATATCGCTTACATCCCTATCGAACCTGGTACAAGACGTAGGAGCGCGCATATAGAGGTCTGATGGGCGCTTTTTATAGCAGAAATGATCAATATGAGTAAATGAATGAAATTTTTCCTATCTGAAACCAAATCAATCTCTATGAAACTTAACATGTACCTAGCCCCAAGTCTCCTCTTTCGATTGGTATAGCGCATACATCCCTAACGAACCTGGTAGAAGACGTAGGAGTGCGCATATAGAGGTCTCATGGGCGCTTTTTATAGCAGAAATGATCAATATGAGTAAATGAATGAAATTTTACCTATCTGAAACCAAATCAATCTCGATGAAACTTGACATGTACCTAGCACCAAGTCTCCTCTTTCGATTGGTATAGCGCATACATTCCATCGAACTTGACATAAGACGTAGGAGCGCGCATATAGAGGTCTAATGGGCGCTTTTTATAGCAGAAATGATCAATATGAGTAAATGAATGAAATTCTACCTATCTGAAACCAAATCAATCTTGTAGAAACTTGACATGTACCTAGCCCCAAGTCTATTCTTTCCATTGGTATATCGCATACATCCCTATCAAACCTGGTACAAGACGTAGGAGCGCGCATATAGAGGTCTGATGGGCGCTTTTTATAGCAGAAATGATCAATATGAGTAAATGAATGAAATTTTACCTATCTGAAACCAGATCAATCTCAATGAAACTTGACATGTACCTAGCCCCAAGTCTCTTCTTTTGATTGGTATAGGGCATACATCCCTATCGACCCTGGTAGAAGAAGTAGGAGCGCGCATATAGAGGTCTAATGGGCGCTTTTTATAGCAGAAATGATCAATATGAGTAGATGAATGAAATTCTTCCAATCTGAAACCAAATCAATCTTGATGAAACTTGACATGTACCTAGCCCCAAGTCTCCTCTTTCGATTGGTATAGCGCATACATCCCCATCGAACCTGGTACAAGACGTAGGAGCGCGCATATAGAGGTCTGATGGGCGCTTTTTATAGCAGAAATGATCAATATGAGTAAATGAATGAAATTTTACCTATCTGAAACCAAATCAATCTCTATGAAACTTAACTTGTACCTAACCCCAAGTCTCCTCTTTCGATTGGTATAGTGCATACATCCCTATCGAACCTGGTACAAGACGAAGGAGCGCGCATATAGAGGTCTAATGGGCGCTTTTTATAGCAGAAATGATCAATATGAGTAAATGAATGAAATTTTACCTATCTGAAACCAAATCAATCTCGATGAAACTTGACATGTACCTAGCCCCAAGTCTCCTCTTTTGATTGGTATAGCGCATACATCCCTATCGAACCTGGTAGAAGAGGTAGGAGCGCGCGTATAGAGGTCTAATGGGCGCTTTTTATAGCAGAAATGATCAATATGAGTAAATGAATGAAATTCTACCTATCTGAAACCAAATCAATCTTGTAGAAACTTGACATGTACCTAGCCCCAAGTCTATTCTTTCGATTGGTATATCGCATACATCCCTATCAAACCTGGTACAAGACGTAGGAGCGCGCGTATATAGAGATCTGATGGGCGCTTTTTATAGCAGAAATGATCAATATGAGTAAATGAATGAAATTTTACCTATCTGAAACCAAATCAATCTCTATGAAACTTAACATGTACCTAGCCCCAAGTCTCTTCTTTTGATTGGTATAGCGCATACATCCCTAACGAACCTGGTAGAAGACGTAGGAGTACGCATATAGAGGTCTCATGGGCGCTTTTTATAGCAGAAATGATCAATATGAGTAAATGAATGAAATTTTACCTATCTGAAACCAAATCAATCTCGATGAAACTTGACATGTACCTAGCACCAAGTCTCCTCTTTCGATTGGTATAGCGCATACATCCCTATCGAACCTAGTAGAAGAGGTAGGAGCGCGCGTATAGAGGTCTGATGGGCGCTTTTTATAGCAGAAATGATCAATATGAGTAAATGAATGAAATTCTACCTATCTGAAACCAAATCAATCTTGTAGAAACTTGACATGTACCTAGCCCCAAGTCTATTCTTTCGATTGGTATATCGCATACATCCCTATCGAACCTGGTACAAGACGTTGGAGCGCGCATATAGAGGTCTGATGGGCGCTTTTTATAGCAGAAATGATCAATATGAGTAAATGAATGAAATTTTACCTATCTGAAACCAGATCAATCTCAATGAAACTTGACATGTACCTAGCCCCAAGTCTCTTCTTTTGATTGGTATAGGGCATACATCCCTATCGACCCTGGTAGAAGAAGTAGGAGCGCGCATATAGAGGTCTAATGGGCGCTTTTTATAGCAGAAATGATCAATATGAGTAGATGAATGAAATTCTTCCAATCTGAAACCAAATCAATCTTGATGAAACTTGACATGTACCTAGCCCCAAGTCTCCTCTTTCGATTGGTATAGCGCATACATCCCTATCGAACCTGGTACAAGACGTAGGAGCGCGCATATAGAGGTCTGATGGGCGCTTTTTATAGCAGAAATGATCAATATGAGTAAATGAATGAAATTTTACCTATCTGAAACCAAATCAATCTCTATGAAACTTAACTTGTACCTAACCCCAAGTCTCCTCTTTCGATTGGTATAGTGCATACATCCCTATCGAACCTGGTACAAGACGAAGGAGCGCGCATATAGAGGTCTAATGGGCGCTTTTTATAGCAGAAATGATCAATATGAGTAAATGAATGAAATTTTACCTATCTGAAACCAAATCAATCTCGATGAAACTTGACATGTACCTAGCCCCAAGTCTCCTCTTTTGATTGGTATAGCGCATACATCCCTATCGAACCTGGTAGAAGAGGTAGGAGCGCGCGTATAGAGGTCTAATGGGCGCTTTTTATAGCAGAAATGATCAATATGAGTAAATGAATGAAATTCTACCTATCTGAAACCAAATCAATCTTGTAGAAACTTGACATGTACCTAGCCCCAAGTCTATTCTTTCGATTGGTATATCGCATACATCCCTATCAAACCTGGTACAAGACGTAGGAGCGCGCATATAGAGGTCTGATGGGCGCTTTTTATAGCAGAAATGATCAATATGAGTAAATGAATGAAATTTTACCTATCTGAAACCAAATCAATCTCTATGAAACTTAACATGTACCTAGCCCCAAGTCTCTTCTTTTGATTGGTATAGCGCATACATCCCTAACGAACCTGGTAGAAGACGTAGGAGTGCGCATATAGAGGTCTCATGGGCGCTTTTTATAGCAGAAATGATCAATATGAGTAAATGAATGAAATTTTACCTATCTGAAACCAAATCAATCTCGATGAAACTTGACATGTACCTAGCACCAAGTCTCCTCTTTCGATTGGTATAGCGCATACATCCCTATCGAACCTGGTACAAGACGTAGGAGCGCGCATATAGAGGTCTAATGGGCGCTTTTTATAGCAGAAATGATCAATATGAATAAATGAATGAAATTCTTCCAATCTGAAACCAAATCAATCTTGATGAAACTTGACATGTACCTAGCCCCAAGTCTCCTCTTTCGATTGGTATAGCGCATACATCCCTATCGAACCTAGTAGAAGAGGTAGGAGCGCGCGTATAGAGGCCTGATGGGCGCTTTTTATAGCAGAAATGATCAATATGAGTAAATGAATGAAATTCTACCTATCTGAAACCAAATCAATCTTGTAGAAACTTGACATGTACCTAGCCCCAAGTCTATTCTTTCGATTGGTATATCGCATACATCCCTATCGAACCTGGTACAAGACGTTGGAGCGCGCATATAGAGGTCTGATGGGCGCTTTTTATAGCAGAAATGATCAATATGAGTAAATGAATGAAATTTAACCTATCTGAAACCAAATCAATCTCTATGAAACTTAACATGTACCTAGCCCCAAGTCTCTTCTTTCGATTGGTATAGCGCATACATCCCTAACGAACCTGGTAGAAGACGTAGGAGTGCGCATATAGAGGTCTCATGGGCGCTTTTTATAGCAGAAATGATCAATATGAGTAAATGAATGAAATTTTACCTATCTGAAACCAAATCAATCTCGATGAAACTTGACATGTACCTAGCACCAAGTCTCCTCTTTCGATTGGTATAGCGCATACATTCCATCGAACTTGACATAAGACGTAGGAGCGCGCATATAGAGGTCTAATGGGCGCTTTTTATAGCAGAAATGATCAATATGAGTAGATGAATGAAATTCTTCCAATCTGAAACCAAATCAATCTTGATGAAACTTGACATGTACCTAGCCCCAAGTCTCCTCTTTCGATTGGTATAGCGCAAACATCCCTATCGAACTTAGTAGAAGACGTAGGAGCGCGCATATAGAGGTCTAATGGGCGCTTTTTATAGCAGAAATGATCAATATGAGTAAATGAATGAAATTCTACCTATCTGAAACCAAATCAATCTTGTAGAAACTTGACATGTACCTAGCCCCAAGTCTATTCTTTCGATTGGTATATCGCTTACATCCCTATCGAACCTGGTACAAGACGTAGGAGCGCGCATATAGAGGTCTGATGGGCGCTTTTTATAGCAGAAATGATCAATATGAGTAAATGAATGAAATTTTTCCTATCTGAAACCAAATCAATCTCTATGAAACTTAACATGTACCTAGCCCCAAGTCTCCTCTTTCGATTGGTATAGCGCATACATCCCTAACGAACCTGGTAGAAGACGTGGGAGTGCGCATATAGAGGTCTCATGGGCGCTTTTTATAGCAGAAATGATCAATATGAGTAAATGAATGAAATTTAACCTATCTGAAACCAAATCAATCTTGATGAAACTAGACATGTACCTAGCACCAAGTCTCCTCTTTCGACTGGAATATCGCATACATCCCTATCGAACCTGGTACAAGACGTAGGAGCGCGCATATAGAGGTCTAACGGGCGCTTTTTATAGCAGAAATGATCAATATGAGTATATGAATGAAATTTTACCTATCTGAAACCAGATCAATCTCAATGAAACTTGACATGTACCTAGCCCCAAGTCTCTTCTTTTGATTGGTATAGGGCATACATCCCTATCGACCCTGGTAGAAGAAGTAGGAGCGCGCATATAGAGGTCTGATAGACGCTTTTTATAGCAGAAATGATCAATATGAGTAAATGAATGAAATTTTACCTATCTGAAACCAAATCAATCTCGATGAAACTTGACATGTACCTAGCACCAAGTCTCCTCTTTCGATTGGTATAGCGCCTACATCCCATCGAACCTGGTAGAAGACGTAGGAGCGCCCATATAGATGTCTAATGGGCGCTTTTTATAGCAGAAATGATCAATATGAGTAAATGAATGAAATTTTACCTATCTGAAACCAAATGAATCTCGATGAAACTTGACATGTACCTAGCACCAAGTCTCCTCTTTCGATTGGTATATCGCATACATCCCTATCAAACCTGTTACAAGAAGTAAGAGCGCGCATAGAGAGCTCTATTGAGCGCTTTTTATAGCAGAAATGATCAATATGAGTAAATGAATGAAATTTTACCTATCTGAAACAAAATCAATCTCAATGAAACTTGACATGTACCTAGCCCCAAGTCTCTTCTTTCGATTGTTATAGCGCATAAATCCCTATCGAACCTGGTACAAGACGTAGGAGCGCGCATGTAAACCATTATAGGTGTGACAGCTGTATAAGATTTTATGCAGTTTTCAACCAAATTATAAGTAACATTTCTTTCTTATAAAAAAATTGTGGACACTTTCACACATCTAGTCTTGAAGTCTGATCTTAACTCTTTATTTTAAGTACAAAAAAAGTATACCTTGTGTTTATAAATCGAAAAATAATTACACATAAAGTACACAACCCTCTGTTTACGTACATGCGTGCATGATTACCTCTTAGGACCCCCATCGCATCAAATTTGATATAAAGAATGATTTCACATATGTATTATTTTCTGAAATGTCTTCGTCTATTCTCAAAGATTATACTTATATCAAATTCAAGTTTATAATGCCTGTCATTGTCAGCATTTTATAGTAAACACGTGGTAGCTCTGACGTCAATTTTCATGACCTGGGGTGTGTTACAAATTTGATTGGCTTATACAGCCATGTGACCTTAAAGAGGTCTAATGGGCGCTTTTTATAGCAGAAATGATCAATATGAGTAAATGAATGAAATTCTACCTATCTGAAACCAAATCAATTTTGTAGAAACTTGATATGTACCTAGCCCCAAGTCTTCTCTTTTGATTGGTATAGCGCATACATCCCTATCGAACCTGGTAGAAGAGGTAGGAGCGCGCGTATAGAGGTCTAATGGGCGCTTTTTATAGCAGAAATGATCAATATGAGTAAATGAATGAAATTCTACCTATCTGAAACCAAATCAATCTTGTAGAAACTTGACATGTACCTAGCCCCAAGTCTATTCTTTCGATTGGTATATCGCATACATCCCTATCGAACCTGGTACAAGACGTAGGAGCGCGCATATAGAGGTCTGATGGGCGCTTTTTATAGCAGAAATGATCAATATGAGTAAATGAATGAAATTTTACCTATCTGAAACCAAATCAATCTCTATGAAACTTAACATGTACCTAGACCCAAGTCTCTTCTTTCGATTGGTATAGCGCATACATCCCTAACGAACCTGGTAGAAGACGTAGGAGTGCGCATGTAGAGGTCTCATGGGCGCTTTTTATAGCAGAAATGATCAATATGAGTAAATGAATGAAATTTTACCTATCTGAAACCAAATCAATCTCGATGAAACTTGACATGTACCTAGCCCCAAGTCTCCTCTTTCGATTGGTATAGCGCATACATCCCTATCGAACCTAGTAGAAGAGGTAGGAGCGCGCGTATAGAGGTCTAATGGGCGCTTTTTATAGCAGAAATGATCAATATGAGTAAATGAATGAAATTCTACCTATCTGAAACCAAATCAATCTTGTAGAAACTTGACATGTACCTAGCCCCAAGTCTATTCTTTCGATTGGTATATCGCATACATCCCTATCGAACCTGGTACAAGACGTTGGAGCGCGCATATAGAGGTCTCATGGGCGCTTTTTATAGCAGAAATGATCAATATGAGTAAATGAATGAAATTTTACCTATCTGAAACCAAATCAATCTCTATGAAACTTAACATGTACCTAGCCCCAAGTCTCTTCTTTCGATTGGTATAGCGCATACATCCCTAACGAACCTGGTAGAAGATGTAGGAATGCGCATATAGAGGTCTCATGGGCGCTTTTTATAGCAGAAATGATCAATATGAGTAAATGAATGAAATTTTACCTATCTGAAACCAAATCAATCTCGATGAAACTTGACATGTACCTAGCACCAAGTCTCCTCTTTCGATTGGTATAGCGCATACATTCCATCGAACTTGACAGAAGACGTAGGAGCGCGCATATAGAGGTCTAATTGGCGCTTTTTATAGCAGAAATGATCAATATGAGTAGATGAATGAAATTCTTCCAATCTGAAGCCAAATCAATCTCAATGAAACTTGACATGTACCTAGCCCCAAGTCTCTTCTTTCGATTGGTATAGCGCATACATCCCTATCGAACCTGGTACAAGACGTAGGAGCGCGCATATAGAGGTCTGATGGGCGCTTTTTATAGCAGAAATGATCAATATGAGTAAATGAAATTTTACATATCTGAAACCAAATCAATCTCTATGAAACTTAACATGTACCTAACCCCAAGTCTCCTCTTTCGATTGGTATAGTGCATACATTCCTATCGAACCTGGTACAAGACGAAGGAGCGCGCATATAGAGGTCTAATGGGCGCTTTTTATAGCAGAAATGATCAATATGAGTAAATGAATGAAATTTTACCTATCTGAAACCAAATCAATCTCGATGAAACTTGACATGTACCTAGCCCCAAGTCTCCTCTTTTGATTGGTATAGCGCATACATCTCTATCGAACCTGGTAGAAGAGGTAGGAGCGCGCGTATAGAGGTCTAATGGGCGCTTTTTATAGCAGAAATGATCAATATGAGTAAATGAATGAAATTCTACCTATCTGAAACCAAATCAATCTTGTAGAAACTTGACATGTACCTAGCCCCAAGTCTATTCTTTCGATTGGTATATCGCATACATCCCTATCGAACCTGGTACAAGACGTAGGAGCGCGCATATATAGGTCTGATGGGCGCTTTTTATAGCAGAAATGATCAATATGAGTAAATGAATGAAATTTTACCTATCTGAAACCAAATCAATCTCTATGAAACTTAACATGTACCTAGCCCCGAGTCTCTTCTTTCGATTGGTATAGCGCATACATCCCTAACGAACCTGGTAGAAGACGTAGGAGTGCGCATATAGAGGTCTAATGGGCGCTTTTTATAGCAGAAATGATCAATATGAGTAAATGAATGAAATTCTTCCAATCTGAAACCAAATCAATCTTGATGAAACTTGACATTTACCTAGCCCCAAGTCTCCTCTTTCGATTGGTATAGCGCATACATCCCTATCGAACCTAGTAGAAGAGGTAGGAGCGCGCGTATAGAGGTCTAATGATCGCTTTTTATAGCAGAAATGATCAATATGAGTAAATGAATGAAATTCTACCTTTCTGAAACCAAATCAATCTTGTAGAAACTTGACATGTACCTAGCCCCAAGTCCATTCTTTCGATTGGTATATCGCATACATCCCTATCGAACCTGGTACAAGACGTTGGAGCGCGCATATAGAGGTCTGATGGGCGCTTTTTATAGCAGAAATGATCAATATGAGTAAATGAATGAAATTTTACCTATCTGAAACCAAATCAATCTCGATGAAACTTGACATGTACCTAGCACCAAGTCTCCTCTTTCGATTGGTATAGCGCATACATTCCATCGAACTTGACAGAAGACATAGGAGCGCGCATATAGAGGTCTAATGGGCGCTTTTTATAGCAGAAATGATCAATATGAGTAGATGAATGAAATTCTTCCAATCTGAAACCAAATCAATCTTGATGAAACTTGACATGTACCTAGCCCCAAGTCTCCTCTTTCGATTGGTATAGCGCATACATCCCTATCGAACCTAGTAGAAGACGTAGGAGCGCGCATATAGAGGTCTAATGGGCGCTTTTTATAGCAGAAATGATCAATATGAGTAAATGAATGAAATTCTACCTATCTGAAACCAAATCAATCTTGTAGAAACTTGACATGTACCTAGCCCCAAGTCCATTCTTTCGATTGGTATATCGCTTACATCCCTATCGAACCTGGTACAAGACGTAGGAGCGCGCATATAGAGGTCTGATGGGCGCTTTTTATAGCAGAAATGATCAATATGAGTAAATGAATGAAATTTTTCCTATCTGAAACCAAATCAATCTCTATGAAACTTAACATGTACCTAGCCCCAAGTCTCCTCTTTCGATTGGTATAGCGCATACATCCCTAACGAACCTGGTAGAAGACGTAGGAGTGCGCATATAGAGGTCTCATGGGCGCTTTTTATAGCAGAAATGATCAATATGAGTAAATGAATGAAATTTAACCTATCTGAAACCAAATCAATCTTGATGAAACTTGACATGTACCTAGCACCAAGTCTCCTCTTTCGACTGGAATATCGCATACATCCCTATCGAACCTGGTACAAGACGTAGGAGCGCGCATATAGAGGTCTAACGGGCGCTTTTTATAGCAGAAATGATCAATATGAGTATATGAATGAAATTTTACCTATCTGAAACAAAATCAATCTCAATGAAACTTGACATGTACCTAGCCCCAAGTCTCTTCTTTTGATTGGTATAGGGCATACATCCCTATCGACCCTGGTAGAAGAAGTAGGAGCGCGCATATAGAGGTCTGATAGACGCTTTTTATAGCAGAAATGATCAATATGAGTAAATGAATGAAATTTTACCTATCTGAAACCAAATCAATCTCGATGAAACTTGACATGTACCTAGCACCAAGTCTCCTCTTTCGATTGGTATAGCGCATACATCCCATCGAACCTGGTAGAAGACGTAGGAGCGCCCATATAGATGTCTAATGGGCGCTTTTTATAGCAGAAATGATCAATATGAGTAAATGAATGAAATTTTACCTATCTGAAACCAAATGAATCTCGATGAAACTTGACATGTACCTAGCACCAAGTCTCCTCTTTCGATTGGTATATCGCATACATCCCTATCAAACCTGTTACAAGAAGTAAGAGCGCGCATAGAGAGCTCTATTGAGCGCTTTTTATAGCAGAAATGATCAATATGAGTAAATGAATGAAATTTTACCTATCTGAAACAAAATCAATCTCAATGAAACTTGACATGTACCTAGCCCCAAGTCTCTTCTTTCGATTGGTATAGCGCATAAATCCCTATCGAACCTGGTACAAGACGTAGGGGCGCGCATGTAAACCATTATAGGTATGACAGCTGTATAAGATTTTATGCAGTTTTCAACCAAATTATAAGTAACATTTCTTTCTTATTAAAAAAATTGTGGACACTTTCACACATCTAGTCTTGAAGTCTGATCTTAACTCTTTATTTTAAGTACAAAAAAAGTATACCTTGTGTTTATAAATCGAAAAATAATTACACATAAAGTACACAACCCTCTGTTTACGTACATGCGTGCATGATTACCTCTTAGGACCCCCATGGTAAGAATCGCATCAAATTTGATATAAAGAATGATTTCACATATGTATTATTTTCTGAAATGTCTTCGTCTATTCTCAAAGATTATACTTATATCAAATTCAAGTTTATAATGCCTGTCATTGTCAACATTTTATAGTAAACACGTGGTAGCTCTGACGTCAATTTTCATGACCTGGGGTGTGTTACAAATTTGATTGGCTTATACAGCCATGTGACCTTAAGATGCTCACCTTTTCACATCTGAATCAAATTCACAATATTCTTATATACATCAATACCTACCTTTGTCATGTTCCAAGTTTCAACAAAATATGTTCATCCGTCTCCATGAAACACGGTGCTATCAGAGGTAACCCTATTGTGAAAAAGCTGGCGAAATACACAATTTTCCTTGCTTTTAATTTTCCTCATTTATTCGTTTTTAGAAACACAAATTTGCATCAACTATGTCACATGATCTTCATTTAACTTTCTAATTACTAGATTTATCATTATCAATGCTTTGTGTTTATATTTGAAAATTATATGAGCATAATTCAGGTGTCCGTAAGTAAAAGTTAGAAAACATAGAAAAATGCAATTAAAAATTGAGAAAAAAAAGTGTTTAAATTTTTTTCATAAATTTTGGTTTGTTTTATCTTTAAAACATATATACAAGACTCACAGCTCATAAGATAATGCATCTAATCAAATAGCAGCTCGTAATTCACAAAACATAACCCCTACCCCCTTAACTGCACGAGTCCATTATCTTAAAGATATGCCCAATATATTCGTTTAACGGAGTTTACAGCCTTTTTTGTAATTGATTTTCAACAAAATTCGATGTTTGATTAGTTACCAAGAAAAATAGAATCATTACGGCGATAGAATACATTACTTTCCATATTAATTAGAGGAATGAAAATGGCGGGAAGGGGGTTGAAGAACACCCCTCCCCCCTTTTCTTTTAATTCCACGTAGTCTTTGTTGTGTGTCACACATGAATTATGATTGAAATTGAACAGACAATACCAAACATTTATAATTAAGTCGAAATTTTGATATATTGACACCACAAGCGTTCGTTCTGCACAAATTTTACACATACATTACAATGCGCTCTTAAGGTGTGACAGCTGTATAAGATTTTATGCAGTTTTCAACCAAATTATAAGTAACATTTCTTTCTTATAAAAAAAATTGTGGACACTTTCACACATCTAGTCTTGAAGTCTGATCTTAACTCTTTATTTTAAGTACAAAAAAAGTATACCTTGTGTTTATAAATCGAAAAATAATTACACATAAAGTACACAACCCTCTGTTTACGTACATGCGTGCATGATTACCTCTTAGGACCCCCATGGTAAGAATCGCATCAAATTTGATATAAAGAATGATTTCACTATGTATTATTTTCTGAAATGTCTTCGTCTATTCTCAAAGATTATACTTATATCAAATTCAAGTTTATACTGCCTGTCATTGTCAACATTTTATAGTAAACACGTGGTAGCTCTGACGTCAATTTTCATGACCTGGGGTGTGTTACAAATTTGATTGGCTTATACAGCCATGTGACATTAAAGAGGTCTTATGGGCGCTTTTTATAGCAGAAATGATCAATATGAGTAAATGAATGAAATTCTTCCAATCTGAAACCAAATCAATCTTGATGAAACTTGACATGTACCTAGCCCTAAGTCTCTTCTTTCGATTGGTATAGCGCATACATCCCTATCGAACCTAGTAGAAGAGGTAGGAGCGCGCGTATAGAGGTCTAATGGGCGCTTTTTATAGCAGAAATGATCAATATGAGTAAATGAATGAAATTTTACCTATCTGAAACAAAATCAATCTCAATGAAACTTGACATGTACCTAGCCCCAAGTCTCCTCTTTTGATTGGTATAGCGCATACATCCCTAACGAACCTGGTAGAAGACGTAGGAGTGCGCATATAGAGGTCTCATGGGCGCTTTTTATAGCAGAAATGATCAATATGAGTAAATGAATGAAATTTCACCTATCTGAAACCAAATCAATCTCGATGAAACTTGACATGTACCTAGCACCAAGTCTCCTCTTTCGATTGGTATAGCGCATACATTCCATCGAACTTGACAGAAGACGTAGGAGCGCGCATATAGAGGTCTAATGGGCGCTTTTTATAGCAGAAATGATCAATATGAGTAAATGAATGAAATTTTACCTATCTGAAACAAAATCAATCTCAATGAAACTTGACATGTACCTAGCCCCAAGTCTCCTCTTTTGATTGGTATAGCGCATACATCCCTATCAAACCTGGTACAAGACCTAGGAGCGCGCATATAGAGGTCTAATGGGCGCTTTTTATAGCAGAAATGATCAGTATGAGTAAATGAATGAAATTTTACCTATCTGAAACCAAATCAGTCTCAATGAAACTTGACATGTACCTAGCCCCAAGTCTCCTCTTTTGATTGGTATAGCGCATACATCCCTATCGATCCTGTTAGAAGACGTAGGAGCGCGCATATAGAGGTCTAATGTGCGCTTTTTTTAGCAGAAATATCAATATGAGTAAATGAATGAAATTTTACCTATCTGAAACCAAATCAATCTCGATGAAACTTAACATGTACCTAGCACCAATCTCCTCTTTCGATTGGTATAGCGCATACATCCCTATCGAACCTAGTAGAAGAGGTAGGAGCGCGCGTATAGAGGTCTAATGGGGGCTTTTTATAGCAGAAATGATCAATATGAGTAAATGAATGAAATTCTACCTATCTGAAACCAAATCAATCCTGTAGAAACTTGACATGTACCTAGCCCCAAGTCTATTCTTTCGATTGGTATATCGCATACATCCCTATCGAACCTGGTACAAGACGTTGGAGCGCGCATATAGAGGTCTCATGGGCGCTTCTTATAGCAGAAATGATCAATATGAGTAAATGAATGAAATTTTACCTATCTGAAACCAAATCAATCTCTATGAAACTTAAGATGTACCTAGCCCCAAGTCTCTTCTTTCGATTGGTATAGCGCAAACATCCCTATCGAACCTGGTACAAGACTTAGGAGCGCGCATATAGAGGTCTAATGGGCGCTTTTTATAGCAGAAATGATCAATATGAGTAAATGAATGAAATTCTTCCAATCTGAAACCAAATCAATCTTGATGAAACTTGACATGTACCTAGCACCAAGTCTCCTCTTTCGATTGGTATAGCGCATACATCCCTATCGAACCTAGTAGAAGAGGTAGGAGCGCGCGTATAGAGGTCTAATGGGCGCTTTTTATAGCAGAAATGATCAATATGAGTAAATGAATGAAATTCTACCTATCTGAAACCAAATCAATCTTGTAGAAACTTGACATGTACCTAGCCCCAAGTCTATTCTTTCGATTGGTATATCGCATACATCCCTATCGAACCTGGTACAAGAAGATGGAGCGCGCATATAGAGGTCTCATGGGCGCTTTTTATAGCAGAAATGATCAATTTGAGTAAATGAATGAAATTTTACCTATCTGAAACCAAATCAATCTCTATGAAACTTAACATGTACCTAGCCCCAAGTCTCTTCTTTCGATTGGTATAGCGCATACATCCCTAACGAACCTGGTAGAAGACGTAGGAGTGCGCATATAGAGGTCTCATGGGCGCTTTTTATAGCAGAAATGATCAATATGAGTAAATGAATGAAATTTTACCTATCTGAAACCAAATCAATCTCGATGAAACTTGACATGTACCTAGCACCAAGTCTCCTCTTTCGATTGGTATAGCGCATACATCCCTATCGAACCTGGTACAAGACTTAGGAGCGCGCATATAGAGGTCTAATGGGCGCTTTTTATAGCAGAAATGATCAATATGAGTAAATGAATGAAATTCTTCCAATCTGAAACCAAATCAATCTTGATGAAACTTGACATGTACCTAGCCCCAAGTCTCCTCTTTCGATTGGTATAGCGCATACATCCCTATCGAACCTAGTAGAAGAGGTAGGAGCGCGCGTATAAAGGTCTCATGGGCGCTTTTTATAGCAGAAATGATCAATATGAGTAAATGAATGAAATTTTACCTATCTGAAACCAAATCAATCTCTATGAAACTTGACATGTACCTAGCCCCAAGTCTTTTCTTTCGATTGGTATAGCGCATACATCCCTAACGAACCTGGTAGAAGACGTAGGAGTGCGCACATAGAGGTCTCAAGGGCGCTTTTTATAGCAGAAATGATCAATATGAGTAAATGAATGAAATTTAACCTATCTGAACCAAATCAATCTTGATGAAACTAGACATGTACCTAGCACCAAGTCTCCTCTTTCGACTGGAATATCGCATACATCCCTATCGAACCTGGTACAAGACGTAGGAGCGCGCATATAGAGGTCTAACGGGCGCTTTTAATAGCAGAAATGATCAATATGAGTATATGAATGAAATTTTACCTATCTGAAACCAGATCAATCTCAACGAAACTTGACATGTACCTAGCCCCAAGTCTCTTCTTTTGATTGGTATAGGACATACATCCCTATCGACCCTGGTAGAAGAAGTAGGAGCGCGCATATAGAGGTCTGATAGACGCTTTTTATAACAGAAATGATCAATTTGAGTAAATGAATGAAATTTTATCTATCTGAAACCAAATCAATCTCAATGAAACTTGACATGTACCTAGCACCAAGTCTCCTCTTTCGATTGGTATATCGCATACATCCCTATCAAACCTGTTACAAGAAGTAAGAGCGCGCATAGAGAGCTCTATTGAGCGCTTTTTATAGCAGAAATGATCAATATGAGTAAATGAATGAAATTTTACCTATCTGAAACAAAATCAATCTCAATGAAACTTGACATGTACCTAGCCCCAAGTCTCTTCTTTCGATTGGTATAGCGCATAAATCCCTATCGAACCTGGTACAAGACGTAGGAGCGCGCATATAAACCATTATAGGTGTGACAGCTGTATAAGATTTTATGCAGTTTTCAACCAAATTATAAGTAACATTTCTTTCTTATAAAAAAATTGTGGACACTTTCACACATCTAGTCTTGAAGTCTGATCTTAACTCTTTATTTTAAGTACAAAAAAAGTATACCTTGTGTTTATAAATCGAAAAATAATTACACATAAAGTACACAACCCTCTGTTTACGTACATGCGTGCATGATTACCTCTTAGGACCCCCATGGTAAGAATCGCATCAAATTTGATATAAAGAATGATTTCACATATGTATTATTTTCTGAAATGTCTTCGTCTATTCTCAAAGATTATACTTATATCAAATTCAAGTTTATAATGCCTGTCATTGTCAACATTTTATAGTAAACACGTGGTAGCTCTGACGTCAATTTTCATGACCTGGGGTGTGTTACAAATTTGATTGGCTTATACAGCCATGTGACCTTAAGATGCTCACCTTTTCACATCTGAATCAAATTCACAATATTCTTATATACATCAATACCTACCTTTGTCATGTTCCAAGTTTCAACAAAATATGTTCATCCGTCTCCATGAAACACGGTGCTATCAGAGGTAACCCTATTGTGAAAAAGCTGGCGAAATACACAATTTTCCTTGCTTTTAATTTTCCTCATTTATTCGTTTTTAGAAACACAAATTTGCATCAACTATGTCACATGATCTTTATTTAACTTTCTAATTACTAGATTTATCATTATCAATGCTTTGTGTTTATATTTGAAAATTATATGAGCATAATTCAGGTGTCCGTAAGTAAAAGTTAGAAAACATAGAAAAATGCAATTAAAAATTGAGAAAAAAAAGTGTTTAAATTTTTTTCATAAATTTTGGTTTGTTTTATCTTTAAAACATATATACAAGACTCACAGCTCATAAGATAATGCATCTAATCAAATAGCAGCTCGTAATTCACAAAACATAACCCCTACCCCCTTAACTGCACGAGTCCATTATCTTAAAGATATGCCCAATATATTCGTTTAACGGAGTTTACAGCCTTTTTTGTAATTGATTTTCAACAAAATTCGATGTTTGAATAGTTACCAAGAAAAATAGAATCATTACGGCGATAAAATACATTACTTTCCATATTAATTAGAGGAATGAAAATGGCGGGAAGGGGGTTGAAGAACACCCCTCCCCCCTTTTCTTTTAATTCCACGTAGTCTTTGTTGTGTGTCACACATGAATTATGATTGAAATTGAACAGACAATACCAAACATTTATAATTAAGTCGAAATTTTGATATATTGACACCACAAGCGTTCGTTCTGCACAAATTTTACACATACATTCCAATGCGCTCTTAAGGTGTGACAGCTGTATAAGATTTTATGCAGTTTTCAACCAAATTATAAGTAACATTTCTTTCTTATAAAAAAAATTGTGGACACTTTCACACATCTAGTCTTGAAGTCTGATCTTTACTCTTTATTTTAAGTACAAAAAAGTATACCTTGTGTTTATAAATCGAAAAATAATTACACATAAAGTACACAACCCTCTGTTTACGTACATGCGTGCATGATTACCTCTTAGGACCCCCATGGTAAGAATCGCATCAAATTTGATATAAAGAATGATTTCACATATGTATTATTTTCTGAAATGTCTTCGTCTATTCTCAAAGATTATACTTATATCAAATTCAAGTTTATAATGCCTGTCATTGCCAACATTTTATAGTAAACACGTGGTAGCTCTGACGTCAATTTTCATGACCTGGGGTGTGTTACAAATTTGATTGGCTTATACAGCCATGTGACCTTAAAGAGGTCTTATGGGCGCTTTTTATAGCAGAAATAATCAATATGAGTAAATGAATGAAATTCTACCTATCTGAAACCAAATCAGTCTTGTAGAAACTTGATATGTACCTAGCCCCAAGTCTTCTCTTTTGATTGGTATAGCGCATACATCCCTATCGAACCTGGTAGAAGAGGTAGGAGCGCGCGTATAGAGGTCTAATGGGCGCTTTTTATAGCAGAAATGATCAATATGAGTAAATGAATGAAATTTTACCTATCTGAAACCAAATCAATCTCTATGAAACTTAACATGTACCTAGCCCCAAGTCTCTTCTTTCGATTGGTATAGCGCATACATCCCTAACGAACCTGGTAGAAGACGTAGGAGTGCGCATATAGAGGTATCATGGGCGCTTTTTATAGCAGAAATGATCAATATGAGTAAATGAATGAAATTTTACCTATCTGAAACCAAATCAATCTCGATGAAACTTGACATGTACCTAGCACCAAGTCTCCTCTTTCGATTGGTATAGCGCATACATCCCTATCGAACCTGGTACAAGAAGTAGGAGCGCGCATATAGATGTCTAATGGGCGCTTTTTATAGCAGAAATGATCAATATGAGTAAATGAATGAAATTCTTCCAATCTGAAACCAAATCAATCTTGATGAAACTTGACATGTACCTAGCCCCAAGTCTCCTCTTTCGATTGGTATAGCGCATACATCCCTATCGAACCTAGTAGAAGAGGTAGGAGCGCGCGTATAGAGGTCTAATGGGCGCTTTTTATAGCAGAAATGATCAATATGAGTAAATGAATGAAATTCTACCTATCTGAAACCAAATCAATCTTGTAGAAACTTGACATGTACCTAGCCCCAAGTCTATTCTTTCGATTGGTATATCGCATACATCCCTATCGAACCTGGTACAAGACGTTGGAGCGCGCATATAGAGGTCTCATGGGCGCTTTTTATAGCAGAAATGATCAATATGAGTAAATGAATGAAATTTTACCTATCTGAAACCAAATCAATCTCTATGAACTTAACATGTACCTAGCCCCAAGTCTCTTCTTTCGATTGGTATAGCGCATACATCCCTAACGAACCTGGTAGAAGACGTAGGAGTGCGCATATAGAGGTCTCATGGGCGCTTTTTATAGCAGAAATGATCAATATGAGTAAATGAATGAACTTTCACCTATCTGAAACCAAATCAATCTCGATGAAACTTGACATGTACCTAGCACCAAGTCTCCTCTTTCGATTGGTATAGCGCATACATTCCATCGAACTTGACAGAAGACGTAGGAGCGCGCATATAGAGTTCTAATGGGCGCTTTTTATAGCAGAAATGATCAATATGAGTAAATGAATGAACTTTCACCTATCTGAAACCAAATCAATCTCGAAGAAACTTGACATGTACCTAACACCAAGTCTCCTCTTTCGATTGGTATATCGCATA
The DNA here is from genome assembly GCA_028142955.1 of Pinctada fucata. Classification (NCBI taxonomy): domain Eukaryota; kingdom Metazoa; phylum Mollusca; class Bivalvia; order Pterioida; family Pteriidae; genus Pinctada; species Pinctada fucata. The sequence continues at coordinate 12,575,175 of AP027107.1, read as the reverse complement.
CATCCCTATCGAACCTGGTACAAGACGTAGGAGCGCGCATATAGAGGTCTGATGGGCGCTTTTTATAGCAGAAATGATCAATATGAGTAAATGAATGAAATTCTACCTATCTGAAACCAAATCAATCTTGTAGAAACTTGATATGTACCTAGCCCCAAGTCTTCTCTTTTGATTGGTATAGCGCATACATCCCTATCGAACCTGGTAGAAGACTTAGGAGCGCGCGTATAGAGGTCTAATGGGCGCTTTTTATAGCAGAAATGATCAATATGAGTAAATGAATGAAATTTTACCTATCTGAAACCAAATCAATCTTGTAGAAACTTGACATGTACCTAGCCCCAAGTCTATTCTTTCGATTGGTATATCGCATACATCCCTATCGAACCTAGTACAAGACGTAGGAGCGCGCATATAGAGGTCTGATGGGCGCTTTTTATAGCAGAAATGATCAATATGAGTAAATGAATGAAATTCTTCCAATCTGAAACCAAATCAATCTTGATGAAACTTGACATGTACTTAGCCCCAAGTCTATTCTTTCGATTGGTATATCGCATACATCCCTATCGAACCTGGTACAAGACGTTGGAGCGCGCATATAGAGGTCTCATGGGAGCTTTTTATAGCAGAAATGATCAATATGAGTAAATGAATGAAATTTTACCTATCTGAAACCAAATCAATCTCTATGAAACTTAACATGTACCTAGCCCCAAGTCTCTTCTTTCGATTGGTATAGCGCATACATCCCTAACGAACCTGGTAGAAGACGTAGGAGTGCGCATATAGAGGTCTCATGGGCGCTTTTTATAGCAGAAATGATCAATATGAGTAAATGAATGAAATTTTACCTATCTGAAACCAAATCAATCTCGAAGAAACTTGACATGTACCTAGCACCAAGTCTCCTCTTTCGATTGGTATAGCGCATACATTCCATCGAAATTGACAGAAGACGTAGGAGCGCGCATAAAGAGGTCTAATGTTCGCTTTTTATAGCAGAAATGATCAATATGAGTAGATGAATGAAATTCTTCCAATCTGAAACCAAATCAATCTTGATGAAACTTGACATGTACCTAGCCCCAAGTCACCTCTTTCGATTGGTATAGCGCATACATCCCTATCGAACCTAGAAGAAGACGTAGGAGCGCGCATATAGAGGTCTAATGGGCGCTTTTTATAGCAGAAATGATCAATATGAGTAAATGAATGAAATTTTACCTATCTGAAACCAAATCAATCTCTATGAAACTTAACATGTACCTAGCCCCAAGTCTCTTCTTTCGATTGGTATAGCGCATACATCCCTAACGAACCTGGTAGAAGACGTAGGAGTGCGCATATAGAGGTCTCATGGGCGCTTTTTATAGCAGAAATGATCAATATGAGTAAATGAATGCAATTTTACCTATCTGAAACCAAATCAATCTCGATGAAACTTGACATGTACCTAGCACCAAGTCTCTTCTTTCGATTGGTATAGCGCAAACATCCCTATCGAACCTGGTACAAGACTTAGGAGCGCGCATATAGAGGTCTAATGGGCGCTTTTTATAGCAGAAATGATCAATATGAGTAAATGAATGAAATTCTTCCAATCTGAAACCAAATCAATCTTGATGAAACTTGACATGTACCTAGCACCAAGTCTCCTCTTTCGATTGGTATAGCGCATACATCCCTATCGAACCTAGTAGAAGAGGTAGGAGCGCGCGTATAGAGGTCTAATGGGCGCTTTTTATAGCAGAAATGATCAATATGAGTAAATGAATGAAATTCTACCTATCTGAAACCAAATCAATCTTGTAGAAACTTGACATGTACCTAGCCCCAAGTCTATTCTTTCGATTGGTATATCGCATACATCCCTATCGAACCTGGTACAAGACGATGGAGCGCGCATATAAAGGTCTCATGGGCGCTTTTTATAGCAGAAATGATCAATATGAGTAAATGAATGAAATTTTACCTATCTGAAACCAAATCAATCTCGATGAAACTTGACATGTACCTAGCACCAAGTCTCCTCTTTCGATTGGTATAGCGCATACATCCCTATCAAACCTGGTACAAGACCTAGGAGCGCGCATATAGAGGTCTAATGGGCGCTTTTTATAGCAGAAATGATCAATATGAGTAAATGAATTAAATTTAACCTATCTGAAACCAAATCAATCTCAATGAAACTTGACATGTACCTAGCCCCAAGTCTCCTCTTTTGATTGGTATAGCGCATACATCCCTATCGATCCTGTTAGAAGACGTAGGAGCGCGCATATAGAGGTCTAATGTGCGCTTTTTATAGCAGAAATGATCAATATGAGTAAATGAATGAAATTTTACCTATCTGAAACCAAATCAATCTCTATGAAACTTAACATGTACCTAGCCCCAAGTCTCTTCTTTCGATTGGTATAGCGCATACATCCCTAACGAACCTGGTAGAAGACGTAGGAGTGCGCATATAGAGGTCTCATGGGCGCTTTTTATAGCAGAAATGATCAATATGAGTAAATGAATGAAATTTTACCTATCTGAAACCAAATCAATCTCTATGATACTTAAGATGTACCTAGCACCAAGTCTCTTCTTTCGATTGGTATAGCGCATACATCCCTAACGAACCTGGTAGAAGACGTAGAAGTGCGCATATAGAGGTCTCATGGGCGCTTTTTATAGCAGAAATGATCAATATGAGTAAATGAATGAAATTTTACCTATCTGAAACCAAATCAATCTCGATGAAACTTGACATGTACCTAGCCCCAAGTCTATTCTTTCGATTGGTATATCGCATACATCCCTATCGAACCTGGTACAAGACTTAGGAGCGCGCATATAGAGGTCTAATGGGCGCTTTTTATAGCAGAAATGATCAATATGAGTAAATGAATGAAATTCTTCCAATCTGAAACCAAATCAATCTTGATGAAACTTGACATGTACCTAGCCCCAAGTCTATTCTTTCGATTGGTATATCGCATACATCCCTATCGAACCTGGTACAAGACGTTGGAGCGCGCATATAGAGGTCTCATGGGAGCTTTTTATAGCAGAAATGATCAATATGAGTAAATGAATGAAATTTTACCTATCTGGAACCAAATCAATCTCTATGAAACTTAACATGTACCTAGCCCCAAGTCTCTTCTTTCGATTGGTATAGCGCATACATCCCTAACGAACCTGGTAGAAGACGTAGGAGTGCGCATATAGAGGTCTCATGGGCGCTTTTTATAGCAGAAATGATCAATATGAGTAAATGAATGAAATTTTACCTATCTGAAACCAAATCAATCTCGAAGAAACTTGACATGTACCTAGCACCAAGTCTCCTCTTTCGATTGGTATAGCGCATACATTCCATCGAACTTGACAGAAGACGTAGGAGCGCGCATAAAGAGGTCTAATGTTCGCTTTTTATAGCAGAAATGATCAATATGAGTAGATGAATGAAATTCTTCCAATCTGAAACCAAATCAATCTTGATGAAACTTGACATGTACCTAGCCCCAAGTCTCCTCTTTCGATTGGTATAGCGCATACATCCCTATCGAACCTAGTAGAAGACGTAGGAGCGCGCATATAGAGGTCTAATGGGCGCTTTTTATAGCAGAAATGATCAATATGAGTAAATGAATGCAATTTTACCTATCTGAAACCAAATCAATCTCGATGAAACTTGACATGTACCTAGCACCAAGTCTCTTCTTTCGATTGGTATAGCGCAAACATCCCTATCGAACCTGGTACAAGACTTAGGAGCGCGCATATAGAGGTCTAATGGGCGCTTTTTATAGCAGAAATGATCAATATGAGTAAATGAATGAAGTTCTTCCAATCTGAAACCAAATCAATCTTGATGAAACTTGACATGTACCTAGCACCAAGTCTCCTCTTTCGATTGGTATAGCGCATACATCCCTATCGAACCTAGTAGAAGAGGTAGGAGCGCGCGTATAGAGGTCTAATGGGCGCTTTTTATAGCAGAAATGATCAATATGAGTAAATGAATGAAATTCTACCTATCTGAAACCAAATCAATCTTGTAGAAACTTGACATGTACCTAGCCCCAAGTCTATTCTTTCGATTGGTATATCGCATACATCCCTATCGAACCTGGTACAAGACGATGGAGCGCGCATATAGAGGTCTCATGGGCGCTTTTTATAGCAGAAATGATCAATTTGAGTAAATGAATGAAATTTTACCTATCTGAAACCAAATCAATCTCTATGAAACTTAACATGTACCTAGCCCCAAGTCTCTTCTTTCGATTGGTATAGCGCATACATCCCTAACGAACCTGGTAGAAGACGTAGGAGTGCGCATATAGAGGTCTCATGGGCGCTTTTTATAGCAGAAATGATCAATATGAGTAAATGAATGAAATTTTACCTATCTGAAACCAAATCAATCTCGATGAAACTTGACATGTACCTAGCCCCAAGTCTCCTCTTTCGATTGGTATAGCGCATACATCCCTATCGAACCTAGTAGAAGAGGTAGGAGCGCGCGTATAAAGGTCTCATGGGCGCTTTTTATAGCAGAAATGATCAATATGAGTAAATGAATGAAATTTTACCTATCTGAAACCAAATCAATCTCTATGAAACTTGACATGTACCTAGCCCCAAGTCTTTTCTTTCGATTGGTATAGCGCATACATCCCTAACGAACCTGGTAGAAGACGTAGGAGTGCGCACATAGAGGTCTCAAGGGCGCTTTTTATAGCAGAAATGATCAATATGAGTAAATGAATGAAATTTAACCTATTTGAACCAAATCAATCTTGATGAAACTAGACATGTACCTAGCACCAAGTCTCCTCTTTCGACTGGAATATCGCATACATCCCTATCGAACCTGGTACAAGACGTAGGAGCGCGCATATAGAGGTCTAATGGGCGCTTTTTATAGCAGAAATGATCAATATGAGTATATGAATGAAATTTTACCTATCTGAAACCAGATCAATCTCAACGAAACTTGACATGTACCTAGCCCCAAGTCTCTTCTTTTGATTGGTATAGGACATACATCCCTATCGACCCTGGTAGAAGAAGTAGGAGTGCGCATATAGAGGTCTGATAGACGCTTTTTATAACAGAAATGATCAATATGAGTAAATGAATGAAATTTTACCTATCTGAAACCAAATCAATCTCGATGAAACTTGACATGTACCTAGCACCAAGTCTCCTCTTTCGATTGGTATATCGCATACATCCCTATCAAACCTGTTACAAGAAGTAAGAGCGCGCATAGAGAGCTCTATTGAGCGCTTTTTATAGCAGAAATGATCAATATGAGTAAATGAATGAAATTTTACCTATCTGAAACAAAATCAATCTCAATGAAACTTGACATGTACCTAGCCCCAAGTCTCTTCTTTCGATTGGTATAGCGCATAAATCCCTATCGAACCTGGTACAAGACGTAGGAGCGCGCATATAAACCATTATAGGTGTGACAGCTGTATAAGATTTTATGCAGTTTTCAACCAAATTATAAGTAACATTTCTTTCTTATAAAAAAATTGTGGACACTTTCACACATCTAGTCTTGAAGTCTGATCTTAACTCTTTATTTTAAGTACAAAAAAAGTATACCTTGTGTTTATAAATCGAAAAATAATTACACATAAAGTACACAACCCTCTGTTTACGTACATGCGTGCATGATTACCTCTTAGGACCCCCATGGTAAGAATCGCATCAAATTTGATATAAAGAATGATTTCACATATGTATTATTTTCTGAAATGTCTTCGTCTATTCTCAAAGATTATACTTATATCAAATTCAAGTTTATAATGCCTGTCATTGTCAACATTTTATAGTAAACACGTGGTAGCTCTGACGTCAATTTTCATGACCTGGGGTGTGTTACAAATTTGATTGGCTTATACAGCCATGTGACCTTAAGATGCTCACCTTTTCACATCTGAATCAAATTCACAATATTCTTATATACATCAATACCTACCTTTGTCATGTTCCAAGTTTCAACAAAATATGTTCATCCGTCTCCATGAAACACGGTGCTATCAGAGGTAACCCTATTGTGAAAAAGCTGGCGAAATACACAATTTTCCTTGCTTTTAATTTTCCTCATTTATTCGTTTTTAGAAACACAAATTTGCATCAACTATGTCACATGATCTTCATTTAACTTTCTAATTACTAGATTTATCATTATCAATGCTTTGTGTTTATATTTGAAAATTATATGAGCATAATTCAGGTGTCCGTAAGTAAAAGTTAGAAAACATAGAAAAATGCAATTAAAAATTGAGAAAAAAAAGTGTTTAAATTTTTTTCATAAATTTTGGTTTGTTTTATCTTTAAAACATATATACAAGACTCACAGCTCATAAGATAATGCATCTAATCAAATAGCAGCTCGTAATTCACAAAACATAACCCCTACCCCCTTAACTGCACGAGTCCATTATCTTAAAGATATGCCCAATATATTCGTTTAACGGAGTTTACAGCCTTTTTTGTAATTGATTTTCAACAAAATTCGATGTTTGAATAGTTACCAAGAAAAATAGAATCATTACGGCGATAAAATACATTACTTTCCATATTAATTAGAGGAATGAAAATGGCGGGAAGGGGGTTGAAGAACACCCCTCCCCCCTTTTCTTTTAATTCCACGTAGTCTTTGTTGTGTGTCACACATGAATTATGATTGAAATTGAACAGACAATACCAAACATTTATAATTAAGTCGAAATTTTGATATATTGACACCACAAGCGTTCGTTCTGCACAAATTTTACACATACATTCCAATGCGCTCTTAAGGTGTGACAGCTGTATAAGATTTTATGCAGTTTTCAACCAAATTATAAGTAACATTTCTTTCTTATAAAAAAAATTGTGGACACTTTCACACATCTAGTCTTGAAGTCTGATCTTTACTCTTTATTTTAAGTACAAAAAAGTATACCTTGTGTTTACAAATCGAAAAATAATTACACATAAAGTACACAACCCTCTGTTTACGTACATGCGTGCATGATTACCTCTTAGGACCCCCATGGTAAGAATCGCATCAAATTTGATATAAAGAATGATTTCACATATGTATTATTTTCTGAAATGTCTTCGTCTATTCTCAAAGATTATACTTATATCAAATTCAAGTTTATAATGCCTGTCATTGCCAACATTTTATAGTAAACACGTGGTAGCTCTGACGTCAATTTTCATGACCTGGGGTGTGTTACAAATTTGATTGGCTTATACAGCCATGTGACCTTAAAGAGGTCTTATGGGCGCTTTTTATAGCAGAAATAATCAATATGAGTAAATGAATGAAATTCTACCTATCTGAAACCAAATCAGTCTTGTAGAAACTTGATATGTACCTAGCCCCAAGTCTTCTCTTTTGATTGGTATAGCGCATACATCCCTATCGAACCTGGTAGAAGAGGTAGGAGCGCGCGTATAGAGGTCTAATGGGCGCTTTTTATAGCAGAAATGATCAATATGAGTAAATGAATGAAATTTTACCTATCTGAAACCAAATCAATCTCTATGAAACTTAACATGTACCTAGCACCAAGTCTCTTCTTTCGATTGGTATAGCGCATACATCCCTAACGAACCTGGTAGAAGACGTAGGAGTGCGCATATAGAGGTATCATGGGCGCTTTTTATAGCAGAAATGATCAATATGAGTAAATGAATGAAATTTTACCTATCTGAAACCAAATCAATCTCGATGAAACTTAACATGTACCTAGCACCAAGTCTCCTCTTTCGATTGGTATAGCGCATACATCCCTATCGAACCTGGTACAAGAAGTAGGAGCGCGCATATAGATGTCTAATGGGCGCTTTTTATAGCAGAAATGATCAATATGAGTAAATGAATGAAATTCTTCCAATCTGAAACCAAATCAATCTTGATGAAACTTGACATGTACCTAGCCCCAAGTCTCCTCTTTCGATTGGTATAGCGCATACATCCCTATCGAACCTAGTAGAAGAGGTAGGAGCGCGCGTATAGAGGTCTAATGGGCGCTTTTTATAGCAGAAATGATCAATATGAGTAAATGAATGAAATTCTACCTTTCTGAAACCAAATCAATCTTGTAGAAACTTGACATGTACCTAGCCCCAAGTCTATTCTTTCGATTGGTATATCGCATACATCCCTATCGAACCTGGTACAAGACGTTGGAGCGCGCATATAGAGGTCTCATGGGCGCTTTTTATAGCAGAAATGATCAATATGAGTAAATGAATGAAATTTTACCTATCTGAAACCAAATCAATCTCTATGAACTTAACATGTACCTAGCCCCAAGTCTCTTCTTTCGATTGGTATAGCGCATACATCCCTAACGAACCTGGTAGAAGACGTAGGAGTGCGCATATAGAGGTCTCATGGGCGCTTTTTATAGCAGAAATGATCAATATGAGTAAATGAATGAACTTTCACCTATCTGAAACCAAATCAATCTCGATGAAACTTGACATGTACCTAGCACCAAGTCTCCTCTTTCGATTGGTATAGCGCATACATTCCATCGAACTTGACAGAAGACGTAGGAGCGCGCATATAGAGTTCTAATGGGCGCTTTTTATAGCAGAAATGATCAATATGAGTAAATGAATGAAATTTTACCTATCTGAAACCAAATCAATCTCGATGATACTTTACATGTACCTAGCCCCAAGTCTCATCTTTCGATTGGTATAGCGCATACATCCCTATCGAACCAGGTACAAGATGTAAAAGCGCGCATATAGAGGTCTAATGGGCGCTTTTTATAGCAGAAATGATCAATATGAGTAAATGAATGAAATTTTACCTATCTGAAACCAAATCAATCTTGATGAAACTTGACATGTACCTAGCCCCAAGTCTCCTCTTTTGATTGGTATAGCGCATACATCCCTATCGAACCTGGTAGAAGAGGTAGGAGCGCGCATATAGAAGTCTAATGGGCGCTTTTTATAGCAGAAATGATCAATATGAGTAAATGAATGAAATTTTACCTATCTGAAACCAAATCAATCTTGTAGAAACTTAACATGTACCTAGCCCCAAGTCTATTCTTTCGATTGGTATATCGCATACATCCCTATCGAACCTGGTACAAGACGTAGGAGCGCGCATATAGAGGTCTTATGGGCACTTTTTATAGCAGAAATTATCAATATGAGTAAATGAATGAAATTCTACCTATCTGAAACCAAATCAATCTCGATGAAACTTGACATATACCTAGGACCAAGTCTCCTCTTTCGATTGTTATAGCGCATACATTCCATCGAACTTGACAGAAGACGTAGGAGCGCGCATATAGAGTTCTAATGGGCGCTTTTTATAGCAGAAATGATCAATATGAGTAAATGAATGAAATTTTTCCTATCTGAAACCAAATCAATCTCGATGCAACTTGACATGTACCTAGCCCCAAGTCTCATCTTTCGATTGGTATAGCGCATACATCCCTATCGAACCAGGTACAAGATGTAAAAGCGCGCATATAGAGGTCTATTGGGCGCTTTTTATAGCAGAAATGATCAATATGAGTAAATGAATGAAATTTTTCCTATCTGAAACCAAATCAATCTTGATGAAACTTGACATGTACCTAGCCCCAAGTCTCCTCTTTTGATTGGTATAGCGCATACATCCCTATCGAACCTGGTAGAAGAGGTAGGAGCGCGCATATAGAAGTCTAATGGGCGCTTTTTATAGCAGAAATGATCAATATGAGTAAATGAATGAAATTTTACCTATCTGAAACCAAATCAATCTTGTAGAAACTTAACATGTACCTAGCCCCAAGTCTATTCTTTCGATTGGTATATCGTATACATCCCTATCGAACCTGGTACAAGACGTAGGAGCGCGCATATAGAGGTCTTATGGGCACTTTTTATAGCAGAAATTATCAATATGAGTAAATGAATGAAATTCTACCTATCTGAAACCAAATCAATCTCGATGAAACTTGACATATACCTAGCACCAAGTCTCCTCTTTCGATTGTTATAGCGCATACATTCCATCGAACTTGATAGAAGACGTAGGAGCACGCATATAGAGGTCTAATGGGCGCTTTTTATAGCAGAAATGATCAATATGAGTAAATGAATGAAATTTTTCCTATCTGAAACCAAATCAATCTCGATGCAACTTGACATGTACCTAGCCCCATGTCTCCTCTTTCGATTGGAATAGCGCATACATCCCTATCGAACCTGGTACAAAACGTAAGAGCGCGCATATAGAGGTCTATTGGGCGCTTTTTATAGCAGAAATGATCAATATGAGTAAATGAATGAAATTTTTCCTATCTGAAACCAAATCAATCTCGATGAAACTTGACAGGTGCCTAGCACCAAGTCTCCTCTTTCGATTGGTATAGCGCATACATCCCAATCGAACCTGGTAGAAGACGTAGGAGCGCGCATATAGAGGTCTAATGGGCGCTTTTTATAGCAGAAATGATCAATATGAGTAAATGAATGAAATTTTACCTATCTGAAACCAAATCAATCTCAATGAAACTTGACATGTACTTAGCCCCAAGTCTCTTTTTTCGATTGGTATAGCGCATACATCCCTATCGAACCTGGTACAAGACGTAGGAGCGCGCATATAGAGGTCGAATGGGCGCTTTTTATAGGAGAAATTATCAATATGAGTAAATGAATGAAATTCTCCCTATCTGAAACCAAATCAATCTCGATGAAACTTAACATGTACCTAGCCCCAAGTCTCTTCTTTCGATTGGTATAGCGCATATATCCCTATCGAACCTAGTAGAAGACGTAGATGCGCGCATATAGAGGTCTAATGGGCGTTTTTTATAGCAGAAATGATCAATATGAGTAAATGAATGAAATTTTACCTATCTGAAACCAAATCAATCTCAATGAAACTTGACATGTACCTAGCACCAAGTCTCCTCTTTCGATTGGTATAGCGCATACATCCCTATCGAACATGGTACAAGACGTAGGAGCGCGCATATAGAGGTCTAATGGGCGCTTTTTATGGCAGAAATTATCAATATGAGTAAATGAATGAAATTTTACCTATCTGAAACCAAATCAATCTCAATGAAACTTGACATGTACCTAGCCCCAAGTCTCCACTTTGGTTGGTATAGCGCATACATCCCTATCGATTCTGGTAGAAGACGTAGGAGCGCGCATATAGAGGTCTAATGTGCGCTTTTTATGGCAGAAATGATCAATATGAGTAAATGAATGAAATTTTACCTATCTGAAACCAAATCAATCTCAATGAAACTTGACATGTACCTAGCACCAAGTCTCCTCTTTTGATTGGTATAGCGCATACATACCTATCGAAGCTGGTAGAAGACGTAGGAGCGCGCATATAGAGGTCTAATGGGCGCTTTTTATAGCAGAAATGCTCAATATGAGTAAATGAATGAAATTTTTCCTACCTGAAACCAAACCCATCTCAATGCAACTTGACATGTACCTAGCACCAAGTCTCCTCTTTCGATTGGAATAGCGCATACATCCCTATCGAACCAGGTACAAGATGTAAAAGCGCGCATAGAGAGGTCTAATGAGCGCTTTTTATAGCAGAAATGATCAATATGAGTAAATGAATGAAATTTTACCTATCTGAAACCAAATCAATCTCAATGAAACTTGACATGTACATAGCCCCCAGTCTCCTCTTTTGATTGGTATAGCGCATACATCCCTATCGATCCCAGTAGAAGACGTAGGAGCGCGCATATAGAGGTCTAATATGTGCTTTCTATAGCAGAAATGATCAATATGAGTAAATGAATGAAATTTTTCCTATCTGAAACCAAATCAATCTCGAGGAAACTTGACATGTACCTAGCCCCTAGTCTCCTCTTTTGATTGGTATAGCGCATACATCCCTGTCGAACCTGGTAGAAGATGTAGGAGCGCGGATATAGAGGTCTAATGGGCGCTTTTTATGGCAGAAATGATCAATATGAGTGAATGAATGAAATTCTCAATCTGAAACCAAATCAATCTCGATGAAACTTGACATGTACCTAGCCCCCAGTCTCCTCTTTTGATTGGTATAGCGCATACATCCCTATCGAACCTGGTACAAGACGTAAGAGCGCGCATATAGAGGTCTAATGAGCGCTTTTTATAGCAGAAATGATCAATATGAGTAAATGAATGAAATTTTTCCTATCTGAAACCAAATCAATCTCGATGAAACTTGACATGTACCTAGCACCAAGTCTCCTCTTTCGATTGGTATAGCGCATACATCCCTATCGAACCTGGTGGAAGAAGTAGGAGCGCGCATACAGAGGTCTAATGGGCGCTTTTTATAGCAGAAATGATCAATATGAGTAAATGAATGAAATTTTTCCTATCTGAAACAAAATCAATCTCGATGGAACTTGACATGTAACTAGCCCCATGTCTCCTCTTTCGATTGGAATAGCGCATACATCCCTATCGAACCTGGTACAAGACGTAAGAGCGCGCATATAGAGGTCTAATGAGCGCTTTTTATAGCAGAAATGATCCATATGAGTAAATGAATGAAATTTTTCCTATCTGAAACCAAATCAATCTCGATGAAACTTCACAGGTGCCTAGCACCAAGTCTCCTCTTTCGATTGGTATAGCGCATACATCCCTATCGAACCTGGTAGAAGAAGTAGGAGCGCGCATATAGAGTTCTAATGGGCGCTTTTTATAGCAGAAATGATCAATATGAGTAAATGAATGGAATTTTACCTATCTGAAACCAAATCAATCTCGATGAAACTTGACATGTACCTAGCACCAAGTCTCCTCTTTCGATTGGTATAGCGCATACATCCCTATCGAACCTGGTAGAAGACGTAGGAGCGCGCATATAGAGGTCTAATGGGCATTTTTTATAGCAGAAATGATCAATATGAGTAAATGAATGAAATTTTACCTATCTGAAACCAAATCAATCTCAATGAAACTTGACATGTACTTAGCCCCAAGTCTCTTTTTTCGATTGGTATAGCGCATACATCCCTATCGAACCTGGTAGAAGACGTAGGAGCGCGCATATAGAGGTCGAATGGGCGCATTTTATAGCAGAAATGATCAATATGAGTAAATGAATGAAATTTTACCTATCTGAAACCAAATCAATCTCGATGAAACTTGACATGTACCTAGCACCAAGTCTCTTCTTTCGATTGGTATAGCGCATACATCCCTATCGAACATGGTACAAGACGTAGGAGCGCGCATATAGAGGTCTAATGGGCGCTTTTTATAGCAGAAATGATCAATATGAGTAAATGAATGAAATTCTGCCTATCTGAAACAAAATCAATCTCGATGAAACTTGACTTGTACCTAGCCCCAAGTCTCCTCTTTCGATTGGTATAGCGCATACATCCCTATCGAACCTGGTAGAAGACGTAGGAGCGCGCATATAGAGGTCTAATGGGCGCTTTTTATGGCAGAAATGATCAATAGGAGTAAATGAATGAAATTCTGCCTATCTGAAACCAAATCAATCTCGATGAAACTTGACATGTACCTAGCCCCTAGTCTCCTCTTTTGATTGGTATAGCGCATACATCCCAATCGAACCTGGTAGAAGACGTAGGAGCGCGCATATAGAGGTCTAATGGGCGCTTTTTATTGCAGAAATGATCAATATGAGTAAATGAATGAAATTCTGCCTATCTGAAACCAAATCAATCTCGATGAAACTTGACATGTACCTAGCCCCAAGTCTCCTCTTTCGATTGGTATAGCGCATACATCCCTATCGAACCTGGGAGAAGACATAGGAGCGCGCGTATAGAGGTCTAATGGGCGCTTTTTATAGCAGAAATGATCAATATGAGTAAATGAATAAAATTTTACCTATCTGAAACCAAATCAATCTCGATGAAACTTGACATGTACCTAGCACCAAGTCTCATCTTTAGATTGGTATAGCGCATACATTCCATCGAACTTGATAGAAGACGTAGGAGCGCGCATATAGAGGTCTAATGGGCGCTTTTTATAGCAGAAATGATCAATATGAGTAAATGAATGAAATTTTACCTATCTGAAAGAAAATCAATCTCAATGAAACTTGACATGTACCTAGCCCTAAGTCTCCTCTTTTGATTGGTATAGCGCATACATCCCTATCAAACCTGGTACAAGACCTAGGAGCGCGCATATAGAGGTCTAATGGGCGCTTTTTATAGCAGAAATGATCAATATGAGTAAATGAATGAAATTTTACCTATCTGAAACCAAATCAATCTCAATGAGACTTGACATGTACCTAGCCCCCAGTCTCCTCTTTTGATTGGTATAGCGCATACATCCCTATCGAACCTGGTAGAAGACGTAGGAGCGCGCATATAGAGGTCTAATGTGCGTTTTTATAGCAGAAATGATCAATATGAGTAAATAAATGAAATTTTACCTATCTGAAACCAAATCAATCTCAATGAAACTTGACATGTACCTAGCCCCCAGTCTCCTCTTTTCATTGGTATAGCGCATACATCCCTATCGAACCTGGCAGAAGGCGTAGGAGCGCGCATATAGAGGTCTAATGTGCGCTTTTTATAGCAGAAATGATCAATATGAGTAAATGAATAAAATTTTACCTATCTGAAACCAAATCAATTTCGATGAAACTTGACATGTACCTAGCACCAAGTCTCCTCTTTTGATTGGTATAGCGCATATATCCTTATCGATCCTGGTAGAAGACGTAGGAGCGCGCATATAGAGGTCTAATGTGCGCTTTTTATAGCAGAAATGATCAATATGAGTAAATGAGTGAAATTTTACCTATCTGAAACCAAATCAATCTTGATGAAACTTGACATGTACCTAGCATCAAGTCTTCTCTTTTGATTGGTATAGCGGATACATCCCTATCGAAGCTGGTAGAAGACGTAGGAGCGCGCATATGGAGGTCTAATGGGCGCTTTTTATAGCAGAAATGATCAATATGAGTAAATGAGTGAAATTTTTCCTATCTGAAACCAAATCAATCTCAATGAAACTTGACATGTACCTAGCACCAAGTCTCCTCTTTCGATAGGCATAGCGCATACATTCCATCGAACCTGATAGAAGACGTAGGAGCGCGCATATAGAGGTCTAATGGGCGCTTTTTATAGCAGAAATGATCAATATGAGTAAATGAATGAAATTTTACCTATCTGAAACCAAATCAATCTCAATGAAACTTGACATGTACCTAGCCCCAAGTCTCCACTTTGGTTGGTATAGCGCATATATCCCCATCGATCCTGTTAGAAGACGTAGGAGCGCGCATATAGAGGTCTAATGTGCGCATTTATAGCAGAAATGATCAATATAAGTAAATGAATAAAATTTTACCTATCTGAAACCAAATCAATCTCGATGAAACTTGACATGTACCTAGCACCAAGTCTCCTCTTTCGATTGGTATAGCGCATACATTCCATCGAACTTGATAGAAGACGTAGGAGCGCGCATATAGAGGTCTAATGGGCGCTTTTTATAGCAGAAATGATCAATATGCCTTAAGTCTCCTCTTTCGATTGGTATAGTGCATACATCCCTATCGAACCTGGTACAAGAAGTAGAAGCGCGCATATAGAGGTCTAATGGGCGCTTTTTATAGCAGAAATGATCAATATGAGTAAATGAATGAAATTTTACCTATCTGAAACCAAATCAATCTCAATGAAACTTGACATGTACCTAGCCCCAAGTCTCCTCTTTTTATTGGTATAGCGCATACATCCCTATCGATCCTGGTAGAAGAAGTAGGAGCGCGCATATAGACCTCTATTGTGCGCTTTTTATGGCAGAAATGATCAATATGAGTAAATGAATGAAATTTTACCTATCTGAAACCAAATCAATCTCAAAGAAACTTGACATGTACCTAGCAGCAAGTCTCTTCTTTTGATTGGTATAGCGCATACATCCCTATCGATCCTGGTAGAAGACGTATGAGCGAGCATATAGAGGTCTAATGGGCGCTTTTTATAGCAGAAATGATCAATATGAGTAAATGAATGAAATTTTACCTATCTGAAACCAAATCAATCTCAATGAAACTTGACATGTACCTAGCCCCAATTCTCTTCTTTTGATTGGTATAGCGCATATATCCCTATCGATCCTGGTAGAAGACGTAGGAGCGCGCATATAGAGGTCTAATGTGCGCTTTTTATAGCAGAAATGATCAATATGAGTAAATGAATAAAATTTTACCTATCTGAAACCAAATCAATCTCAATGAAACTTGACATGTACCTAGCACCAAGTCTTCTCTTTTGATTGGTATAGCGCATACATCCCTATCGAAGCTGGTAGAAGACGTAGGAGCGCGCATATAGAGGTCTAATGGGCGCTTTTTATAGCAGAAATGATCAATATGAGTAAATGAATGAAATTTTTCCTATCTGAAACCAAATCAATCTCAATGAAACTTGACATTAGTCCGTGAGCCAGACCCCCAAATTGAGGGTCATTGGTACCACCCGAGGTGAATAAACGACACCAATATATTCTGATAGATGGATATCTCTAGTATTTGAAAATGTATGATAGCAATGAATAATAGGTAGCTAAGACAGATTTTGGGGGGAAAACCTTGTTTTTTAGTCGAAAAATCAATGAAAATAGGAAAAACATTATAAGTTTTATATGGTTGATGATTTAAAAAATTGAAAAGTGTGAATATGTAGCATTTTTGGTGTTCTTTCAGATGAAATAAGTTTCAATTTCCCATTCCTATTTTTACTGTGTGTTTTGGGGTAAAAAAGTCGAATTTTTGCAAAATTTCAAAGAAATTCGAGAAAATTTTAAGTTATTCCTGCTACTCAGTTCCTCAGTATTGCATATGATCGTCCAATGATGATTTAAAAAACATCTTTGAAGCTTCCTCTTTCAAGTGACATATATTTTGTATTCTTAATTTTTGCGGAATCTTCGAATTTGAGTTTTTATACAGAAAACTGTATTTTCAATTAGAAATCTTCGATTTCTGTACATTAATTTAAAGAACCCTATCTAATTATGCAAGCAATGATTGAAAGCAATTTTCTGATTAAACTTTTCAGGTTATATATGTTTTACTGATATTTCATTCAAAATTAAAGTGTTTTGGGAAAAAAAACGTATTTTTCATCCAAAAATTGCTGATTTCTGAAGAATATTTATTGAATCTAAAGAATTTTTAAAAATGATAGCAGGAATGTATTTTAAAATGTAATTATTAAGGTTCATTCATGAAATACGTATTGAAACATATTGGTATATTTTCTACTTAATTTTGGGGCAAAATGCCTGTGTTTTGTTTAAAAATAACAGATTTCTGGGAAAATACTATTAATTCATTATCTTCGCTGAAAGATTTAAAGCAATTATCATTAAGAAAGTAACTATCTTGTCAGATGATTATGAACTTAAAAGTAATTATTCATTAAAACCAACAATTTTGGATAAAATATGTATTTTTTACGCAAAACCCACTTATTTTGAGAAAATAAGTACTAGCTCCTTTAATCTGCCTGAATTGATATCTTCAAGCTTTGGTATAACGCTATTTCTTATTATAAATGGATAGGAATGTCATTTGATAACTGAAAGTTAATTTATATGTTATTTTGGGGCAAAAAACCTAATTAATGTGCAAAAATCACTTATTTCTGTGAACAGTTCATGAAATCTTTAATTTTCATTTTATTAAAGCAGGAGAGGTTTCATATAATTTGATGGCATAAAAGTGAACATGTTTAATGAGTTAGAGGAGATTTCTTTCATTATCTTGCTATTTGGGGGGGGGGAATCTCAATTTTTATTTAAAAATCACTGATTTTTGGAATAATTTTATTACTATGAAATGGGTCATTATTATTTATATTCGAAAGTGTTCTGGGTATATCATACATGTAGTTTGTCCTTGTAAGTCAAATACATTTCAAGTATCCTCTGTTAATTTAATGGGTATTTTGGGGCAAACAATATTTTTTTATATAAATATATAGCCTAAATCAAGAAAATTACTATAGAAAGTCTCATATTTCAAACTATGACTATTATCTTCTGTATTTCCTTTTGTGAATATTTCTATATTACGGGTAAAATACGTATTATTGAATATTAGGTCACAAAGAAACCTGTTACGTATCTTCTTTGTGCCTTGTGGTACATAAGGCCTTCACAGGTCACAAAGAAAAGCAAGCTTTTATTCTCAAAAATCTAGCAATATATAACCTCGAAATGTGTTTTATCACATTTTGTTCATCAAGTGTTTCTTTTTCCATTTTTTTTTTATTCTTTTTACCCCAAACATACTAATAGTAACATTTCAAAACATAAGAATAAAATGATGAGTAAGTTAAGAAAAACTTAACAGTAAAATAGGAAATACAGAAGACAATAGTCATAGTTTGAAATATGAGACGTAATTTTAGACTATTATTTTATACAAAACATATTTTTTACCCCAAAATACCAATTAAATTAACGGAGGATAATTGAAATGCATATGACTTACACGGCCAAACTATGATATACCCAGGAACACTTTTGAATATAAATAATAATGACACTTTTCATAGTAATAAAGATTTTCCAGAAATCAGCGATTTTGAAATAAAAATTTAGATTCCCCCCAAAGAATAGCAAATAAATGAAAGAAATCTCCTCTAACTCATTAAACTTGATCACTTTTATGCCATCAAATTATATGAAACCTCTCCTGCTTTGATGAAATGAAAAATATAAATTCTAGAAAATATTCACAGAAATAAGTTATTTTTGCTTATTAATTATAGGATTTTTGCTATCCTATCCTATCCATTTATAATAAGAAACAGCATAACATCAAAGCTAAAATATATCAATTTAGGAGATTTAAAGAGCTAGTACTTATTTTCTCAAAATAGGTGGTTTTTGCATAAAAAATAAATATTTTATTCAAAGATGTTGGTTTTAATGAAATATTAGAATACATTTAATTCCACAATCATCTGACAAGATGATTACTTTCTAAATGATAAAAGCTTTAAATCTATAGTTTTCGCAAAGATAATGAATTAATAGAATTTTCCCAGAAATTTGTCATTTTTAGACAAAAAACAGGCATTTTGCCCTAAAATCAAGTAGAAAATATACCTTTTATGTTTCAAACATGTCATTTATGAGTGAATCTAAATAATTACAGTTGAAAATACATTTCTGCTATCATTTTAAGAATTTCGATCGATTCAATAAATATTCTCCAATAATCAGCGATTTTTAAATGAAAAAAAAATACGTTTTTTCCACAAAATCACTTTGATTTTGAATGAAATGTTAGGAAAACACATATAATTTTAAAGAGTGTGAAAAGTTACATTAGGAAAATAGTTTTCCATCATTGCTTTCATAAGTAATAAGGGTTCTTTAAATTGATATACAGAAATCTGAGATTTCTGATTGAAAATCAGTGTTCTGTATAAAAACATCAATTTCGAGAATTTTGCAAATAAAAATAAGAATATTAAATGTATGTCATTTGAAAGAGGAGACTTTAAATATGTTTTGAAATCATCATTGGACAATCATATGCAATATTGAGGAACTGAGAAGCAGGGATAAATTAAAATTCCTCGAATTTCTGTGAAATTTTGCTAAAATTCGACTTTTTTACCCCAAAAGACACAATAAAAATAGGAATTTGAACATGCAACTTATTTCATCTGAAAGAGAACAAAAAATACTACATATTTACACTTTTCAATTTTTAAAATCACTATCCATATTTAAGTTATAATTTTTTTCCAGAAAAAAATCATTATTTGGCAAGTACGCAAGGGCAATAACTCTTGTTTACCCCTTTAGCTACCTTTGATCAAATGCTATCATGCATTTTCTGAAACCTCTTGGTTATATCTATCATAATATCAACATAAGATTTATTCACCCCAGATGGTACCGACCAACCCCTCTGGCTCACGGACTACATGTACCTAGCCCCAAGTCTCCTCTTTTGATTGGTATAGCGCATACATCCCTATCGATCCCAGTAGAAGACGTAGGAGCGCGCATATAGAGGTCTAATGTGCGCTTTTTATAGCAGAAATGATCAATATGAGTAAATGAATGAAATTTTTCCTATCTGAAACCAAATCAATCTCGAGGAAACTTGACATGTACCTAGCCCCCAGTCTCCTCTTTTGATTGGTATAGCGCATACATCCCTGTCGAACCTGGTAGAAGACGTAGGAGCGCGCATATAGAGGTCTAATGGGCGCTTTTTATGGCAGAAATGATCAATATGAGTAAATGAATGAAAATCTCAATCTGAAACCAAATCAATCTCGATGAAACTTGACATGTACCTAGCCACCAGTCTCCTCTTTTGATTGGTATAGCGCATACATCCCTATGGAACCTGGTACAAGAGGTAAGAGCGCGCATATAGAGGTCTAATGAGCGCTTTTTATAGCAGAAATGATCAATATGAGTAAATAAATGAAATTTTTCCTATCTGAAACCAAATCAATCTCGATGAAACTTGACATGTACCTAGCACCAAGTCTCCTCTTTCGATTGGTATAGCGCATACATCCCTATCGAACCTGGTAGAAGAAGTAGGAGCGCGCATACAGAGGTCTAATGGGCGCTTTTTATAGCAGAAATGATCAATATGAGTAAATGAATGAAATTTTTCCTATCTGAAACCAAATCAATCTCGATGCAACTTGACATGTAACTAGCCCCAAGTCTCCTCTTTCGATTGGAATAGCGCATACATCCCTATCGAACCTGGTACAAGACGTAAGAGCGCGCATATAGAGGTTTAATGAGCGCTTTTTATAGCAGAAATGATCAATATGAGTAAATGAATGAAATTTTTCCTATCTGAAACCAAATCAATTTCGATTAAACTTGACATGTACATAGCACCAAGTCTCTTTTTTCGATTGGTATAGCGCATACATTCCATCGAACCTGATAGAAGACGTAGGAGCGCGCATATAGAGGTCTAATGGGCGCTTTTTATAGCAGAAATGATCAATATGAGTAAATGAATGAAATTTCACCTATCTGAAACCAAATCAATCTCAATGAAACTTGACATGTACCTAGCCCCAAGTCTCCACTTTGGTTGGTATAGCGCATATATCCCTATCGATCCTGTTAGAAGACGTAGGAGCGCGCATATAGAGGTCTAATGTGCGCTTTTTATAGCAGAAATGATCAATATGAGTAAATGAATAAAATTCTACCTATCTGAAACCAAATCAATCTCGATGAAACTTAACATGTACCTAGCACCAAGTCTCCTTTTTCGATTGGTATAGCGCATACATTCCATCGAACTTGATAGAAGACGTAGGAGCGCGCATATAGAGGTCTAATGGGCGCTTTTATAGCAGAAATGATCAATATGCCTTAAGTCTCCTCTTTCGATTGGTATAGTGCATACATCCCTATCGAACCTGGTACAAGAAGTAGAAGCGCGCATATAGAGGTCTAATGGGCGCTTTTTATAGCAGAAATGATCAATATGAGTAAATGAATGAAATTTTACCTATCTGAAACCAAATCAATCTCAATGAAACTTGACATGTACCTAGCCCCATTTCTCCACTTTGGTTGGTATAGCCCATATATCCCTATCGATCCTGTTAGAAGACGTAGGAGCGCGCATATAGAGGTCTAATGTGCGCTTTTTATAGCAGAAATGATCAATATAAGTAAATGAATAAAATTTTACCTATCTGAAACCAAATCAATCTCGATGAAACTTAACATGTACCTAGCACCAAGTCTCCTCTTTCGATTGGTATAGCGCATACATTCCATCGAACTTGATAGAAGACGTAGGAGCGCGCATATAGAGGTCTAATGGGCGCTTTTTATAGCAGAAATGATCAATATGCCTTAAGTCTCCTCTTTCGATTGGTATAGTGCATACATCCCTATCGAACCTGGTACAAGAAGTAGAAGCGCGCATATAGAGGTCTAATGGGCGCTTTTTATAGCAGAAATGATCAATATGAGTAAATGAATGAAATTTTACCTATCTGAAACCAAATCAATCTCGATGAAACTTGACATGTACCTAGCCCCATGTCTCCACTTTGGTTGGTATAGCGCATATATCCCCATCGATCCTGTTAGAAGACGTAGGAGCGCGCATATAGAGGTCTAATGTGCGCTTTTTATAGCAGAAATGATCAATATAAGTAAATGAATAAAATTTTACCTATCTGAAACCAAATCAATCTCGATGAAACTTAACATGTACCTAGCACCAAGTCTCCTCTTTCGATTGGTATAGCGCATACATTCCATCGAACTTGATAGAAGACGTAGGAGCGCGCATATAGAGGTCTAATGGGCGCTTTTTATAGCAGAAATGATCAATATGCCTTAAGTCTCCTCTTTCGATTGGTATAGTGCATACATCCCTATCGAACCTGGTACAAGAAGTAGAAGCGCGCATATAGAGGTCTAATGGGCGCTTTTTATAGCAGAAATGATCAATATGAGTAAATGAATGAAATTTTACCTATCTGAAACCAAATCAATCTCGATGAAACTTGACATGTACCTAGCCCCAAGTCTCTTCTTTCGATTGGTATAGTGCACACATCCCTATCGAACCTGGTACAAGACGTAGGAGCGCGCATATAGAGGTCTAATGGGCGCTTTTTATAGCAGATATGATCAATATGAGTAAATGAATGAAATTTTACCTATCTGAAACCAAATCAATCTCGATGAAACTTGACATGTACCTAGCCCCAAGTCTCCTCTTTCGATTGGTATAGCGTATACATCCCTATCGAACGTGGTACAAGACGTAGGAGCGCGCATATAGAGGTCTAATGGGCACTTTTTATAGCACAAATGATCAATATGAGTAAATGAATGAAATTTTTCCTATCTGAAACCAAATCAATCTCGATGAAACTTGACATGTACCTATCCCCAAGTCTCATTTTTTGATTGGTATAGCGCATACATCCCTATCGAACCTGGTAAAAGATGTAGGAGCGCGCATATAGAGGTCTAATGGGCGCTTTTTATAGCAGAAATGATCAATATGAGTAAATGAATGAAATTTCACCAATCTGAAACCAAATCAATCTCGATGAAACTTGACATGTACCTAGCCCCAAGTCTCCTCTTTCGATTAGTATAGCGCATACATCCCTATCGAACCTGGTACAAGACGAAGAAGCGCGCATATAGAGGTCTAATGGGCGCTTTTTATAGCAGAAATGATCAATATGAGTAAATGAATGAAATTTTACCTATCTGAAACCAAATCAATCTCGATGAAACTTGACATGTACCTAGCCCCAAGTCTTCTCTTTTTATTGGTATAGCGCATACATCCCTATCGAACCTGATACAAGAGGAAGGAGCGCGCATATAGAGGTCTAATGGGCGCTTTTTATAGCAGAAATGATCAATATGAGTAAATGAATGAAATTTTACCTATCTGAAACCAAATCAATCTCAATGAAACTTGACATGTACCTAGCCCAAATTCTCTTCTTTTGATTGGTATAGCGCATATATCCCTATCGATCCTGGTAGAAGACGTAGGAGCGCGCATATAGAGGTCTAATGTGCGCTTTTTATAGCAGAAATGATCAATATGAGTAAATGAATAAAATTTTACCTATCTGAAACCAAATCAATCTCGATGAAACTTGACATGTACCTAGCACCAAGTCTTCTCTTTTGATTGGTATAGCGCATACATCCCTATCGAAGCTGGTAGAAGACGTAGGAGCGCGCATATAGAGGTCTAATGGGCGCTTTTTATAGCAGAAATGATCAATATGAGTAAATGAATGAAATTTTACCTATCTGAAACCAAATCAATCTCAATGCAACTTGACATGTACCTAGCCCCAAGTCTCCTCTTTCGATTGGAATAGCGCATACATCCCTATCGAACCAGGTACAAGATGTAAAAGCGCGCATAGAGAGGTCTAATGAGCGCTTTTTATAGCAGTAATGATCAATATGAGTAAATGAATGAAATTTTACCTATCTGAAACCAAATCAATCTCAATGAAACTTGACATGTACCTAGCCCCAAGTCTCTTCTTTTGATTGGTATAGCGCATATATCCCTATCGATCCTGGTGGAAGACGTAGGAGCGCGCATATAGAGGTCTAATGTGGGCTTTTTATAGCAGAAATGATCAATATGAGTAAATGAATAAAATTTTACCTATCTGAAACCAAATCAATCTCAATGAAACTTGACATGTACCTAGCACCAAGTCTCCTCTTTCGATTGGTATAGCGCATACATTCCATCGAACCTGATAAAAGACGTAGGAGCGCGCATATTGAGGTCTAAAGGGCGCTTTTTATAGCAGAAATGATCAATATGAGTAAATGAATGAAATTTTACCTATCTGAAACCAAATCAATCTCAATGAAACTTGACATGTACCTATCCCCAAGTCTCCTCTTTTGATTGGTATAGCGCATACATCCCCATCGATCCCAGTAGAAGACGTAGGAGCGCGCATATAGAGGTCTAATGTGCGCTTTTTATAGCAGAAATGATCAATATGAGTAAATGAATGCAATTTTTCCTATCTGAAACCAAATCAATCTCGAGGAAACTTGACATGTATCTAGCCCCCAGTCTCCTCTTTTGATTGGTATAGCGCATACATCCATGTCGAACCTGGTAGAAGACGTAGGAGCGCGCATATAGAGGTCTTATGGGCGCTTTTTATGGCAGAAATGATCAATATGAGTAAATGAATGAAAATCTCAATCTGAAACCAAATCAATCTCGATGAAACTTGACATGTACCTAGCCACCAGTCTCCTCTTTTGATTGGTATAGCGCATACATCCCTATGGAACCTGGTACAAGAGGTAAGAGCGCGCATATAGAGGTCTAATGAGCGCTTTTTATAGCAGAAATGATCAATATGAGTAAATGAATGAAATTTTTCCTATCTGAAACCAAATCAATCTCGATGAAACTTGACATGTACCTAGCACCAAGTCTCTTCTTTCGATTGGTATAGCGCATACATCCCTATCGAACCTGGTAGAAGAAGTAGGAGCGCGCATACAGAGGTCTAATGGGCGCTTTTTATAGCAGAAATGATCAATATGAGTAAATGAATGAAATTTTTCCTATCTGAAACCAAATCAATCTCGATGCAACTTGACATGTAACTAGCCCCAAGTCTCCTCTTTCGATTGGAATAGCGCATACATCCCTATCGAACCTGGTACAAGACGTAAGAGCGCGCATATAGAGGTTTAATGAGCGCTTTTTATAGCAGAAATGATCAATATGAGTAAATGAATGAAATTTTTCCTATCTGAAACCAAATCAATTTCGATTAAACTTGACATGTACATAGCACCAAGTCTTTTTTTTCGATTGGTATAGCGCATACATTCCATCGAACCTGATAGAAGACGTAGGAGCGCGCATATAGAGGTCTAATCGGCGCTTTTTATAGCAGAAATGATCAATATGAGTAAATGAATGAAATTTTACCTATCTGAAACCAAATCAATCTCAATGAAACTTGACATGTACCTAGCCCCAAGTCTCCACTTTGGTTGGTATAGCGCATATATCCCTATCGATCCTGTTAGAAGACGTAGGAGCGCGCATATAGAGGTCTAATGTGCGCTTTTTATAGCAGAAATGATCAATATGAGTAAATGAATAAAATTCTACCTATCTGAAACCAAATCAATCTCGATGAAACTTAACATGTACCTAGCACCAAGTCTCCTCTTTCGATTGGTATAGCGCATACATTCCATCGAACTTGATAGAAGACGTAGGAGCGCGCATATAGAGGTCTAATGGGCGCTTTTATAGCAGAAATGATCAATATGCCTTAAGTCTCCTCTTTCGATTGGTATAGTGCATACATCCCTATCGAACCTGGTACAAGAAGTAGAAGCGCGCATATAGAGGTCTAATGGGCGCTTTTTATAGCAGAAATGATCAATATGAGTAAATGAATGAAATTTTACCTATCTGAAACCAAATCAATCTCAATGACACTTGACATGTACCAAGCCCCATTTCTCCACTTTGGTTGGTATAGCCCATATATCCCTATCGATCCTGTTAGAAGACGTAGGAGCGCGCATATAGAGGTCTAATGAGCGCTTTTTATAGCAGAAATGATCAATATAAGTAAATGAATAAAATTTTACCTATCTGAAACCAAATCAATCTCGATGAAACTTAACATGTACCTAGCACCAAGTCTCCTCTTTCGATTGGTATAGCGCATACATTCCATCGAACTTGATAGAAGACGTAGGAGCGCGCATATAGAGGTCTAATGGGCGCTTTTTATAGCAGAAATGATCAATATGCCTTAAGTCTCCTCTTTCGATTGGTATAGTGCATACATCCCTATCGAACCTGGTACAAGAAGTAGAAGCGCGCATATAGAGGTCTAATGGGCGCTTTTTATAGCAGAAATGATCAATATGAGTAAATGAATGAAATTTTACCTATCTGAAACCAAATCAATCTCGATGAAACTTGACATGTACCTAGCCCCAAGTCTCTTCTTTCGATTGGTATAGTGCACACATCCCTATCGAACCTAGTACAAGACGTAGGAGCGCGCATATAGAGGTCTAATGGGCGCTTTTTATAGCAGATATGATCAATATGAGTAAATGAATGAAATTTTACCTATCTGAAACCAAATCAATCTCGATGAAACTTGACATGTACCTAGCCCCAAGTCTCCTCTTTCGATTGGTATAGCGTATACATCCCTATCGAACGTGGTACAAGACGTAGGAGCGCGCATATAGAGGTCTAATGGGCACTTTTTATAGCAGAAATGATCAATGTGAGTAAATGAATGAAATTTTTCCTATCTGAAACCAAATCAATCTCGATGAAACTTGACATGTACCTAGCCCCAAGTCTCATCTTTTGATTGGTATAGCGCATACATCCCTATCGAACGTGGTACAAGACGTAAGAGCGCGCATATAGAGGTCTAATGGGCGCTTTTTATAGCACAAATGATCAATATGAGTAAATGAATGAAATTTTACCTATCTGAAACCAAATCAATCTCAATGAAACTTGACATGTACCTAGCCCCAAGTCTCCACTTTGGTTGGTATAGCGCATATATCCCTATCGATCCTGTTAGAAGACGTAGGAGCGCGCATATAGAGGTCTAATGTGCGCTTTTTATAGCAGAAATGATCAATATGAGTAAATGAATAAAATTCTACCTATCTGAAACCAAATCAATCTCGATGAAACTTAACATGTACCTAGCACCAAGTCTCCTCTTTCGATTGGTATAGCGCATACATTCCATCGAACTTGATAGAAGACGTAGGAGCGCGCATATAGAGGTCTAATGGGCGCTTTTATAGCAGAAATGATCAATATGCCTTAAGTCTCCTCTTTCGATTGGTATAGTGCATACATCCCTATCGAACCTGGTACAAGAAGTAGAAGCGCGCATATAGAGGTCTAATGGGCGCTTTTTATAGCAGAAATGATCAATATGAGTAAATGAATGAAATTTTACCTATCTGAAACCAAATCAATCTCAATGAAACTTGACATGTACCTAGCCCCATTTCTCCACTTTGGTTGGTATAGCCCATATATCCCTATCGATCCTGTTAGAAGACGTAGGAGCGCGCATATAGAGGTCTAATGAGCGCTTTTTATAGCAGAAATGATCAATATAAGTAAATGAATAAATTTTTACCTATCTGAAACCAAATCAATCTCGATGAAACTTAACATGTACCTAGCACCAAGTCTCCTCTTTCGATTGGTATAGCGCATACATTCCATCGAACTTGATAGAAGACGTAGGAGCGCGCATATAGAGGTCTAATGGGCGCTTTTTATAGCAGAAATGATCAATATGCCTTAAGTCTCCTCTTTCGATTGGTATAGTGCATACATCCCTATCGAACCTGGTACAAGAAGTAGAAGCGCGCATATAGAGGTCTAATTGGCGCTTTTTATAGCAGAAATGATCAATATGAGTAAATGAATGAAATTTTACCTATCTGAAACCAAATCAATCTCGATGAAACTTGACATGTACCTAGCCCCATGTCTCCACTTTGGTTGGTATAGCGCATATATCCCTATCGATCCTGTTAGAAGACGTAGGAGCGCGCATATAGAGGTCTAATGTGCGCTTTTTATAGCAGAAATGATCAATATAAGTAAATGAATAAAATTTTACCTATCTGAAACCAAATCAATCTCGATGAAACTTAACATGTACCTAGCACCAAGTCTCCTCTTTCGATTGGTATAGCGCATACATTCCATCGAACTTGATAGAAGACGTAGGAGCGCGCATATAGAGGTCTAATGGGCGCTTTTTATAGCAGAAATGATCAATATGCCTTAAGTCTCCTCTTTCGATTGGTATAGTGCATACATCCCTATCGAACCTGGTACAAGAAGTAGAAGCGCGCATATAGAGGTCTAATGGGCGCTTTGTATAGCAGAAATGATCAATATGAGTAAATGAATGAAATTTTACCTATCTGAAACCAAATCAATCTCGATGAAACTTGACATGTACCTAGCCCCAAGTCTCTTCTTTCGATTGGTATAGTGCACACATCCCTATCGAACCTGGTACAAGACGTAGGAGCGCATATAGAGGTCTAATGGGCGCTTTTTATAGCAGATATGATCAATATGAGTAAATGAATGAAATTTTACCTATCTGAAACCAAATCAATCTCGATGAAACTTGACATGTACCTAGCCCCAAGTCTCCTCTTTCGATTGGTATAGCGTATACATCCCTATCGAACGTGGTACAAGACGTAAGAGCGCGCATATAGAGGTCTAATGGGCGCTTTTTATAGCACAAATGATCAATATGAGTAAATGAATGAAGTTTTACCTATCTGAAACCAAATCAATCTCGAGGAAACTTGACATGTACCTAGCCCCAAGTCTCATCTTTTGATTGGTATAGCGCATACATCCCTATCGAACGTGGTACAAGACGTAAGAGCGCGCATATAGAGGTCTAATGGGCGCTTTTTATAGCACAAATGATCAATATGAGTAAATGAATGAAATTTTTCCTATCTGAAACCAAATCAATCTCGATGAAACTTGACATGTACCTATCCCCAAGTCTCATTTTTTGATTGGTATAGCGCATACATCCCAATCGAACCTGGTAAAAGATGTAGGAGCGCGCATTTAGAGGTCTAATGGGCGCTTTTTATAGCAGAAATGATCAATATGAGTAAATGAATGAAATTTCACCAATCTGAAACCAAATCAATCTCGATGAAACTTGACATGTACCTAGCCCCAAGTCTCCTCTTTCGATTGGTATAGCGCATACATCCCTATCGAACCTGGTACAAGACGTAGGAGCGCGCATATAGAGGTCTAATGGGCACTTTTTATAGCAGAAATGATCAATGTGAGTAAATGAATGAAATTTTACCTATCTGAAACCAAATCAATCTCGATGAAACTTGACATGTACCTAGCCCCAAGTCTCCTCTTTCGATTGGTATAGCGCATACATCCCTATCGAACCTGGTACAAGACGAAGAAGCGCGCATATAGAGGTCTAATGGGCGCTTTTTATAGCAGAAATGATCAATATGAGTAAATGAATGAAATTTTACCTATCTGAAACCAAATCAATCTCAATGAAACTTGACATGTACCTAGCCCCAATTCTCTTCTTTTGATTGGTATAGCGCATATATCCCTATCGATCCTGGTAGAAGACGTAGGAGCGCGCATATAGATGTCTAATGTGCGCTTTTTATAGCAGAAATGATCAATATGAGTAAATGAATAAAATTTTACCTATCTGAAACCAAATCAATCTCGATGAAACTTGACATGTACCTAGCACCAAGTCTTCTCTTTTGAGTGGTATAGCGCATACATCCCTATCGAAGCTGGTAGAAGACGTAGGAGCGCGCATATAGAGGTCTAATGGGCGCTTTTTATAGCAGAAATGATCAATATGAGTAAATGAATGAAATTTTTCCTATCTGAAACCAAATCAATCTCAATGCAACTTGACATGTACCTAGCCCCAAGTCTCCTCTTTCGATTGGAATAGCGCATACATCCCTATCGAACCAGGTACAAGATGTAAAAGCGCGCATAGAGAGGTCTAATGAGCGCTTTTTATAGCAGTAATGATCAATATGAGTAAATGAATGAAATTTTACCTATCTGAAACCAAATCAATCTCAATGAAACTTGACATGTACCTAGCCCCAAGTCTCTTCTTTTGATTGGTATAGCGCATATATCCCTATCGATCCTGGTGGAAGACGTAGGAGCGCGCATATAGAGGTCTAATGTGGGCTTTTTATAGCAGAAATGATCAATATGAGTAAATGAATAAAATTTTACCTATCTGAAACCAAATCAATCTCAATGAAACTTGACATGTACCTAGCACCAAGTCTCCTCTTTCGATTGGTATCGCGCATACATTCCATCGAACCTGATAAAAGACGTAGGAGCGCGCATATAGAGGTCTAATGGGCGCTTTTTAGAGCAGAAATGATCAATATGAGTAAATGAATGAAATTTTACCTATCTGAAACCAAATCAATCTCAATGAAACTTGACATGTACCTATCCCCAAGTCTCCTCTTTTGATTGGTATAGCGCATACATCCCCATCGATCCCAGTAGAAGACGTAGGAGCGCGCATATAGAGGTCTAATGTGCGCTTTTTATAGCAGAAATGATCAATATGAGTAAATGAATGAAATTTTTCCTATCTGAAACCAAATCAATCTCGATGAAACTTGACATGTACCTAGCCCCCAGTCTCCTCTTTTGATTGGTATACCGCATACATCCCTGTCGAACCTGGTAGAAGACGTAGGAGCGCGCATATAGAGGTCTAATGGGCGCTTTTTATGGCAGAAATGATCAATATGAGTAAATGAATGAAAATCTCAATCTGAAACCAAACCAATCTCGATGAAACTTGACATGTACCTAGCCACCAGTCTCCTCTTTTGATTGGTATAGCGCATACATCCCTATCGAACCTTGTACAAGACGTAAGAGCGCGCATATAGAGGTCTAATGAGCGCTTTTTATAGCAGAAATGATCAATATGAGTAAATGAATGAAATTTTTCCTATCTGAAACCAAATCAATCTCGATGCAACTTGACATGTAACTAGCCCCAAGTCTCCTCTTTCGATTGGAATAGCGCATACATCCCTATCGAACCTGGTACAAGACGAAGAAGCGCGCATATAGAGGTCTAATGGGCGCTTTTTATAGCAGAAATGTTCAATATGAATAAATGAATGAAATTTTACCTATCTGAAACCAAATCAATCTCGAGGAAACTTGACATGTACCTAGCCCCTAGTCTCCTCTTTCGATTGGTATAGCGCATACATCCATATCGAACGTGGTACAAGAGGTAGGAGCGCGCATATAGAGGTCTAATTGGCGCTTTTTATAGCAGAAATGATCAATATGAGTAAATGAATGAAATTTTACCTATCTGAAACCAAATCAATCTCGACGAAACTTGACATGTACCTAGCCCCAAGTCTTCTCTTTCGATTGGTATAGCGCATACATCCCTATCGAACCTGATACAAGAGGAAGGAGCGCGCATATAGAGGTCTAATGGGCGCTTTTTATAGCAGAAATGATCAATATGAGTAAATGAATGAAATTTTACCTATCTGAAACCAAATCAATCTCAATGAAACTTGACATGTACCTAGCCCCAAGTCTTCTCTTTCGATTGGTATATCGCATACATCCCTATCGAACGTGGTACAAGACGTAAGAGCGCGCATATAGAGGTCTAATGGGCACTTTTTATAGCAGAAATGATCAATGTGAGTAAATGAATGAAATTTTACCTATCTGAAACCAAATCAATCTCAATGAAACTTGACATGTACCTAGCCCCACCTCTCCTCTTTCGATTGGTATAGCGCATATATCCCTATCGAACCTGGTACAAGAAGAAGGAGCGCGCATATAGAGGACTAATGGGCGCTTTTTATAGCAGAAATGATCAATATGAGTAAATGAATGAAATTTTACCTATCTGAAACCAAATCAATCTCAATAAAACTTGACATGTACCTAGCCCCAAGTCTCCTCTTTCGATTGGTATAGCGCATATATCCCTATCGAACGTGGTACTAGAGGTAAGAGCGCGCATATAGAGGTCTAATGGGCGCTTTTTATAGCAGAAATGATCAATATGAGTAAATGAATGAAATTTTACCTATCTGAAACCAAATCAATCTCGATGAAACTTAACATGTACCTAGCCCCAAGTCTCCTCTTTCGATTGGTATAGCGCATACATCCCTATCGAACCTGGTACAAGAGGAAGGAGCGCGCATATAGAGGTCTAATGGGCGCTTTTTATAGCAGAAATGATCAATATGAGTAAATGAATGAAATTTTACCTATCTGAAACCAAATCAATCTCGATGAAACTTGACATGTACCTAGCCCCAAGTCTCCTCTTTCAATTGGTATAGCGCATACATCCTTATCGAACGTGGTAGAAGACGTAGGAGCGCGCATATAGAGGTCTAATGGGTACTTTTTATAGCAGAAATGATCAACGTGAGTAAATGAATGAAATTTTACCTATCTGAAACCAAATCAATCTCGATGAAACTTGACATGTACCTAGCCCCAAGTCTCCTCTTTTGATTGGTATAGCGCATACATCCCTATCGAACCTGGTACAAGAAGAAGGAGCGCGCATATAGAGGTCTAATGGGCGCTTTTTATAGCAGAAATGATCAATATGAGTAAATGAATGAAATTTTACCTATCTGAAACCAAATCAATCTCGATGAAACTTGACATGTACCTAGCCCCAAGTCTCCTCTTTCAATTGGTATAGCGCATACATCCTTATCGAACGTGGTAGAAGACGTAGGAGCGCGCATATAGAGGTCTAATGGGTACTTTTTATAGCAGAAATGATCAACGTGAGTAAATGAATGAAATTTTACCTATCTGAAACCAAATCAATCTCGATGAAACTTGACATATACCTAGCCCCTAGTCTCCTCTTTTGATTGGTATAGCGCATACATCCCTATCGAACGTGGTACAAGATGTAAGAACGCGCATATAGAGGTCTAATGGTCGCTTTTTATAGCAGAAATGATCAATGTGAGTAAATGAATGAAATTTTACCTATCTGAAACCAAATCAATCTCGATGAAACTTGACATGTACCTAGCCCCAAGTCTCCTCTTTCGATTGGTATAGCGCATACATCCCTATCGAACCTGGTACAAGACGAAGAAGCGCGCATATAGAGGTCTAATGGGCGCTTTTTATAGCAGAAATGATCAATATGAGTAAATGAATGAACCTATCTGAAACCAAATCAATCTCGATGAAACTTAACATGTACCTAGCCACAAGTCTCCTCTTTCGATTGGTATAGCGCATATATCCTTATCGAACGTGGTACAAGAGGTAGGAGCGCGCATATAGAGGTCTAATGGGCGCTTTTTATAGCAGAAATGATCAATATGAGTAAATGAATGAAATTTTACCTATCTGAAACCAAATCAATCTCAATAAAACTTGACATGTACCTAGCCCCAAGTCTTCTCTTTCGATTGGTATAGCGCATACATCCCTATCGAACCTGATACAAGAGGAAGGAGCGCGCATGTAGAGGTCTAATGGGCGCTTTTTATAGCAGAAATGATCAATATGAGTAAATGAATGAAATTTTATCTATCTGAAACCAAATCAATCTCAATGAAACTTGACATGTACCTAGCCCCAAGTCTCTTCTTTCGATTGGTATAGCGCATACATCCTTATCGAACGTGGTACAAGAAGTAGGAGCGCGCATATAGAGGTCTAATGGGCACTTTTTATAGCAGAAATGATCAATGTGAGTAAATGAATGAAATTTTACCTATCTGAAACCAAATCAATCTCGATGAAACTTGACATGTACCTAGCCCCAAGTCTCCTCTTTCGATTGGTATAGCGCATACATCCCTATCGAACCTGGTACAAGAAGAAGGAGCGCGCATATAGAGGACTAATGGGCGCTTTTTATAGCAGAAATGATCAATATGAGTAAATGAATGAAATTTTTGCCTATATGAAACCAAATCAATCTCAATAAAACTTGACATGTACCTAGCCCCAAGTCTCCTCTTTCGATTGGTATAGCGCATATATCCCTATCGAACGTGGTACAAGAGGTAGGATCGCGCATATAGAGGTCTAATAGGCGCTTTTTATAGCAGAAATGATCAATATGAGTAAATGAATGAAATTTTACCTATCTGAAACCAAATCAATCTCGATGAAACTTGACATGTACCTAGCCCCAAGTCTCCTCTTTTGATTGGTATAGCGCATACATCCCTATCGAACGTGGTACAAGACGTAAGAGCGCGCATATAGAGGTCTAATGGGCGCTTTTTATAGCAGAATTGATCAATATGAGTAAATGAATGAAATTTTACCTATCTGAAACCAAATCAATCTCGATGAAACTTGACATGTACCTAGCCCCAAGTCTCTTCTTTTGATTGGTATAGCGCATACATCCCTATCGAACCTGGTACAAGACGTAGGAGCGCGCATATAGAGGTCTAATGGGCGCTTTTTATAGCAGAAATGATCAATATGAGTAAATGAATGAAATTTCACCAATCTGAAACCAAATCGATCTCGATGAAACTTGAGATGTACATAGCCCCTAGTCTCTTCTTTCGATTGGTATAGCGCATACATCCCTATCGAACGTGGTACAAGATGTAGGAGCGCGCATATAGAGGTCTAATGGGCACTTTTTATAGCAGAAATGATCAATGTGAGTAAATGAATGAAATTTTACCTATCTGAAACCAAATCAATCTCGATGAAACTTGACATGTACCTAGCCCCAAGTCTCTTCTTTCGATTGGTATAGCGCATACATCCCTATCGAACCTGGTACAAGACGAAGAAGCGCGCATATAGAGGTCTCATGGGCGCTTTTTATAGCAGAAATGATCAATATGAGTAAATGAATGAAATTTTACCTATCTAAAACCAAATCAATCTCAATAAAACTTGACATGTACCTAGCCCCAAGTCTCCTCTTTTGATTGGTATAGCGCATACATCCCTATCGAACGTGTTACAAGACGTAGGAGCGCGCATATAGAGGTCTAATGGGCGCTTTTTATAGCAGAAATGATCAATATGAGTAAATGAATGAAATTTTACCTATCTGAAACCAAATCAATCTCGATGAAACTTAACATGTACCTAGCCCCAAGTCTCCTCTTTCGATTGGTATAGCGCATACATCCCTATCGAACCTGGTACAAGAGGAAGGAGCGCGCATATAGAGGTCTAATGGGCGCTTTTTATAGCAGAAATGATCAATATGAGTAAATGAATGAAATTTTACCTATCTGAAACCAAATCAATCTCGATGAAACTTGACATGTACCTAGCCCCAAGTCTCCTCTTTCAATTGGTATAGCGCATACATCCTTATCGAACGTGGTAGAAGACGTAGGAGCGCGCATATAGAGGTCTAATGGGTACTTTTTATAGCAGAAATGATCAACGTGAGTAAATGAATGAAATTTTACCTATCTGAAACCAAATCAATCTCGATGAAACTTGACATGTACCTAGCCCCAAGTCTCCTCTTTTGATTGGTATAGCGCATACATCCCTATCGAACCTGGTACAAGAAGAAGGAGCGCGCATATAGAGGACTAATGGGTCCTTTTTATAGCAGAAATGATCAATATGAGTAAATGAATGAAATTTTACCTATATGAAACCAAATCAATCTCAATAAAACTTGACATATACCTAGCCCCAAGTCTCCTCTTTCTATTCGTATAGCGCATATATCCCTATCGAACGTGGTACAAGAGGTAGGAGCGCGCATATAGAGGTCTAATGGGCGCTTTTTATAGCAGAAATGATCAATATGAGTAAATGAATGAAATTTTACCTATCTGAAACCAAATCAATCTCAATGAAAC
The DNA here is from genome assembly GCA_028142955.1 of Pinctada fucata. NCBI lineage: Eukaryota > Metazoa > Mollusca > Bivalvia > Pterioida > Pteriidae > Pinctada > Pinctada fucata. The sequence continues at coordinate 12,539,127 of AP027107.1, read as the reverse complement.
TTGACATATACCTAGCCCCAAGTCTCCTCTTTCGATTGGTATAGCGCATACATCCCTATCGAACGTGGTACAAGACGTAGGAGCGCGCATATAGAGGTCTAATGGGCACTTTTTATGGCAGAAATGATCAATGTGAGTAAATGAATGAAATTTTACCTATCTGAAACCAAATCAATCTCGATGAAACTTGACATGTACCTAGATCCCAAGTCTCCTCTTTCGATTGGTATAGCGCATACATCCCTATCGAACCTGGTACAAGAAGAAGGAGCGCGCATATAGAGGACTAATGGGCGCTTTTTATAGCAGAAATGATCAATATGAGTAAATGAATGAAATTTTTGCCTATCTGAAACCAAATCAATCTCAATAAAACTTGACATGTACCTAGCCCCAAGTCTCCTCTTTTGATTGGTATAGCGCATATATCCCTATCGAACGTGGTACAAGAGGTAGGAGCGCGCATATAGAGGTCTAATGGGCGCTTTTTATAGCAGAAATGATCAATATGAGTAAATGAATGAAATTTTACCTATCTGAAACCAAATCAATCTCGATGAAACTTGACATGTACCTAGCCCCAAGTCTCCTCTTTTGATTGGTATAGCGCATACATCCCTATCGAACGTGGTACAAGACGTAAGAGCGCGCATATAGAGGTCTAATGGGCGCTTTTTATAGCACAAATGATCAATATGAGTAAATGAATGAAATTTTACCTATCTGAAACCAAATCAATCTCGATGAAACTTGACATGTACCTAGCCCCAAGTCTCTTCTTTTGATTGGTATAGCGCATACATCCCTATCGAACCTGGTACAAGACGTAGGAGCGCGCATATAGAGGTCTAATTGGCGCTTTTTATAGCAGAAATGATCAATATGAGTAAATGAATGAAATTTCACCAATCTGAAACCAAATCGATCTCGATGAAACTTGAGATGTACATAGCCCCTAGTCTCCTCCTTCGATTGGTATAGCGCATACATCCCTATCGAACGTGGTACAAGATGTAGGAGCGCGCATATAGAGGTCTAATGGGCACTTTTTATAGCAGAAATGATCAATGTGAGTAAATGAATGAAATTTTACCTATCTGAAACCAAATCAATCTCGATGAAACTTGACATGTACCTACCCCCACGTCTCCTCTTTTGATTGGTATAGCGCATACATCCCAATCGAACCTGGTACAAAACGAAGAAGCGCGCATATAGCGGTCTAATGGGCGCTTTTTATAGCACAAATGATCAATATGAGTAAATGAATGAAATTTTACCAATCTGAAACCAAATCGATCTCGATGAAACTTGAGATGTACATAGCCCCTAGTCTCCTCCTTCGATTGGTATAGCGCATACATCCCTATCGAACGTGGTACAAGATGTAGGAGCGCGCATATAGAGGTCTAATGGGCACTTTTTATAGCAGAAATGATCAATGTGAGTAAATGAATGAAATTTTACCTATCTGAAACCAAATCAATCTCGATGAAACTTGACATGTACCTACCCCCACGTCTCCTCTTTCGATTGGTATAGCGCATACATCCCTATCGAACCTGGTACAAAACGAAGAAGCGCGCATATAGAGGTCTAATGGTCGCTTTTTATAGCAGAAATGATCAATATGACTAAATGTATGAAATTTTACCGATCTAAAACCAAATCAATCTCAATAAAACTTGACATGTACCTAGCCCCAAGTCTCCTCTTTCGATTGGTATAGCGCATACATCCCTATCGAACGTGTAACAAGAGGTAGGAGCGCGCATATAGAGGTCTAATGGGCGCTTTTTATAGCAGAAATGATCAATATGAGTAAATGAATGAAATTTTACCTATCTGAAACCAAATCAATCTCGATGAAACTTAACATGTACCTAGCCCCAAGTCTCCTCTTTCGATTGGTATAGCGCATACATCCCTATCGAACCTGGTACAAGAGGAAGGAGCGCGCATATAGAGGTCTAATGGGCGCTTTTTATAGCAGAAATGATCAATATGAGTAAATGAATGAAATTTTACCTATCTGAAACCAAATCAATCTCGATGAAACTTGACATGTACCTAGCCCCAAGTCTCCTCTTTCGATTGGTATAGCGCATACATCCTTATCGAACGTGGTAGAAGACGTAGGAGCGCGCATATAGAGGTCTAATGGGTACTTTTTATAGCAGAAATGATCAACGTGAGTAAATGAATGAAATTTTACCTATCTGAAACCAAATCAATCTCAATGAAACTTGACATGTATCTAGCCCCAAGTCTCCTCTTTTGATTGGTATAGCGCATACATCCCTATCGAACCTGGTACAAGAAGAAGGAGCGCGCATATAGAGGACTAATGGGCGCTTTTTATAGCAGAAATGATCAATATGAGTAAATGAATGAAATTTTACCTATATGAAACTAAATCAATCTCAATAAAACTTGACATGTATCTAGCCCCAAGTCTCCTCTTTCGATTGGTATAGCGCATATATCCCTATCGAACGTGGTACAAGAGGTAGGAGCGCGCATATAGAGGTCTAATGGGCGCTTTTTATAGCAGAAATGATCAATATGAGTAAATGAATGAAATTTTACATATCTGAAACCAAATCAATCTCAATGAAACTTGACATGTACCTAGCCCCAAGTCTCCTCTTTCGATTGGTATAGCGCATACATCCCTATCGAACGTGGTACAAGACGTTGGAGCGCGCATATAGAGGTCTAATGGGCACTTTTTATAGCAGAAATGATCAATGTGAGTAAATGAATGAAATTTTACCTATCTGAAACCAAATCAATCTCGATGAAACTTGACATGTACCTAGCCCCAAGTCTCGTCTTTCGATTGGTATAGCGCATACATCCCTATCGAACCTGGTACAAGAAGAAGGAGCGCGCAAATAGAGGACTAATGGGCGCTTTTTATAGCAGAAATGATCAATATGAGTAAATGAATGAAATTTTTGCCTATCTGAAACCAAATCAATCTCAATAAAACTTGACATGTACCTAGCCCCAAGTCTCCTCTTTCGATTGGTATAGCGCATATATCCCTATCGAACGTGGTACAAGAGGTAGGAGCGCGCATACAGAGGTCTAATGGGCGCTTTTTATAGCAGAAATGATCAATATGAGTAAATGAATGAAATTTTACCTATCTGAAACCAAATCAATCTCGATGAAACTTGACATGAACCTAGCCCCAAGTCTCCTCTTTTGATTGGTATAGCGCATACATCCCTATCGAACGTGGTACAAGACGTAAGAGCGCGCATATAGAGGTCTAATGGGCGCTTTTTATAGCACAAATGATCAATATGAGTAAATGAATGAAATTTCACCAATCTGAAACCAAATCGATCTCGATGAAACTTGAGATGTACATAGCCCCTAGTCTCCTCCTTCGATTGGTATAGCGCATACATCCCTATCGAACGTGGTACAAGATGTAGGAGCGCGCATATAGAGGTCTAATGGGCACTTTTTATAGCAGAAATGATCAATGTGAGTAAATGAATGAAATTTTACCTATCTGAAACCAAATCAATCTCGATGAAACTTGACATGTACCTACCCCCACGTCTCCTCTTTCGATTGGTATAGCGCATACATCCCAATCGAACCTGGTACAAGACGAAGAAGCGCGCATATAGAGGTCTAATGGGCGCTTTTTATAGCAGAAATGATCAATATGACTAAATGTATGAAATTTTACCGATCTAAAACCAAATCAATCTCAATAAAATTGACATGTACCTAGCCCCAAGTCTCCTCTTTCGATTGGTATAGCGCATACATATCTATCGAACGTGTTACAAGAGGTAGGAGCGCGCATATAGAGGTCTAATGGGCGCTTTTTATAGCAGAAATGATCAATATGAGTAAATGAATGAAATTTTACCTATCTGAAACCAAATCAATCTCGATGAAACTTGACATGTACCTAGCCCAAAGTCTATTCTTTCGATTGGTATAGCGCATACATCCTTATCGAACGTGGTAGAAGACGTAGGAGCGCGCATATAGAGGTCTAATGGGCACTTTTTATAGCAGAAATGATCAACGTGAGTAAATGAATGAAATTTTACCTATCTGAAACCAAATCAATCTCGATGAAACTTGACATGTACCTAGCCCCAAGTCTCCTCTTTTGATTGGTATAGCGCATACATCCCTATCGAACCTGGTACAAGAAAAAGGAGCGCGCATATAGAGGACTAATGGGCGCTTTTTATAGCAGAAATGATCAATATGAGTAAATGAATGAAATTTTACCTATATGAAACCAAATCAATCTCAATAAAACTTGACATGTACCTAGCCCCAAGTCTCCTCTTTCGATTGGTATAGCGCATATATCCCTATCGAACGTGGTACAAGAGGTAGGAGCGCGCATATAGAGGTCTAATGGGCGCTTTTTATAGCAGAAATGATCAATATGAGTAAATGAATGAAATTTTACCTATCTGAAACCAAATCAATCTCGATGAAACTTGACATGTACCTAACCCCAAGTCTCCTCTTTTAATTGGTATAGCGCATACATCCCTATCGAACGTGCTACAAGACGTAAGTGCGCGCATATAGAGGTCTAATGGGCGCTTTTTATAGCACAAATGATCAATATGAGTAAATGAATGAAATTTCACCAATCTGAAACCAAATCGATCTCGATGAAACTTGATATGTACCTAGCCCCTAGTCTCCTCTTTCGATTGGTATAGCGCATACATCCCTATCGAACGTGGTACAAGAGGAAGGAGCGCGCATATAGAGGTCTAATTGGCGCTTTTTATAGCAGAAATGATCAATATGAGTAAATGAATGAAATTTAACCTATCTGAAACCAAATCAATCTCGATGAAACTTGACATGTACCTAGCCCCAAGTCTCCTCTTTCGATTGGTATAGCGCATACATCCCTATCGAACGTGTTACAAGAGGTAGGAGCGCGCATATAGAGGCCTAATGGGCGCTTTTTATAGCAGAAATGATCAATATGAGTAAATGAGTGAAATTTTACCTATCTGAAACCAAATCAATCTCGATGAAACTTGACATGTACCTAGCCCCAAGTCTCCTCTTTCGATTGGTATAGCGCATACATCCCTATCGAACCTGGTACAAGAGGAATGAGCGCGCATATAGAGGTCTAATGGGCGCTTTTTATAGCAGAAATGATCAATATGAGTAAATGAATGAAATTTTACCTATCTGAAACCAAATCAATCTCGATGAAACTAGACATGTACCTAGCCCCAAGTCTCCTCTTTCGATTGGTATAGCGCATACATCCTTATCGAACGTGGTAGAAGACGTAGGAGCGCGCATATAGAGGTCTAATGGGCACTTTTTATAGCAGAAATGATCAACGTGAGTAAATGAATGAAATTTTTCCTATCTGAAACCAAATCAATCTCGATGAAACTTGACATGTACCTAGCCCCAAGTCTCTTCTTTTGATTGGTATAGCGCATACATCCCTATCGAACCTGGTACAAGACGAAGGAGCGCGCATATAGAGGACTAATGGGCGCTTTTTATAGCAGAAATGATCAATATGAGTAAATGAATGAAGTTTTACCTATCTGAAACCAAATCAATCTCGATGAAACTTGAAATGTACCTAGCCCCAAGTCTTCTCTTTTGATTGGTATAGCGCATACATCCCTATCGAACGTGGTACAAAACGTAAGAGCGCGCATATAGAGGTCTAATGGGCGCTTTTTATAGCAGAAATGATCAATATGAGTAAATGAATGAAATTTTACCTATCTGAAACCAAATCAATCTCGATGAAACTTGACATGTACCTAGCCCCAAGTCTCTTCTTTTGATTGGTATAGCGCATACATCCCTATCGAACCTGGTACAAGACGTAGGAGCGCGCATATAGAGGTCTAATTGGCGCTTTTTATAGCAGAAATGATCAATATGAGTAAATGAATGAAATTTCACCAATCAGAAACCAAATCAATCTCAATGAAACTTGAGATGTACATAGCCCCAAGTCTTTTCTTTCGATTGGTATAGCGCATACATCCCTATCGAACCTGGTACAAGACGTAGGAGCGCGCATATAGAGGTCTAATGGGCACTTTTTATAGCAGAAATGATCAATGTGAGTAAATGAATGAAATTTTACCTATCTGAAACCAAATCAATCTCGATGAAACTTGACATGTACCTAGCCCCAAGTCTCCTCTTTCGATTGGTATAGCGCATACATCCCTATCGAACCTGGTACAAGACGAAGAAGCGCGCATATAGAGGTCTAATGGGCGCTTTTTATAGCAGAAATGATCAATATGAGTAAATGAATGAAATTTTACCTATCTAAAACCAAATCAATCTCAATAAAACTTGACATGTACCTAGACCCAAGTCTCCTCTTTCGATTGGTATAGCGCATACATCCCTATCGAACGTGGTACAAGAGGAAGGAGCGCGCATATAGAGGTCTAATGGGCGCTTTTTATAGCAGAAATGATCAATATGAGTAAATGAATGAAATTTTACCTATCTGAAACCAAATCAATCTCGATGAAACTTGACATGTACCTAGCCCCAAGTCTCCTCTTTCGATTGGTATAGCGCATACATCCCTATCGAACGTGTTACAAGAGGTAGGAGCGCGCATATAGAGGTCTAATGGGCGCTTTTTATAGCAGAAATGATCAATATGAGTAAATGAATGAAATTTTGCCTATCTGAAACCAAACCAATCTCAATGAAACTTAATATGTACCTAGCCCCAAGTCTCCTCTTTCGATTGGTATAGCGCATACATCCCTATCGAACCTGGTACAAGAGGAAGGAACGCGCATATAGAGGTCTAATGGGCGCTTTTTATAGCAGAAATGATCAATGTGAGTAAATGAATGAAATTTTACCTATCTGAAACCATATCAATCTCGATGAAACTAGACATGTACCTAGCCCCAAGTCTCCTCTTTCGATTGGTATAGCGCATACATCCTTATCGAACGTGGTAGAAGACGTAGGAGCGCGCATATAGAGGTCTAATGGGCACTTTTTATAGCAGAAATGATCAACGTGAGTAAATGAATGAAATTTTACCTATCTGAAACCAAATCAATCTCGATGAAACTTGACATGTACCTAGCCCCAAGTCTCCTCTTTTGATTGGTATAGCGCATACATCCCTATCGAACCTGGTACAAGAGGAAGGAGCGCGCATATAGAGGACTAATGGGCGCTTTTTATAGCAGAAATGATCAATATGAGTAAATGAATGAAATTTTACCTATATGAAACCAAATCAATCTCAATGAAACTTGACAAGTACCTAGCCCCAAGTCTCCTCTTTCGATTGGTATAGCGCATACATCCCTATCGAACGTGGTACAAGAGGTAGGAGCGCGCATATAGAGGTCTAATGGGCGCTTTTTATAGCAGAAATGATCAATATGAGTAAATGAATGAAGTTTTACCTATCTGAAACCAAATCAATCTCGATGAAACTTGAAATGTACCTAGCCCCAAGTCTCCTCTTTTGATTGGTATAGCGCATACATCCCTATCGAACGTGGTACAAGACGTAAGAGCGCGCATATAGAGGTCTAATGGGCGCTTTTTATAGCAGAAATGATCAATATGAGTAAATGAATGAAATTTTACCTATCTGAAACCAAATCAATCTCGATGAAACTTGACATGTACCTAGCCCCAAGTCTCTTCTTTTGATTGCTATAGCGCATACATCCTTATCGAACCTGGTACAAGACGTAGGAGCGCGCATATAGAGGTCTAATTGGCGCTTTTTATAGCAGAAATGATCAATATGAGTAAATGAATGAAATTTCACCAATCTGAAACCAAATCAATCTCGATGAAACTTGAGATGTACATAGCCCCAAGTCTCTTCTTTCGATTGGTATAGCGCATACATCCCTATCGAACCTAGTACAAGACGTAGGAGCGCGCATATAGAGGACTAATGGGCGCTTTTTATAGCAGAAATGATCAATATGAGTAAATGAATGAAATTTTACCTATATGAAACCAAATCAATCTCGATGAAACTTGACATGTACCTAGCCCCAAGTCTCCTCTTTCGATTGGTATAGCGCATACATCCCTATCGAACGTGGTACAAGAGGTAGGAGCGCGCATATAGAGGTCTAATGGGCGCTTTTTATAGCAGAAATGATCAATATGAGTAAATGAGTGAAATTTTACCTATCTGAAACCAAATCAATCTCGATGAAACTTGACATGTACCTAGCCTTAAGTCTCCTCTTTCGATTGGTATAGTGCATACATCCCTATCGAACCTGGTACAAGAAGTAGAAGCGCGCATATAGAGATCTAATGGGCGCTTTTCATAGCAGAAATGATCAATATGAGTAAATGAATGAAATTTTACCTATCTGAAACCAAATCAATCTCGATGAAACTTGACATGTACCTGGCCCTAAGTCTCCTCTTTTGATTGGTATAGTGCACACATCCCTATCGAACCTGCTACAAGAAGTAGGAGCGCGCATATAGAGGTCTAATGGGCGCTTTTTATAGCAGAAATTATCAATGTGAGTAAATGAATAAAATTTTACCTATCTGAAACCAAATCAATCTCGATGAAACTTGACATGTACCTAGCCCCAAGTCTCTTCTTTCGATTGGTATAGCGCATACATCCCTATCGAACGTGGTACAAGAGGTAGGAGCGCGCATATAGAGGTCTAATGGGCGCTTTTTATAGCAGAAATGATCAATATGAGTAAATGAATGAAATTTTACCTATCTGAAACCAAATCAATCTCGATGAAACTTAAGATGTACCTAGCCCCAAGGCTCTTCTTTCGATTGGTATAGCGCATACATCCATATCGAACCTGGTACAAGAGGAAGGAGCGCGCATATAGAGGTCTAATGGGCACTTTTTATAGCAGAATTGATCAATATTAGTAAATGAATGAAATTTTGCCTATCTGAAACCAAATCAATCTCAATGAAACTTGAAATGTACCTAGCCCAAAGTCTCTTCTTTTGATTGGTATAGCGCATGCATCCCTATCGAACGTGGTACAAGACGTAAGAGCGCGCATATAGAGGTCTAATGGGCGCTTTTTATAGCAGAAATGATCAATATGAGTAAATGAATGAAATTTTACCTATATGAAACCAAATCAATCTCGATGAAACTTGACATGTACCTAGCCCCAAGTCTCCTCTTTTGATTGGTATAGTGCACACATCCCTATCGAACCTGCTACAAGAAGTAGGAGCGCGCATATAGAGGTCTAATGGGCGCTTTTTATAGCAGAAATGATCAATGTGAGTAAATGAATGAAATTTTACCTATCTGAAACCAAATCAATCTCAATGAAACTTGACATGTACCTAGCCCCAAGTCTCCTCTTTTGATTGGTATAGCGCATACATCCCTATCGAACGTGGTACAAGACGTAATAGCGCGCATATAGAGGTCTAATGGGCGCTTTTTATAGCAGAAATGATCAATATGAGTAAATGAATGAAATTTTACCTATATGAAACCAAATCAATCTCGATGAAACTTGACATGTACCTAGCCCCAAGTCTCCTCTTTCGATTGGTATAGCGCATACATCCCTATCGAACGTGGTACAAGAGGTAGGAGCGCGCATATAGAGGTCTAATGGGCGCTTTTTATAGCAGAAATGATCAATATGAGTAAATGAATGAAATTTTACCTATCTGAAACCAAATCAATCTCGATGAAACTTGACATGTTCCTAGCCTTAAGTCTCCTCTTTCGATTGGTATAGTGCATACATCCCTATCGAACCTGGTACAAGAAGTAGAAGCGCGCATATAGAGGTCTAATGGGCGCTTTTCATAGCAGAAATGATCAATATGAGTAAATGAATGAAATTTTACCTATCTGAAACCAAATCAATCTCGATGAAACTTGACATGTACCTGGCCCTAAGTCTCCTCTTTTGATTGGTATAGTGCACACATCCCTATCGAACCTGCTACAAGAAGTAGGAGCGCGCATATAGAGGTCTAATGGGCGCTTTTTATAGCAGAAATTATCAATGTGAGTAAATGAATGAAATTTTACCTATCTGAAACCAAATCAATCTCAATGAAACTTGACATGTACCTAGCCCCAAGTCTCCTCTTTCGATTGGTATAGCGCATACATCCCTATCGAACGTGGTACAAGAGGTAGGAGCGCGCATATAGAGGTCTAATTGGCGCTTTTTATAGCAGAAATGATCAATATGAGTAAATGAATGAAATTTTACCTATCTGAAACCAAATCAATCTCGATGAAACTTAAGATGTACCTAGCCCCAAGGCTCTTCTTTCGATTGGTATAGCGCATACATCCCTATCGAACCTGGTACAAGAGGAAGGAGCGCGCATATAGAGGTCTAATGGGCACTTTTTATAGCAGAATTGATCAATATGAGTAAATGAATGAAATTTTGCCTATCTGAAACCAAATCAATCTCAATGAAACTTGAAATGTACCTAGCCCAAAGTCTCTTCTTTTGATTGGTATAGCGCATACATCCCTATCGAACGTGGTACAAGACGTAAGAGCGCGCATATAGAGGTCTAATGGGCGCTTTTTATAGCACAAATGATCAATATGAGTAAATGAATGAAATTTTACCTATCTGAAACCAAATCAATCTCGATGAAACTTGACATGTACCTAGCCTTAAGTCTCCTCTTTCGATTGGTATAGTGCATACATCCCTATCGAACCTGGTACAAGAAGTAGAAGCGCGCATATAGAGGTCTAATGGGCGCTTTTTATAGCAGAAATGATCAATATGAGTAAATGAATGAAATTTTACCTATCTGAAACCAAATCAATCTCGATGAAACTTGACATGTACCTGGCCCTAAGTCTCCTCTTTTGATTGGTATAGTGCACACATCCCTATCGAACCTGCTACAAGAAGTAGGAGCGCGCATATAGAGGTCTAATGGGCGCTTTTTATAGCAGAAATGATCAATGTGAGTAAATGAATGAAATTTTACCTATCTGAAACCAAATCAATCTCGATGAAACTTGACATGTACCTAGCCCCAAGTCTCTTCTTTCGATTGGTATAGCGCATACTTCCTTATCTAACCTGGTATAAGAGGAAGGAGCGCGCATATAGAGGTCTAATGGGCACTTTTTATAGCAGAATTGATCAATATGAGTAAATGAATGAAATTTTGCCTATCTGAAACCAAATCAATCTCATTGAAACTTGAAATGTACCTAGCCCAAAGTCTCTTCTTTTGATTGGTATAGCGCAAAAAATCCCTATCGAACGTGGTACAAGACGTAAGAGCGCGCATATAGAGGTCTAATGGGCGCTTTTTATAGCACAAATGATCAATATGAGTAAATGAATGAAATTTTACCTATCTGAAACCAAATCAATCTCAATGAAACTTGACATGTACCTAGCCCTTAAGTCTCCTCTTTCGATTGGTATAGTGCATACATCCCTATCGAACCTGGTACAAGAAGTAGAAGCGCGCATATAGAGGTCTAATGGGCGCTTTTTATAGCAGAAATGATCAATATGAGTAAATGAATGAAATTTTACTTATCTGAAACCAAATCAATCTCGATGAAACTTGACATGTACCTGGCCCTAAGTCTCCTCTATTGATTGGTATAGTGCACACATCCCTATCGAACCTGCTACAAGAAGTAGGAGCGCGCATATAGAGGTCTAATGGGCGCTTTTTATAGCAGAAATGATCAATGTGAGTAAATGAATGAAATTTTACCTATCTGAAACCAAATCAATCTCGATGAAACTTGACATGTACCTAGCACCAAGTCTCTTCTTTCGATTGGTATAGCGCATACATCCCTATCGAACGTGGTACAAGAGGTAGGAGCGCGCATATAGAGGTCTAATGGGCGCTTTTTATAGCAGAAATGATCAATATGAGTAAAAGAATGAAATTTTACCTATCTGAAACCAAATCAATCTCGATGAAACTTAAGATGTACCTAGCCCCAAGGCTCCTCTTTCGATTGGTATAGCGCATACATCCCTATCGAACCAGGTACAAGAGGAAGGAGTGCGCATATAGAGGTCTAATGGGCACTTTTTATAGCAGAATTGATCAATATGAGTAAATGAATGAAATTTGGCTATCTGAAACCAAATCAATCTCAATGAAACTTGAAATGTACCTAGCCCAAAGTCTCTTCTTTTGATTGGTATAGCGCATACATCCCTATCGAACGTGGTACAAGACGTAAGAGCGCGCATATAGAGGTCTAATGGGCGCTTTTTATAGCACAAATGATCAATATGAGTAAATGAATGAAATTTTACCTATCTGAAACCAAATCAATCTCGATGAAACTTGACATGTACCTAGCCCCAAGTCTCTTCTTTTGATTGGTATAGAGCATACATCCCTATCGAACCTGGTACAAGAAGTAGGAGCGCGCATATAGAGGACTAATGGGCGCTTTTTATCGCAGAAATGATCAATATGAGTAAATGAATGAAGTTTTACCTATCTGAAACCAAATCAATCTCGATGAAACTTGAAATGTACCTAGCCCCAAGTCTCCTCTTTTGATTGGTATAGCGCATACATCCCTATCGAACGTGGTACAAGACGTAAGAGCGCGCATATAGAGGTCTAATGGGCGCTTTTTATAGCAGAAATGATCAATATGAGTAAATGAATGAAATTTTACCTATCTGAAACCAAATCAATCTCGATGAAACTTGACATGTACCTAGCCCCAAGTCTCTTCTTTTGATTGGTATAGCGCATACATCCCTATCGAACCTGGTACAAGAAGTAGGAGCGCGCATATAGAGGTCTAATTGGCGCTTTTTATAGCAGAAATGATCAATATGAGTAAATGAATGAAATTTCACCAATCTGAAACCAAATCAATCTCGATGAAACTTGAGATGTACATAGCCCCTAGTCTTCTCTTTCGATTGGTATAGCGCATACATCCCTATCGAACGTGGTACAAGATGTAGGAGCGCGCATATAGAGGTCTAATGGGCACTTTTTATAGCAGAAATGATCAATGTGAGTAAATGAATGAAATTTTACCTATCTGAAACCAAATCAATCTCGATGAAACTTGACATGTACCTAGCCCCAAGTCTCCTCTTTCGATTGGTATAGCGCATACATCCCTATCGAACGTGGTGCAAGACGAAGAAGCGCGCATATAATGGTCTAATTCGCGCTTTTTATAGCAGAAATGATCAATATGAGTAAATGAATGAAATTTTACCTATCTAGAACCACATCAATCTCAATAAAACTTGACATGTACCTAGACCCAAGTCTCCTCTTTCGATTGGTATAGCGCATACATCCCTATCGAACGTGGTACAAGAGGTAGGAGCGCGCATATAGAGGTCTAATGGGCGCTTTTTATAGCAGAAATGATCAATATGAGTAAAAGAATGAAATTTTACCTATCTGAAACCAAATCAATCTCGATGAAACTTAAGATGTACCTAGCCCCAAGGCTCCTCTTTCGATTGGTATAGCGCATACATCCCTATCGAACCAGGTACAAGAGGAAGGAGTGCGCATATAGAGGTCTAATGGGCACTTTTTATAGCAGAATTGATCAATATGAGTAAATGAATGAAATTTGGCTATCTGAAACCAAATCAATCTCAATGAAACTTGAAATGTACCTAGCCCAAAGTCTCTTCTTTTGATTGGTATAGCGCATACATCCCTATCGAACGTGGTACAAGACGTAAGAGCGCGCATATAGAGGTCTAATGGGCGCTTTTTATAGCACAAATGATCAATATGAGTAAATGAATGAAATTTTACCTATCTGAAACCAAATCAATCTCGATGAAACTTGACATGTACCTAGCCTTAAGTCTCCTCTTTCGATTGGTATAGTGCATACATCCCTATCGAACCTGGTACAAGAAGTAGAAGCGCGCATATAGAGGTCTAATGGGCGCTTTTTATAGCAGAAATGATCAAATATGAGTAAATGAATGAAATTTTACCTATCTGAAACCAAATCAATCTCGATGAAACTTGACATGTACCTGGCCCTAAGTCTCCTCTTTTGATTGGTATAGTGCACACATCCCTATCGAACCTGCTACAAGAAGTAGGAGCGCGCATATAGAGGTCTAATGGGCGCTTTTTATAGCAGAAATGATCAATGTGAGTAAATGAATGAAATTTTACCTATCTGAAACCAAATCAATCTCGATGAAACTTGACATGTACCTAGCCCCAAGTCTCTTCTTTCGATTGGTATAGCGCATACTTCCTTATCTAACCTGGTATAAGAGGAAGGAGCGCGCATATAGAGGTCTAATGGGCACTTTTTATAGCAGAATTGATCAATATGAGTAAATGAATGAAATTTTGCCTATCTGAAACCAAATCAATCTCATTGAAACTTGAAATGTACCTAGCCCAAAGTCTCTTCTTTTGATTGGTATAGCGCAAAAAATCCCTATCGAACGTGGTACAAGACGTAAGAGCGCGCATATAGAGGTCTAATGGGCGCTTTTTATAGCACAAATGATCAATATGAGTAAATGAATGAAATTTTACCTATCTGAAACCAAATCAATCTCAATGAAACTTGACATGTACCTAGCCTTAAGTCTCCTCTTTCGATTGGTATAGTGCATACATCCCTATCGAACCTGGTACAAGAAGTAGAAGCGCGCATATAGAGGTCTAATGGGCGCTTTTTATAGCAGAAATGATCAATATGAGTAAATGAATGAAATTTTACTTATCTGAAACCAAATCAATCTCGATGAAACTTGACATGTACCTGGCCCTAAGTCTCCTCTATTGATTGGTATAGTGCACACATCCCTATCGAACCTGCTACAAGAAGTAGGAGCGCGCATATAGAGGTCTAATGGGCGCTTTTTATAGCAGAAATGATCAATGTGAGTAAATGAATGAAATTTTACCTATCTGAAACCAAATCAATCTCGATGAAACTTGACATGTACCTAGCCCCAAGTCTCTTCTTTCGATTGGTATAGCGCATACATCCCTATCGAACGTGGTACAAGAGGTAGGAGCGCGCATATAGAGGTCTAATGGGCGCTTTTTATAGCAGAAATGATCAATATGAGTAAAAGAATGAAATTTTACCTATCTGAAACCAAATCAATCTCGATGAAACTTAAGATGTACCTAGCCCCAAGGCTCCTCTTTCGATTGGTATAGCGCATACATCCCTATCGAACCAGGTACAAGAGGAAGGAGTGCGCATATAGAGGTCTAATGGGCACTTTTTATAGCAGAATTGATCAATATGAGTAAATGAATGAAATTTGGCTATCTGAAACCAAATCAATCTCAATGAAACTTGAAATGTACCTAGCCCAAAGTCTCTTCTTTTGATTGGTATAGCGCATACATCCCTATCGAACGTGGTACAAGACGTAAGAGCGCGCATATAGAGGTCTAATGGGCGCTTTTTATAGCACAAATGATCAATATGAGTAAATGAATGAAATTTTACCTATCTGAAACCAAATCAATCTCGATGAAACTTGACATGTACCTAGCCCCAAGTCTCTTCTTTTGATTGGTATAGAGCATACATCCTATCGAACCTGGTACAAGAAGTAGGAGCGCGCATATAGAGGACTAATGGGCGCTTTTTATCGCAGAAATGATCAATATGAGTAAATGAATGAAGTTTTACCTATCTGAAACCAAATCAATCTCGATGAAACTTGAAATGTACCTAGCCCCAAGTCTCCTCTTTTGATTGGTATAGCGCATACATCCCTATCGAACGTGGTACAAGACGTAAGAGCGCGCATATAGAGGTCTATTGGGCGCTTTTTATAGCAGAAATGATCAATATGAGTAAATGAATGAAATTTTACCTATCTGAAACCAAATCAATCTCGATGAAACTTGACATGTACCTAGCCCCAAGTCTCTTCTTTTGATTGGTATAGCGCATACATCCCTATCGAACCTGGTACAAGAAGTAGGAGCGCGCATATAGAGGTCTAATTGGCGCTTTTTATAGCAGAAATGATCAATATGAGTAAATGAATGAAATTTCACCAATCTGAAACCAAATCAATCTCGATGAAACTTGAGATGTACATAGCCCCTAGTCTTCTCTTTCGATTGGTATAGCGCATACATCCCTATCGAACGTGGTACAAGATGTAGGAGCGCGCATATAGAGGTCTAATGGGCACTTTTTATAGCAGAAATGATCAATGTGAGTAAATGAATGAAATTTTACCTATCTGAAACCAAATCAATCTCGATGAAACTTGACATGTACCTAGCCCCAAGTCTCCTCTTTCGATTGGTATAGCGCATACATCCCTATCGAACGTGGTGCAAGACGAAGAAGCGCGCATATAATGGTCTAATTCGCGCTTTTTATAGCAGAAATGATCAATATGAGTAAATGAATGAAATTTTACCTATCTAGAACCAAATCAATCTCAATAAAACTTGACATGTACCTAGACCCAAGTCTCCTCTTTTGATTGGTATAGCGCATACATCCCTATCGAACGTGGTACAAGAGGAAGGAGCGCGCATATAGAGGTCTAATGGGCGCTTTTTATAGCAGAAATGATCAATATGAGTAAATGAATGAAATTTTACCTATCTGAAACCAAATCAATCTCAATGAAACTTGACATGTACCTAGCCCCAAGTCTCCTCTTTTGATTGGTATAGCGCATACATCCCTATCGAACCTGGTACAAGAGGAAGGAGCGCGCATATAGAGGTCTAATGGGCGCTTTTTATAGCAGAAATGATCAATATGAGTAAATGAATGAAATTCTGCCTATCTGAAACCAAATCGATCTCGATGAAACTAGACATGTACCTAGCCCCAAGTCTCCTCTTTCGATTGGTATAGCGCATACATCCTTATCGAACGTGGTAGAAGACGTAGGAGCGCGCATATAGAGGTCTAATGGGCACTTTTTATAGCAGAAATGATCAACGTGAGTAAATGAATGAAATTTTACCTATCTGAAACCAAATCAATCTCGATGAAACTTGACATGTACCTAGCCCCAAGTCTCCTCTTTTGATTGGTATAGCGCATACATCCCTATCGAACCTGGTACAAGACGAAGGAGCGCGCATATAGAGGACTAAAGGGCGCTTTTTATAGCAGAAATGATCAATATGAGTAAATGAATGAAATTTTACCTATATGAAACCAAATCAATCTCAATGAAACTTGAAATGTACCTAGCCCCAAATCTCCTCTTTCGATTGGAATAGCGCATACATCCCTATCGAACGTGGTACAAGAGGTAGGAGCGCGCATATAGAGGTCTAATGGGCGCTTTTTATAGCAGAATTGATCAATATGAGTAAATGAATGAAGTTTTACCTATCTGAAACCAAATCAATCTCGATGAAACTTGAAATGTACCTAGCCCCAAGTCTCCTCTTTTGATTGGTATAGCGCATACATCCCTATCGAACGTGGTACAAGACGTAAGAGCGCGCATATAGAGGTCTAATGGGCGCTTTTTATAGCAGAAATGATCAATATGAGTAAATGAATGAAATTTTACCTATCTGAAACCAAATCAATCTCGATGAAACTTGACATGTACCTAGCCTTAAGTCTCCTCTTTCGATTGGTATAGTGCATACATCCCTATCGAACCTGGTACAAGAAGTAGAAGCGCGCATATAGAGGTCTAATGGGCGCTTTTCATAGCAGAAATGATCAATATGAGTAAATGAATGAAATTTTACCTATCTGAAACCAAATCAATCTCGATGAAACTTGACATGTACCTGGCCCTAAGTCTCCTCTTTTGATTGGTATAGTGCACACATCCCTATCGAACCTGCTACAAGAAGTAGGAGCGCGCATATAGAGGTCTAATTGGCGCTTTTTATAGCAGAAATTATCAATGTGAGTAAATGAATGAAATTTTACCTATCTGAAACCAAATCAATCTCAATGAAACTTGACATGTACCTAGCCCCAAGTTTCCTCTTTCGATTGGTATAGCGCATACATCCCTATCGAACGTGGTACAAGAGGTAGGAGCGCGCATATAGAGGTCTAATGGGCGCTTTTTATAGCAGAAATGATCAATATGAGTAAATGAATGAAATTTTACCTATCTGAAACCAAATCAATCTCGATGAAACTTAAGATGTACCTAGCCCCAAGGCTCTTCTTTCGATTGGTATAGCGCATACATCCCTATCGAACCTGGTACAAGAGGAAGGAGCGCGCATATAGAGGTCTAATGGGCACTTTTTATAGCAGAATTGATCAATATGAGTAAATGAATGAAATTTTGCCTATCTGAAACCAAATCAATCTCAATGAAACTTGAAATGTACCTAGCCCAAAGTCTCTTCTTTTGATTGGTATAGCGCATACATCCCTATCGAACGTGGTACAAGACGTAAGAGCGCGCATATAGAGGTCTAATGGGCGCTTTTTATAGCAGAAATGATCAATATGAGTAAATGAATGAAATTTTACCTATCTGAAACCAAATCAATCTCGATGAAACTTGACATGTACCTAGCCTTAAGTCTCCTCTTTCGATTGGTATAGTGCATACATCCCTATCGAACCTGGTACAAGAAGTAGAAGCGCGCATATAGAGGTCTAATGGGCGCTTTTTATAGCAGAAATGATCAATATGAGTAAATGAATGAAATTTTACCTATCTGAAACCAAATCAATCTCGATGAAACTTGACATGTACCTGGCCCTAAGTCTCCTCTTTTGATTGGTATAGTGCACACATCCCTATCGAACCTGCTACAAGAAGTAGGAGCGCGCATATAGAGGTCTAATGGGCGCTTTTTATAGCAGAAATGATCAATGTGAGTAAATGAATGAAATTTTACCTATCTGAAACCAAATCAATCTCGATGAAACTTGACATGTACCTAGCCCCAAGTCTCTTCTTTCGATTGGTATAGCGCATACATCCCTATCGAACGTGGTACAAGAGGTAGGAGCGCGCATATAGAGGTCTAATGGGCGCTTTTTATAGCAGAAATGATCAATATGAGTAAATGAATGAAATTTTACCTATCTGAAACCAAATCAATCTCGATGAAACTTAAGATGTACCTAGCCCCAAGGCTCCTCTTTCGATTTGTATAGCGCATACATCCCTATCGAACCTGGTACAAGAGGAAGGAGCGCGCATATAGAGGTCTAATGGGCACTTTTTATAGCAGAATTGATCAATATGAGTAAATGAATGAAATTTTGCCTATCTGAAACCAAATCAATCTCAATGAAACTTGAAATGTACCTAGCCCAAAGTCTCTTCTTTTGATTGGTATAGCGCAAAAAATCCCTATCGAACGTGGTACAAGACGTAAGAGCGCGCATATAGAGGTCTAATGGGCGCTTTTTATAGCACAAATGATCAATATGAGTAAATGAATGAAATTTTACCTATCTGAAACCAAATCAATCTCAATGAAACTTGACATGTACCTAGCCTTAAGTCTCCTCTTTCGATTGGTATAGTGCATACATCCCTATCGAACCTGGTACAAGAAGTAGAAGCGCGCATATAGAGGTCTAATGGGCGCTTTTTATAGCAGAAATGATCAATATGAGTAAATGAATGAAATTTTACTTATCTGAAACCAAATCAATTTCGATGAAACTTGACATGTACCTGGCCCTAAGTCTCCTCTATTGATTGGTATAGTGCACACATCCCTATCGAACCTGCTACAAGAAGTAGGAGCGCGCATATAGAGGTCTAATGGGCGCTTTTTATAGCAGAAATGATCAATGTGAGTAAATGAATGAAATTTTACCTATCTGAAACG
Organism: Pinctada fucata; assembly: GCA_028142955.1. Taxonomy (NCBI): domain Eukaryota; kingdom Metazoa; phylum Mollusca; class Bivalvia; order Pterioida; family Pteriidae; genus Pinctada; species Pinctada fucata. The sequence goes on along the minus strand of AP027107.1, from coordinate 12,519,321 downwards.
AAATCAATCTCGATGAAACTTGACATGTACCTAGCCCCAAGTCTCTTCTTTCGATTGGTATAGCGCATACATCCTTATCGAACGTGGTACAAGAGGTAGGAGCGCGCATATAGAGGTCTAATGGGCGCTTTTTATAGCAGAAATGATCAATATGAGTAAAAGAATGAAATTTTACCTATCTGAAACCAAATCAATCTCGATGAAACTTAAGATGTACCTAGCCCCAAGGCTCCTCTTTCGATTGGTATAGCGCATACATCCCTATCGAACCAGGTACAAGAGGAAGGAGTGCGCATATAGAGGTCTAATGGGCACTTTTTATAGCAGAATTGATCAATATGAGTAAATGAATGAAATTTGGCTATCTGAAACCAAATCAATCTCAATGAAACTTGAAATGTACCTAGCCCAAAGTCTCTTCTTTTGATTGGTATAGCGCATACATCCCTATCGAACGTGGTACAAGACGTAAGAGCGCGCATATAGAGGTCTAATGGGCGCTTTTTATAGCACAAATGATCAATATGAGTAAATGAATGAAATTTTACCTATCTGAAACCAAATCAATCTCGATGAAACTTGACATGTACCTAGCCCCAAGTCTCTTCTTTTGATTGGTATAGCGCATACATCCCTATCGAACCTGGTACAAGAAGTAGGAGCGCGCATATAGAGGTCTAATGGGCGCTTTTTATAGCAGAAATGATCAATATGAGTAAATGAATGAAGTTTTACCTATCTGAAACCAAATCAATCTCGATGAAACTTGAAATGTACCTAGCCCCAAGTCTCCTCTTTTGATTGGTATAGCGCATACATCCCTATCGAACGTGGTACAAGACGTAAGAGCGCGCATATAGAGGTCTAATGGGCGCTTTTTATAGCAGAAATGATCAATATGAGTAAATGAATGAAATTTTACCTATCTGAAACCAAATCAATCTCGATGAAACTTGACATGTACCTAGCCCCAAGTCTCTTCTTTTGATTGGTATAGCGCATACATCCCTATCGAACCTGGTACAAGAAGTAGGAGCGCGCATATAGAGGTCTAATTGGCGCTTTTTATAGCAGAAATGATCAATATGAGTAAATGAATGAAATTTCACCAATCTGAAACCAAATCAATCTCGATGAAACTTGAGATGTACATAGCCCCAAGTCTTCTCTTTCGATTGGTATAGCGCATACATCCCTATCGAACGTGGTACAAGATGTAGGAGCGCGCATATAGAGGTCTAATGGGCACTTTTTATAGCAGAAATGATCAATGTGAGTAAATGAATGAAATTTTACCTATCTGAAACCAAATCAATCTCGATGAAACTTGACATGTACCTAGCCCCAAGTCTCCTCTTTCGATTGGTATAGCGCATACATCCCTATCGAACGTGGTGCAAGACGAAGAAGCGCGCATATAGAGGACTAAAGGGCGCTTTTTATAGCAGAAATGATCAATATGAGTAAATGAATGAAATTTTACCTATATGAAACCAAATCAATCTCAATGAAACTTGACATGTACCTAGCCCCAAATCTCCTCTTTCGATTGGAATAGCGCATACATCCCTATCGAACGTGGTACAAGAGGTAGGAGCGCGCATATAGAGGTCTAATGGGCACTTTTTATAGCAGAAATGATCAACGTGAGTAAATGAATGAAATTTTACCTATCTGAAACCAAATCAATCTCGATGAAACTTGACATGTACCTAGCCCCAAGTCTCCTCTTTTGATTGGTATAGCGCATACATCCCTATCGAACCTGGTACAAGACGAAGGAGCGCGCATATAGAGGACTAAAGGGCGCTTTTTATAGCAGAAATGATCAATATGAGTAAATGAATGAAATTTTACCTATATGAAACCAAATCAATCTCAATGAAACTTGACATGTACCTAGCCCCAAATCTCCTCTTTCGATTGGAATAGCGCATACATCCCTATCGAACGTGGTACAAGAGGTAGGAGCGCGCATAAAGAGGTCTAATGGGCGCTTTTTATAGCAGAAATGATCAATATGAGTAAATGAATGAAGTTTTACCTATCTGAAACCAAATCAATCTCGACGAAACTTGAAATGTACCTAGCCCCAAGTCTCTTCTTTTGATTGCTATAGCGCATACATCCTTATCGAACCTGGTACAAGACGTAGGAGCGCGCATATAGAGGTCTAATTGGCGCTTTTTATAGCAGAAATGATCAATATGATTAAATGAATGAAATTTCACCAATCTGAAACCAAATCAATCTCGATGAAACTTGAGATGTACATAGCCCCAAGTCTCTTCTTTCGATTGGTATAGCGCATACATCCCTATCGAACCTAGTACAAGACGTAGGAGCGCGCATATAGAGGACTAATGGGCGCTTTTTATAGCAGAAATGATCAATATGAGTAAATGAATGAAATTTTACCTATCTGAAACCAAATCAATCTCAATGAAACTTGACATGTACCTAGCCCCAAGTCTCCTCTTTCGATTGGTATAGCGCATACATCCCTATCGAACGTGGTACAAGAGGTAGGAGCGCGCATATAGAGGTCTAATGGGCGCTTTTTATAGCAGAAATGATCAATATGAGTAAATGAATGAAATTTTACCTATCTGAAACCAAATCAATCTCGATGAAACTTGACATGTACCTAGCCTTTAGTCTCCTCTTTCGATTGGTATAGTGCATACATCCCTATCGAACCTGGTACAAGAAGTAGAAGCGCGCATATAGAGGTCTAATGGGCGCTTTTTATAGCAGAAATGATCAATATGAGTAAATGAATGAAATTTTGCCTATCTGAAACCAAATCAATCTCAATGAAACTTGAAATGTACCTAGCCCAAAGTCTCTTCTTTTGATTGGTATAGCGCATACATCCCTATCGAACGTGGTACAAGACGTAAGAGCGCGCATATTGAGGTCTAATGGGCGCTTTTTATAGCACAAATGATCAATATGAGTAAATGAATGAAATTTTACCTATCTGAAACCAAATCAATCTCGATGAAACTTGACATGTACCTAGCCCCAAGTATCTTCTTTTGATTGGTATAGCGCATACATCCCTATCGAACCTGGTACAAGAAGTAGGAGCGCGCATATAGAGTTCTAATGGGCGCTTTTTATAGCAGAAATGATCAATATGAGTAAATGAATGAAATTTCACCAATCTGAAACCAAATCAATCTCGATGAAACTTGAGATGTACATAGCCTCTAGTCTCTTCTTTCGATTGGTATAGCGCACACATCCCTATCGAACGTGGTACAAGATGTAGGAGCGCGCATATAGAGGTCTAATGGGCACTTTTTATAGCAGAAATGATCAATGTGAGTAAATGAATGAAATTTTACCTATCTGAAACCAAATCAATCTCGATGAAACTTGATATGTTCCTAGCCCCAAGTCTCCTCTTTCGATTGGTATAGCGCATACATCCCTATCGAACCTGGTACAAGGCAAAGAAGCGCGCATATAGAGGTCTAATGGGCGCTTTTTATAGCAGAAATGATCAATATAAGTAAATGAATGAAATTTTACCTATCTGAAACCAAATCAATCACGATGAAACTTGACATGTACCTAGCCCCAAGTCTCCTCTTTTGATTGGTATAGCGCATACATCCCTATCGAACGTGGTACAAGAGGAAGGAGCGCGCATATAGAGGTCTAATGGGCGCTTTTTATAGCACAAATGATCAATATGAGTAAATGAATGAAATTTTACCTATCTGAAACCAAATCAATCTCGATGAAACTTGACATGTACCTAGCCCAAAGTCTCTTCTTTTGATTGGTATAGCGCATACATCCCTATCGAACCTGGTACAAGAAGTAGGAGCGCGCATATAGAGGTCTAATGGGCGCTTTTATAGCAGAAATGATCAATATGAGTAGATGAATGAAATTTCACCAATCTGAAACCAAATCAATCTCGATGAAACTTGACATGTACATAGCCCCTAGTCTCGTCTTTCGATTGGTATAGCGCACACATCCCTATCGAACGTGGTACAAGATGTAGGAGCGCGCATATAGAGGTCTAATGGGCACTTTTTATAGCAGAAATGATCAATGTGAGTAAATGAATGAAATTTTACCTATCTGAAACCAAATCAATCTCGATGAAACTTGACATGTACCTAGCCCAAAGTCTCCTCTTTCGATTGGTATATCGCATACATCCCTATCGAACGTGGTACAAGAAAAAGAAGCGCGCATATAGAGGTCTAATGGGCGCTTTTTATAGCAGAAATGATCAATTTAAGTAAATGAATGAAATTTTACCTATCTGAAACCAAATCAATCTCGATGAAACTTGACATGTACCTAGCCCAGGGTCTCCTCTTTCGATTTGTATAGCGCATACATCCCTATCGAACCTGGTACAAGAAGTAGGAGCGCGCATATAGAGGTCTAATGGGCGCTTTTTATAGCAGAAATGATCAATATGAGTAAATGAATGAAATTTTACCTATCTGAAACCAAATCAATCTCGATGAAACTTGACATGTACCTAGCCCCAAGTCTCCTCTTTTGATTGGTATAGCGCATACATCCCTATCGAACGTGGTACAAGACGTAAGAGCGCGCATATAGAGGTCTAATGGGCGCTTTTTATAGCACAAATGATCAATATGAGTAAATGAATGAAATTTTACCTATCTGAAACCAAATCAATCTCGATGAAACTTGACATGTACCTAGCCCCAAGTATCTTCTTTTGATTGGTATAGCGCATACATCCCTATCGAACCTGGTACAAGAAGTAGGAGCGCGCATAAAGAGTTCTAATGGGCGCTTTTTATAGCAGAAATGATCAATATGAGTAAATGAATGAAATTTCACCAATCTGAAACCAAATCAATCTCGATGAAACTTGAGATGTACATAGCCTCTAGTCTCTTCTTTCGATTGGTATAGCGCACACATCCCTATCGAACGTGGTACAAGATGTAGGAGCGCGCATATAGAGGTCTAATGGGCACTTTTTATAGCAGAAATGATCAATGTGAGTAAATGAATGAAATTTTACCTATCTGAAACCAAATCAATCTCGATGAAACTTGACATGTACCTAGCCCCAAGTCTCCTCTTTCGATTGGTATAGCGCATACATCGCTATCGAACCTGGTACAAGACGTAAGAGCGCGCATATAGAGGTCTAATGGGCGCTTTTTATAGCAGAAATGATCAATATCAGTAAATGAATGAAATTTATCCTATCTGAAACCAAATCAATCTCGATGAAACTTGACATGTACCTAGCCCCAAGTCTCCTCTTTCGATTGGTATAGCGCATACATCCCTATCGAACCTGGTACAAGAAGTAGGAGCGCGCATATAGAGGTCTAATGGACGCTTTTTATAGCAGAAATGATCAATATGAGTAAATGAATGAAATTTATCCTATCTGAAACCAAATCAATCTCAATGAAACTTGACATGTACCAAGGACCAAGTCTCCTCTTTTGACTGGTATAGCGCATACATCCCTATCGAACCTGGAAGTAGACGTAGGAGCGCGCGTATAGAGGTCTAATGGGCGCTTTTTTAGCAGAAATGATCAATATGAATAAATGAATGAAATTATACCTATCTGAAACAAAATCAATCTCGGTGAAACTTGACATGTACCTAGCCCCAAGTCTCCTCTTTCGATTGGTATAGCGCATAAATCCCTATCGAACCTGGTAGAAGACGTAGGAGCGCGCGTATAGAGGTCTAATTGGCGCTTTTTATAGCAGAAATGATCAATATGAGTAAATGAATGAAATTTTACCTATCTGAAACCAAATCAATCTCGATGAAACTTGAAATGTACCTATTACCAAGTCTCTTCTTTTGATTGGTATAGCGCATACATCCCTATCGAACCTGGTACAAGAAGTAGGAGCGCGCATATAGAGGTCTAATGGACGCTTTTTATAGCAGAAATGATCAATATGAGTAAATGAATGAAATTTATCCTATCTGAAACCAAATTAATCTCAATGAAACTTAACATGTACCAAGCACCAAGTCTCCTCTTTTGATTGGTATAGCGCATACATCCCTATCGAACCTTGAACAAGACGTAGGAGCGCGCGTATAGAGGTCTAATGGGCGCTTTTTTAGCAGAAATGATCAATATGAATAAAATAATGAAATTATACCTATCCGAAACCAAATCAATCTCGGTGAAACTTGACATGTACCTAGCCCCAAGTCTCCTCTTTCGATTGGTATAGCGCATAAATCCCTATCGAACCTGGTAGAAGAGGTAGGAGCGCGCGTATAGAGGTCTAATTGGCGCTTTTTATAGCAGAAATGATCAATATGAGTAAATGAATGAAATTTTCCCTATCTGAAACCAAATCAATCTCGATGAAACTTGACATGTACCTAGCACCAAGTCTCTTCTTTTGATTTGTATAGCGCATACATCCCTATCGAACCTGCTAGAAGAGATAGGAGCGCGCGTATAGAGGTCTAATGGGCGCTTTTTATAGCAGAAATGATCAATATGAATAAATGAATGAAATTATACCTATCCGAAACCAAATCAATCACAATGAAACTTGACATGTACCTAGCCCCAAGAATCCTCTTTCGATTGATATATCGCATATATCCCTATCAAACATGGTAGAAGACGTAGGAGCGCGCATATAGAGGTCTAATGGGCGCTTTTTATAGCAGAAATGATCAACATGAGTAAATGAATGAAATTTTACGTATCTGAAACCAAATCAATCTCGATGAAACTTGACATGTACCTAGCCCCACGTCTCCTCTTTCGATTGGTATAGCGCATACATCCTTATCGAGCTTGGTAGAAGAGGTAGGAGCGCGCATGTAGATGTCTAATGGGCGCTTTTTATATCAGAAATGATCAATATGAGTAAATGAATGAAATTTTACCTATCTGAAACCAAATCAATCTCGATGAAACTTGACATGTACCTAGCCCCAAGTCTCTTCTTTCGATTGGTATAGCGCATACATCGCTATCGAACCTGGTGGAAGAAGTAGGAGCGCGCGTATAGAGGTCTAATAGGCGCTTTTTATAGCAGAAATGATCAATATGAGTAAATGAATGAAATTTTACCTATCTGAAACCAAATCAATCTCGATGAAACTTGACATGTACCTAGCCCCAAGTCTCCTCTTTCGATTGGTATAGTGCATACATCCCTATCAAACCTGGTAAAAGAAGTAGGAGCGCGCATATAGAGGTCTAATGGGCGCTTTTTATAGCAGAAATGATCAATATGAGTAAATGAATGAAATTTGACCTATCTGAAACCAAATCAATCTCGATGAAACTTGAAATGTACCTACCACCAAGTCTCCTCATTCGATTGGTATAGCGCATACATCCCTATCGAACCTGGTACAAGAAGTAGGAGCGCGCGTATAGAGGTCTAATGGGCCCTTTTTATAGCAGAAATGATCAATATGAGTAAATGAATGAAATTTTACCTATCTGAAACCAAATCAATCTCAATGAAACTTGACATGTACCAAGTACCAAGTCTCCTCTTTAGATTGGTATAGCGCATACATCCCTATCGAACCTGGAACAAGACGTAGGAGCGCGCGTATAGAGATCTAATTGGCGCTTTTTATAGCAGAAATGATCAATATGAGTAAATGAATGAAATTTATCCTATCTGAAACCAAATTAATCTCGATGAAACTTGACATGTACCTAGCAACAAGTCTTCTCTTTCGATTGGATATAGCGCATACATCCCTATCGAACCTGGTAGAAGACGTAGGAGCGCGCATATAGAAGTCTAAAGAGCGATTTTTATAGCAGAATTGATCAATATGAGTAAATGAATGAAATTTTACCTATCTAAAACCAAATCAATCTCGATGAAACTTGACATGTACCTAACCCCAAGTCTCTTCTTTCGATTGGTATAGCGCATGCATCCCTATCGAACCTGTTAGAAGAGGTAGGAGCGCGCATATAGAGGTCTAATGGGCGCTTTTTATAGCAGAAATGATCAATATGAGTAACTGAATGAAATTTTACCTATCTGAAACCAAATCAATCTCAATGAAACTTGACATGTACCTAACACCAAGTCTCCTCTTTCGATTGGTATAGCGCATACATCCCTATCGAACCTGGTACAAGAAGTAGGAGCGCGCATATAGAGGTCTAATGGGCCCTTTTTATAGCAGAAATGATCAATATGAGTAAATGAATGAAATTTTCCCTATCTGAAACCAAATCAATCTCGACGAAACTTGACATGTACCTAGCCCCAAGTCTCCTCTTTTGATTGGTATAGCGCATACATCCCTATCGAACCTGGAACAAGACGTAGGAGCGCGCGTATAGAGGTCTAATGGGCGCTTTTTTTAGCAGAAATGATCAATATGAATAAATGAATGAAATTATACCTATCTGAAACCAAATCAATCTCGATGAAACTTGACATGTACCTAGCCCCAAGTCTTTTCTTTCGATTGGTATAGCGCATAAATCCCTATCGAACCTGATACAAGACGTAGGAGCGCGCGTATAGAGGTCTATTTGGCGCTTTTTATAGCAGAAATGATCAATATGAGTAAATGAATGAAATTTTACCTATCTGAAACCAAATCAATCTCGATGAAACTTGAAATGTACCTAGCACCAAGTCTCCTCTTTCGATTGGTATAGCGCATACATCCCTATCGAACCTGGTAGAAGAGGTAGGAGCGCGCATATAGAGGTCTAATGGGCGCTTTTTATAGCAGAAATGATCAATATGAATAAATGAATGAAATTTTACGTATCTGAAACCAAATCAATCTCAATGAAACTTGACATGTACCTAGCCCCAAGTCTCCTCTTTCGATTGGTATAGCGCATACATCCCTATCGAACCTGGTAAAAGAAGTTGGAGCGCGCATATAGAGGTCTAATGGGCGCTTTTTATAGCAGAAATAATCAATATGAGTAAATGAATGAAATTTTACCTATCTGAAACCAAATCAATCTCGATGAAACTTGAAATGTACCTAGCACCAAGTCTCTTCTTTTGATTGGTATAGCGCATACATCCCTATCGAACCTGGTACAAGACGTAGGAGCGCGCATATAGAGGTCTAATGGGCGCTTTTTATAGCAGAATTGATCAATATGAGTAAATGAATGAAATTTTACCTATCTGAAACCAAATCAATCTCGATGAAACTTGACATGTACCTAGCCCAGAGTCTCTTCTTTTGATTGGTATAGCGCATACATCCCTATCGAACCTGGTAGAAGAGATAGGAGCGCGCGTATAGAGGTCTAATGGGCGCTTTTTATAGCAGAAATGATCAATATGTATATATGAATGAAAGTATACCTATCCGAAACCAAATCAATCACAATGAAACTTGACATGTACCTAGCCCCAAGAATCCTCTTATGATTGGTATATCGCATACATCCCTATCAAACAAGGTAGAAGAAGTAGGAGCGCGCATATAGGGGTCTAATGGGCACTTTTTATAGCAGAAATGATCAATATGAGTAACTGAATGAAATTTTACCTATCTGAAACCAAATCAATCTCAATGAAACTTGACATGTCCCTAACACCAAGTCTTCTCTTTCGATTGGTATAGCGCATACATCCCTATCGAACCTGGTAGAAGACGTAGGGGCGCGCATATAGAGGTCTAATGGGCACTTTTTATAGCAGAAATGATCAATATGAGTAAATGAATGAAATTTTACCTATCTGAAACCAAATCAATCTCCACGAAACTTGACATGTACCTAGCCCCAAGTCTCTTCTTTCTATTGGTTTAGCGCATACATCCCTATTGAGCTTGGTAGAAGAGGTAGGAGCGCGCATAAAGAGGTCTAATGGGCGCTTTTTATAGCAGATATGATCAATATGAATAAATGAATGAAATTATACCTATCCGAAACCAAATCAATCACAATGAAACTTGACATGTACCTAGCCCCAAGTCTCCTCTTTCGATTGGTATATCGCATACATCCCTATCAAACAAGGTAGAAGACGCAGGAGCGCGCATATAGAGGTCTAATGGGCGCTTTTTATAGCAGAAATGATCAATATGAGTAAATGAATGAAATTTATCCTATCTGAAACCAAATCAATCTCGATGAAACTTGACATGTTCCTAACCCCAAGTCTCTTCTTTCGATTGGTATAGCGCATAAATCCCTATCGAACCTGGTACAAGACGTAGGAGCGCGCGTATAGAGGTCTAATTGGCGCTTTTTATAGCAGAAATGATCAATATGAATAAATGAATGAAATTTTACCTATCTGAAACCAAATCAATCTCGATGAAACTTGACATGTACCTAGCACCAAGTCTTTTCTTTCGATTGGTATAGCGCATACTTCCCTATCGGACCTGGTAGAAGACGTAGGAGCGCGCATATAGAGGTCTAATGGGCGCTTTTTATAGCAGAATTGATCAATATGAGTAAATGAATGAAATTTTACGTATCTGAAACCAAATCAATCTGAATGAAACTTGACATGTACCTAGAACCAAGTCTTTTCTTTCGATTGGTATTGCGCATACATCCCTATCGAACCTGGTAGAAGACTTAGGAGCGCGCATATAGAGGTCTAATGGGCGCTTTTTATAGCAGAAATGATCAATATGAGTAAATGAATGAAATTTTACCTATCTGAAACCAAATCAATCTCGACGAAACTTGACATGTACCTAGCCCCAAGTCTCCTCTTTCGATTGGTTTAGCGCATACATCCCTATTGAGCTTGGTAGAAGAGGTAGGAGCGCGCATATAGAGGTCTAATGGGCGCTTTTTTTAGCAGAAATGATCAATATGAGTAAATGAATGAAATTTTACCTATCTGAAACCAAATCAATCTCGATGAAACTTGACATGTACCTAGCACCAAGTCTCTTCTTTTGATTGGTATAGCGCATACATCACTATCGAACCTGGTACAAGACGTAGGAGCGCGCATATAGAGGTCTAATGGGCGCTTTTTATAGCAGAATTGATCAATATGAGTAAATGAATGAAATTTTACCTATCTGAAACCAAATCAATCTCGATGAAACTTGACATGTACCTAGCACCAAGTCTCTTCTTTTGATTGGTATAGCGCATACATCCCTATCGAACCTGGTAGAAGAGATTGGACTGTGCGTATAGAGGTCTAATGGGCGCTTTTTATAGCAGAAATGATCAATATGAATAAATGAATGAAATTATACCTATCCGAAACCAAATCAATCACAATGAAACTTGACATGCACCTAGCCCCAAGTCTCCTCTTTCGATTGGTATAGCGCATACATCCCTATCAAACAAGGTAGAAGACGTAGGAGAGCGCATATAGACGTCTAATGGGCGCTTTTTATAGCAGAAATGATCAATATGAGTAAATGAATGAAATTTTACCTATCTAAAACCAAATCAATCTCGAAGAAACTTGACATGTACCTAACCCCAAGTCTCTTCTTTCGATTGGTATAGCGCATGCATCCCTATCGAACCTGGTAGAAGAGGTAGGAGCGCGCGTATAGAGGTCTAATGGGCGCTTTTTATAGCAGAAATGATCAATATGAATAAATGAATGAAATTATACCTATCCGAAACCAAATCAATCACGATGAAACTAGACATGTACCTAGCCCCAAGTCTCCTCTTTCGATTGGTATAGCGCATACATCCCTATCGAACCTGGTACAAGACGAAGAAGCGCTCATATAGAGGTCTAATGGGCGCTTTTTATAGCAGAAATGATCAATATGAGTAAATGAATGAAATTTTACTTATCTGAAACCAAATCAATCTCGATGAAACTTGACATGTACCTAGCCCCAAGTCTTCTCTTTCGATTGGTATAGCGCATACATCCCTATCGAACCTGGTACAAGACGTAGAAGCGCGCATACAGAGGTCTAATGGGTGCTTTTTATAGCAAAAATGATCAATATGAGTAAATAAATGAAATTTATCCTATCTGAAACCAAATCAATCTCGATGAAACTTGACATGTACCTAGCCCCAATCTCCTCTTTCGATTGCTATAGCGCATACATCCCTATCGAACCTGGTACAAGACGTAGAAGCGCGCGTATAGAGGTCTAATGGGCGCTTTTTTTAGCGGAAATGATCAATATGAATAAATGAATGAAATTATACCTATCTGAAACCAAATCAATCTCGATGAAACTTGACATGTACCTAGCCCCAAGTCTTCTCTTTCGATTGGTATAGCGCATACATCCCTATCGAACCTGGTACAAGACGTAGGAGCGCGCATATAGAGGTCTAATGGGCGCTTTTTATAGCAGAACTGATCAATATGAGTAAATGAATGAAATTTTACCTATCTGAAACCAAATCAATCTCGATGAAACTTGACATGTACCTAGCACCAAGTCTCTTCTTTTGATTGGTATAGCGCATACATCCCTATCGAACCTGGTAGAAGAGATATTATCGCGCGTATAGAGGTCTAATGGGCGCTTTTTATAGCAGAAATGATCAATATGTATAAATGAATGAAATTATACCTATCCGAAACCGAATCAATCACAATGAAACTTGACATGTACCTAGCCCCAAGTCTTCTCTTTCGATTGGTATATCGCATACATCCCTATCGAACCTGGTACAAGACGTAGAAGCGCGCATATAGAGGTCTAATGGGTGCTTTTTATAGCAAAAATGATCAATATGAGTAAATAAATGAAATTTATCCTATCTGAAACCAAATCAATCTCGATGAAACTTGACATGTACCTAGCCCCAATCTCCTCTTTCGATTGCTATAGCGGATACATCCCTATCGAACCTGGTACAAGACGTAGAAGCGCGCGTATAGAGGTCTAATGGGCGCTTTTTTTAGCGGAATTGATCAATATGAATAAATGAATGAAATTATACCTATCTGAAACCAAATCAATCTCGATGAAACTTGACATGTACCTAGCCCCAAGTCTTTTCTTTCGATTGGTATAGTGCATACATCCCTATCGAACCTGATACAAGACGTAGGAGCTCGCGTATAGAGGTCTAATTGGCGCTTTTTATAGCAGAAATGATCAATATGGGTAAATGAATGAAATTTTACCTATCTGAAACCAAATCAATCTCGATGAAACTTGAAATGTACCTAGCACCAAGTCTCGTCTTTCGATTGGTATAGCGCATACATCCCTATCGAACCTGATAGAAGAGGTAGGAGCGCGCATATAGAGGTCTAATGGGCGCTTTTTACAGCAGAAATGATCAATATGAATAAATGAATGAAATTTTACGTATCTGAAACCAAATCAATCTCAATGAAACTTGACATGTACCTAACACCAAGTCTTCTCTTTCGATTGGTATAGCGCATACATCCCTATCGAACCTGGTAAAAGAAGTAGGAGCGCGCATATAGAGGTCTAATGGGCCCTTTTTATAGCAGAAATGATCAATATGAGTAAATGAATGAAATTTATCCTATCTGAAACCAAATCAATCTTGATGAAACTTGACATGTACCTAACCCCAAGTCTCTCCTTTCGATTGGTATAGCGCATAAATCCCTATCGAACCTGGTAGAAGACGTAGGAGCGCGCGTATAGAGGTCTAATTGGCGCTTTTTATAGCAGAAATGATCAATATGAGTAAATGAATGAAATTTTACCTATCTGAAACCAAATCAATCTCGATGAAACTTGAAATGTACCTAGCCCCAAGTCTCCTCTTTCGTTTGGTATAGCGCATACATCCCTATCGAACCTGGTAGAAGAAGTAGGAGCGCGCATATAGAGGTCTAATGGGCGCTTTTTATAGCAGAAATGATCAATATGAGTAAATGAATGAAATTTTACGTATCTTAAACCAAATCAATCTGAATGAAACTTGACATGTACCTAGAACCAAGTCTTATCTTTCGATTGGTATAGCGCATACATCCCTATCGAACCTGGTAAAAGACTTAGGAGCGCGCATATAGAGGTCTAATGGGCGCTTTTTATAGCAGAAATGATCAATATGAGTAAATGAATGAAATTTTACCTATCTGAAACCAAATCAATCTCGACGAAACTTGACATGTACCTAGCCCCAAGTCTCCTCTTTCGATTGGTATAGCGCATACATCCCTATTGAGCTTGGTAGAAGAGGTAGGAGCGCGCATATAGAGGTCTAATGGGCGCTTTTTATAGCAGAAATGATCAATATGAGTAAATGAATGAAATTTTACCTATCTGAAACCAAATCAATCTCGATGAAACTTGAAATGTACCTAGCACCAAGTCTCTTCTTTTGATTGGTATAGCGCATACATCACTATCGAACCTGGTACAAGACGTAGGAGCGCGGATATAGAGGTCTAATGGGCGCTTTTTATAGCAGAATTGATCAATATGAGTAAATGAATAAAATTTTTCCTATCTGAAACCAAATCAATCTCGATGAAACTTGACATGTACCTAGCACCAAGTCTCTTCTTTTGATTGGTATAGCGTATACATCCCTATCGAACCTGGTAGAAGAGATAGGAGCGCGCGTATAGGGGTCTAATGGGCGCTTTTTATAGCAGAAATGATCAATATGAATAAATGAATGAAATTATACTTATCCGAAACCAAATCAATCACAATGAAACTTGACATGCACCTAGCCCCAAGTCTTCTCTTTCGATTGGTATAGCGCATACATCCCTATCAAACATGGTAGAAGACGTAAGAGCGCGCATATAGAGGTCTAATGGGCGCTTTTTATAGCAGAAATGATCAATATGAGTAAATGAATGAAATTTTACCTATCTGAAACCAAATCAATCTCGATGAAACTTGAAATGTACCTAGCCCCAAGTCTCCTCTTTCGTTTGGTATAGCGCATACATCCCTATCGAACCTGGTAGAAGACGTAGGAGCGCGCATATAGAGGTCAAATGGGCGCTTTTTATAGCAGAAATGATCAATATGAGTAAATGAATGAAATTTTACGTATCTTTAACCAAATCAATCTGAATGAAACTTGACATGTACCTAGAACCCAGTCTTCTCTTTCGATTGGTATAGCGCATACATCCCTATCGAACCTGGTAAAAGACTTAGGAGCGCGCATATAGAGGTCTAATGGGCGCTTTTTATAGCAGAAATGATCAATATGAGTAAATGAATGAAATTTTACCTATCTGAAACCAAATCAATCTCGACGAAACTTGACATGTACCTAGCCCCAAGTCTCCTCTTTCGATTGGTTTAGCGCATACATCCCTATTGAGCTTGGTAGAAGAGGTAGGAGCGCGCATATAGAGGTCTAATGGGCGCTTTTTATAGCAGAAATGATCAATATGAGTAAATGAATGAAATTTTACCTATCTGAAACCAAATCAATCTCGATGAAACTTGAAATGTACCTAGCACCAAGTCTCTTCTTTTGATTGGTATAGCGCATACATCACTATCGAACCTGGTACAAGACGTAGGAGCGCGGATATAGAGGTCTAATGGGCGCTTTTTATAGCAGAATTGATCAATATGAGTAAATGAATGAAATTTTGCCTATCTGAAACCAAATCAATCTCGATGAAACTTGACATGTACCTAGCACCAAGTCTCCTCTTTCGATTGGTGTAGCGCATACATCCCTATCGAACCTGGTACAAGACGTAGGAGCGCGCATATAGAGGTCTAATGGGCGCTTTTTATAGCAGAAATGATCAATATGAGTAAATGAATGAAATTTTACCTATCTGAAACAAAATCAATCTCGATGAAACTTGACATGTACCTAGCCCCAAGTCTTCTCTTTCGATTGGTATAGCGCATACATCCCTATCTAGCCTGGTACAAGACGAAGAAGCGCGCAAATAGAGGTCTAATGGGCGCTTTTTATAGCAGAAATGATCAATATGAGTAAATGAATGAAATTTATCCTATCTGAAACCAAATCAATCTCGATGAAACTTGACATGTACCTAACCCCAATCTCCTCTTTCGATTGGTATAGCGCATACATCCCTATCGAACCTGGAACAAGAAGCAGGAGCGCGCATATAGAGGTCTAATGGACGCTTTTTATAGCAGAAATGATCAATATGAGTAAATGAATGAAATTTTACCTATCTGAAACCAAATCAATATCAATGAAACTTGACATGTACCAAGCACCAAGTCTCCTCTTTTGATTGGTATAGCGCATAAATCCCTATCGAACCTGGAACAAGACGTATGAGCGCGCGTATAGAGGTCTAATGTGCGCTTTTTTTAGCAAAATGATCAATATGAATAAATGAATGAAATTATACCTATCTGAAACCAAATCAATCTCGATGAAACTTGACATGTACCTAGCCCCAAGTCTTCTCTTTCGATTGGTATAGCGCATAAATCCCTATCGAACCTGATACAAGACGTAGGAGCGCGCGTATAGAGGTCTAATTGGTGCTTTTTATAGCAGAAATGATCAATATGAGTAAATGAATGAAATTTTACTTATCTGAAACCAATTCAATCTCGATGAAACTTGAAATGTACCTAACCCCAAGTCTCTTCTTTCGATTGGTATAGCGCATGCATCCCTATCGAACCTGGTAGAAGAGGTAGGAGCGCGCGTATAGAGGTCTAATGGGCGCTTTTTATAGCAGAAATGATCAATATGAATAAATGAATGAAATTATACCTATCCGAAACCAAATCAATCACGATGAAACTAGACATGTACCTAGCCCCAAGTCTCCTCTTTCGATTGGTATAGCGCATACATCCCTATCGAACCTGGTACAATACGTAGGAGCGCGCATATAGAGGTCTAATGGGCGCTTTTTATAGCAGAAATGATCAATATGAGTAAATGAATGAAATTTTACTTATCTGAAACCAAATCAATCTCGATGAAACTTGACATGTACCTAGCCCCAAGTCTTCTCTTTCGATTGGTATAGCGCATACATCCCTATCGAACCTGGTACAAGACGTAGAAGCGCGCATATAGAGGTCTAATGGGCGCTTTTTATAGCAGAAATGATCAATATGAGTAAATAAATGAAATTTATCCTATCTGAAACCAAATCAATCTCGATGAAACTTGACATGTACCTAGCCCAAATCTCCTCTTTCGATTGGTATAGCGCATACATCCCTATCGAACCTGGAACAAGACGCAGGAGCGCGCATATAGAGGTCTAATGGGCGCTTTTTATAGCAGAATTGATCAATATGAGTAAATGAATGAAATTTTACCTATCTGAAACCAAATCAATTTCGATGAAACTTGACATGTACCTAGCCCCAAGTCTCCTCTTTCGATTGGTATAGCGCATACATCCCTATCGAACCTGGTACAAGAAGTAGGAGCGCGCATATAGAGGTCTAATGGACGCTTTTTATAGCAGAAATGATCAATATGAGTAAATGAATGAAATTTTACCTATCTGAAACCAAATGAATCTGAATGAAACTTGACATGTACCAAGCAAAAAGTCTCCTCTTTTGATTGGTATAGCGCATAAATCCCTATCGAACCTGGAACAAGACGTAGGAGCGCGCGTATAGAGGTCTAATTGGCGCTATTTATAGCAGAAATGATCAATATGAGTAAATGAATGAAATTTATCCTATCTGAAACCAAATCAATCTCAATGAAACTTGACATGTAACTAGCCCCAAGTCTCTTTTTTCGATTGGTATAGCGCATAAATCCCTATCGAACCTGATACAAGACGTAGGAGCGCGCGTATAGAGGTCTAATTGGCGCTTTTTGTAGCAGAAATGATCAATATGAGTAAATGAATGAAATTTTACCTATCTGAAACCAAATCAATCTCGATGAAACTTGACATGTATCTAGCACCAAGTCTCCTCTTTCGATTGGTATAGCGCATACATCCCTATCGAACCTGGTAGAAGACGTAGGAGCGCGCATATAGAGGTCCAATGGGCGTTTTTTATAGCAGAAATGATCAACATGAATAAATGAATGAAATTTTACGTATCTGAAACCAAATCAATCTCAATGAAACTTGACATGTACCTAGAACCAATTCTTCTCTTTCGATTGGTATAGCGCATACAACCCTATCGAACCTGGTAGAAGACGTAGGAGCGCGCATATAGAGGTCTAATGGGCGCTTTTTATAGCAGAAATGATCAATATGAGTAAATGAATGAAATTTTACCTATCTGAAACCAAATCAATCTCGATGAAACTTGACATGTACCTAGCCCCAAGTCTCCTCTTTCGATTGGTATAGCGCATACATCCCTATTGAGCTTGGTAGAAGAGGTAGGAGCGCGCATATAGAGGTCTAATGGGCGCTTTGTATAGCAGAAATGATCAAGATGAGTAAATGAATGAAATTTTACCTATCTGAAACCAAATCAATCTCGATGAAACTTGAAATGTACCTAGCACCAAGTCTCTTCTTTTGATTGGTATAGCGCACACATCCCTATCGAACCTGGTACAAGACGTAGGAGCGCGCATATAGAGGTCTAATGGGCGCTTTTTATAGCAGAATTGATCAATATGAGTAAATGAATGAAATTTTACTTATCTGAAACCAAATCAATCTCGATGAAACTTGACATGTACCTAGCACCATGTCTCTTCTTTTGATTGGTATAGCGCTTACATCCCCTTCGAACCTGGTAGAAGAGATAGGAGCGCGCGTATAGAGGTTTAATGGGCGCTTTTTATAGCAGAAATGATCAATATGAATAAATGAATGAAATTATCCCTATCCGAAACCAAATCAATCACAATGAAACTTGACATGTACCTAGCCCCAAGTATCCTCTTTCGATTGGTATATCGCATACATCCCTATCAAACATGGTAGAAAACGTAGGAGCGCGCATATAGAGGTCTAATGGGCGCTTTTAATAGCAGAAATGATCAATATGAGTAAATGAATGAAATTATACCTATCCGAAACCAAATCAATCTCGATGAAACTTGACATGTACCTAGCCCCAAGTCTCCTCTTTCGATTGGTATAGCGCATACATCCCTATCGAACCTGGTACAAGACGTAGGAGCACGCGTATAGAGGTCTAATGGGCGCTTTTTATAGCAGAAATGATCAATATGAGTAAATGAATGAAATTTTACCTATCTGAAACCAAATCAATCTCGATGAAACTTGACATGTACCTAGCCCCAATCTCCTCTTACGATTGGTATAGCGCATACATCCCTATCGAACCTGGTAGAAGACGTAGGAACGCGCATATAGAGGTCTAATGGATGCTTTTTATAGCAGAAATGATCAATATGAGTAAATGAATGAAATTTTACCTATCTGAAACCAAATCAATCTCAATGAAACTTGACATGTATCTAGCACCAAGTCTCCTCTTTCGATTGGTATAGCGCATACATCCCTATCGAACCTGGTACAAGACGTAAGAGCGCGAATATAGAGTTCTAATGAGCGCTTTTTATAGCAGAATTGATCAATATGAGTAAATGAATGAAATTTATCCTATCTAAAACCAAAGCAATCTCGATGGAACTTGACATGTTCCTAACCCCAAGTCTCCTCTTTTGATTGGTATAGCGCATACATCCCTATCGAACCTGGTACAAGACGTATGAGCGCGCATATAGAGGTCTAATGGGCGCTTTTTATAGCAGAATTGATCAATATGAGTAAATGAATGAAATTTTACCTATCTAAAACCAAATCAATCTCAATGAAACTTGAATTGTACCTAGCCCCAAGTCTCCTCTTTTGATTGGAATAGCGCATTCATCCCTATTGGTGTTGGTAGAAGAGGAAGGAGCGCGCATATAGAGGTCTAATGGGCGCTTTTTATAGCAGAAATGATCAATATGAGTAAATGAATGAAATTTTACCTATCTGAAACCAAATCAATCTCGATGAAACTTGACATGTACCTAGCACTAAGTCTCTTCTTTCGATTGGTATAGCGCATACATCCCTATCGAACCTGGTAAAAGAGGTAGGAGCGCGCGTATCGAGGTCTAATGAGCACTTTTTATATCAGAATTGATCAATATGAGTAAATGAATGAAATTTTACCTATCTAAAACCAAATAAATCTCAATGAAACTTGACATGTACCTAGCCCCCAGTCTCGTTTTTCGATTGGTATAGCGCATACATCCCTATCGAACCTGGTAGAAGAGGTAGGAGCGCGCGTATAGAGGTCTAATGGTCGCTTTTTATAGCAGAAATGATCAATATGAATAAATGAATGAAATTTATCCTATCCGAAACCAAATCAATCACGATGAAACTTAACATGTACCTAGAACCAAGTCTTCTCTTTCGATTGGTATAGCGCATACATCCCTATCGAACCTGGTAGAAGACGTAGGAGCGCTCATATAGAGGTTTAATGGGCGCTTTTTATAGCAGAAATGATCAATATGAGTAAATGAATGAAATTTTACCTATCTGAAACCAAATCAATCTCAATGAAACTTGACATGTTTCCTAGCACCAAGTCTCCTCTTTCGATTGGTATAGCGCATACATCCCTATCGAACCTGGTACAAGACGTAGGAGCGCGCATATAGACGTCTAATGAGCGCTTTTTATAGCAGAATTGATCAATATGAGTAAATGAATGAAATTTATCCTATCTAAAACCAAATCAATCTCAATGGAACTTGACATGTTCCTAACTCAAAGTCTCCTCTTTTGATTGGTATAGCGCATACATCCCTATCGAACATGGTAGAAGACGTAGGAGCGCGCATATAGAGGTCTAATGGGCGCTTTTTATAGCAGAAATGATCAATATGAGTAAATGAATGAAATTTTACCTATCTGAAACTAAATGAATCTCGATGAAACTTGACATGTTCCTAGCACCAAGTCTCTTCTTTCGATTGGTATAGCGCATACATCCCTATCGAACCTGGTAGAAGACTTAGTAGCGCATATAGAGGTCTAATGAGCGCTTTTTATAGCAGAAATGATCAATATGAGTAAATGAATGAAATTTTACCTATCTGAAACCAAATCAATCTCGATGGAACTTGACATGTTCCGAACCCCATGTCTCTTCTTTCGATTGGTATAGCGCATACATCCCTATCGAACCTGGAAGAAGACGTAGGAGCGCGCGTATAGAGGTCTAATGGGCGCTTTTTTAAAGCAGAAATGACCAATACGAATAAATGAATGAAATTTTACCTATCTGAAACCAAATCAATCTCAATGAAACTTGACATGTACCTAGCCCCAAGTCTTCTCTTTCGATTGGTATAGCGCATACATCCCTATCGAACCTGGTACAAGACGTAGGAGCGCGCATATAGAGGTCTAATGAGCGCTTTTTATAGCAGAATTGATCAATATGAGTAAATGAATGAAATTTTACCTATCTAAAACCAAATTAATCTCGATGAAACTTGACATGTACCTAACCCCATGTCTCTTCTTTCGATTGGTATAGCGCATACATCCCTATCGTACCTGGTAGAGGACGTAGGAGCGCGCGTATAGAGGTCTAATGGGCGCTTTTTATAGCAGAAATGATCAATATGAATAAATGAATGAAATTATACCTATCCGAAACCAAATCAATCACAATGAAACTTGACATGTACCTAGCCCCCAGTCTCCTCTTTGGATTGGTATAGCGCATAAATCCCTATCGAACCTGGTACAAGACGTAGGAGCGCGCATATAGAGGTCTAATGGGCGCTTTTTATAGCAGAAATGATCAATATGAGTAAATGAATGAAATTTATCCTATTTGAAACCAAATCAATCTCAATGAAACTTGACATGTACCTAGCCCCAAGTCTCCTCTTTTGATTGGTATAGCGCATTCATCCCTATTGATGTTGGTAGAAGAGGAAGGAGCGCGCATATAGAGGTCTAATGGGCGCTTTTCATAGCAGAAATGATCAATATGAGTAAATGAATGAAATTTTACCTATCTGAAACCAAATCAATCTCGATGAAACTTGACATGTACCTAGCACCAAGTCTCTTCTTTCGATTGGTATAGCGCATACATCCCAATCGAACCTGGTACAAGACGTAGGAGCGCGCATATAGAGTTCTAATGAGCGCTTTTTATAGCAGAATTGATCAATATGAGTAAATGAATGAAATTTATCCTATCTAAAACCAAAGCAATCTCGATGGAGCTTGACATGTTCCTAACCCCAAGTCTCTTCTTTTGATTGGTATAGCGCATACATCCCTATCGAACCTGGTGCAAGACGTATAAGCGCGCATATAGAGGTCTAATGGGCGCTTTTTATAGCAGAATTGATCAGTATGAGTAAATGAATGAAATTTTACCTATCTAAAACCAAATCAATCTCAATGAAACTTGAATTGTACCTAGCCCCAAGTCTCCTCTTTTGATTGGTATAGCGCATTCATCCCTATTGATGTTGGTAGAAGAGGAAGGAGCGCGCATATAGAGGTCTAATGGGCGCTTTTTATAGCAGAAATGATCAATATGAGTAAATGAATGAAATTTTTCCTATCTGAAACCAAATCAATCTCGATGAAACTTGACATGTACCTAGCACCAAGTCTCCTCTTTCGATTGGTATAGCGCATACATCCCTATCAAACCTGGTACAAGACGTAGAGGCGCGCGTATAGAGGTCTAATGGGCGCTTTTTATAGCAGAAATGATCAATATGAATAAATGAATGAAATTTTACCTATCTGAAACCAAATCAATCTCGATGAAACTTGACATCTACCTAGCACCAGGTCTCTTCTTTTGATTGGTATAGCGCATACATCCCTATCGAACCTGGTACAAGACGTAGAGGCGCGCGTATAGAGGTCTAATGGGCGCTTTTTATAGCAGAAATGATCAATATGAATAAATGAATGAAATTTTACCTATCCTAAACCAAATCAATCACAATGAAACTTGACATGTACCTTGCCCCAAGTCTCCTCTTTCGATTGGTATATCGCATACATCCCTATCAAACATGGTAGAAAACGTAGGAGCGCGAATATAGAGATCTTATGGGCGCTTTTTATAGCAGAAATGATCAATATGAGTAAATGAATGAAATTTTACCTATCTGAAACCAAATCAATCTCGATGAAACTTGACATGTACCTAGCACCAAGTATCCTCATTTGATTGGTATAGCGCATACATCCCTATCGAACCTGGTAGAAGAGGTAGGAGCGCGCATATAGAGGTCTAACGGGCGCTTTTTATAGCAGAAATGATCAATATGAGTAAATGAATGAAATTCATCCTATCTGAAACCAAATCAATCTCAATGAAACTTGACATGTACCTAGCACCAAGTCTTCTCTTTCGATTGGTATAGCGCATACATCCCTATCGAACCTGGTACAAGACGTAGAAGCGCGCATATAGAGGTCTAATGAGCGCTTTTTATATCAGAATTGATCAATATGAGTAAATGAATGAAATTTTACCTATCTAAAACCAAATCAATCTCAATGAAACTTGACATGTACCTAGCACCAAGTCTTCTCTTTCGATTGGTATAGCGCATACATCCCTATCGAACCTGGTACAAGACGTAGGAGCGCGCATATAGAGGTCTAATGAGCGCTTTTTATAGCAGAATTGATCAATATGAGTAAATGAATGAAATTTTACCTATCTAAAACCAAATCAATCTCGATGAAACTTGACATGTACCTAACCCCATGTCTCTTCTTTCGATTGGTATAGCGCATACATCCCTATCGTACCTGGTAGAGGACGTAGGAGCGCGCGTATAGAGGTCTAATGGGCGCTTTTTATAGCAGAAATGATCAATATGAATAAATGAATGAAATTATACCTATCCGAAATCAAATCAATCACAATGAAACTTGACATGTACCTAGCCCCCAGTCTCCTCTTTGGATTGGTATAGCGCATAAATCCCTATCGAACCTGGTACAAGACGTAGGAGCGCGCATATAGAGGTCTAATGGGCGCTTTTTATAGCAGAAATGATCAATATGAGTAAATGAATGAAATTTATCCTATTTGAAACCAAATCAATCTCAATGAAACTTGACATGTACCTAGCCCCAAGTCTCCTCTTTCGATTGGTATAGCGCATACATCCCTATCGAACCTGGTGGAAGAAGAAGGAGCGCGCATATAGAGGTCTAATGGGCGCTTTTTATAGCAGAAATGATCAATATGAGTAAATGAATGAAATTTTACCTATCTGAAACCAAATCAATCTCGATGAAACTTGACATGTACCTAGCACCAAGTCTCTTCTTTCGATTGGTATAGCGCATACATCCCAATCGAACCTGGTACAAGACGTAGGAGCGCGCATATAGAGTTCTAATGAGCGCTTTTTATAGCAGAATTGATCAATATGAGTAAATGAATGAAATTTATCCTATCTAAAACCAAAGCAATCTCGATGGAACTTGACATGTTCCTAACCCCAAGTCTCCTCTTTTCATTGGTATAGCGCATACATCCCTATCGAACCTGGTAGAAGACGTATGAGCGCGCATATAGAGGTCTAATGGGCGCTTTTTATAGCAGAATTGATCAATATGAGTAAATGAATGAAATTTTACCTATCTAAAACCAAATCAATCTCAATGAAACTTGAATTGTACCTAGCCCCAAGTCTCCTCTTTTGATTGGTATAGCGCATTCATCCCTATTGATGTTGGTAGAAGAGGAAGGAGCGCGCATATAGAGGTCTATTGGGCGCTTTTCATAGCAGAAATGATCAATTTGAGTAAATGAATGAAATTTATCCTATCTGAAACCAAATCAATCTCGATGAAACTTGAAATGTACCTAGCACCAAGTCTCTTCTTTTGATTGGTATAGCGCATACATCCCTATCGAACCTGGTACAAGACGTAGGAGCGCGCATATAGAGGTCTAATGGGCGCTTTTTATAGCAGAAATGATCAATATGAGTAAATGAATGAAATTTTACTTATCTGAAACCAAATCAATCTCGATGAAACTTGACATGTACCTAGCACCATGTCTCTTCTTTTGATTGGTATAGCGCTTACATCCCCTTCGAACCTGGTAGAAGAGATAGGAGCGCGCGGATAGAGGTCTAATGGGCGCTTTTTATAGCAGAAATGATCAATATGAATAAATGAATGAAATTATACCTATCCGAAACCAAATCAATCACAATGAAACTTGACATGTACCTAGCCCCAGGTATCCTCTTTCGATTGGTATATCGCATACATCCCTATCAAACATGGTAGAAAACGTAGGAGCGCGCATATAGAGGTCTAATGGGCGCTTTTAATAGCAGAAATGATCAATATGAGTAAATGAATGAAATTATACCTATCCGAAACCAAATCAATCTCGATGAAACTTGACATGTACCTAGCCCCAAGTCTCCTCTTTCGATTGGTATAGCGCATACAT
Organism: Pinctada fucata; assembly: GCA_028142955.1. NCBI lineage: Eukaryota > Metazoa > Mollusca > Bivalvia > Pterioida > Pteriidae > Pinctada > Pinctada fucata. Next base: position 12,494,013 of record AP027107.1, on the reverse strand, counting down.
CCCTATCGAACCTGGAAGAAGACGTAGGAGCGCGCGTATAGAGGTCTAATGGGCGCTTTTTATAGCAGAAATGATCAGTATGAGTAAATGAATGAAATTTTACCTATCTGAAACCAAATCAATCTCGATGAAACTTGACATGTACCTAGCCCCAATCTCCTCTTACGATTGGTATAGCGCATACATCCCTATCGAACCTGGTAGAAGACGTAGGAACGCGCATATAGAGGTCTAATGGATGCTTTTTATAGCAGAAATGATCAATATGAGTAAATGAATGAAATTTTACCTATCTGAAACCAAATCAATCTCAATGAAACTTGACATGTACCTAGCACCAAGTCTCCTCTTTCGATTGGTATAGCGCATACATCCCTATCGAACCTGGTACAAGACGTAAGAGCGCGAATATAGAGTTCTAATGAGCGCTTTTTATAGCAGAATTGATCAATATGAGTAAATGAATGAAATTTATCCTATCTAAAACCAAAGCAATCTCGATGGAACTTGACATGTTCCTAACCCCAAGTCTCCTCTTTTGATTGGTATAGCGCATACATCCCAATCGAACCTGGTACAAGACGTATGAGCGCGCATATAGAGGTCTAATGGGCGCTTTTTATAGCAGAATTGATCAATATGAGTAAATGAATGAAATTTTACCTATCTAAAACCAAATCAATCTCAATGAAACTTGAATTGTACCTAGCCCCAAGTCTCCTCTTTTGATTGGTATAGCGCATTCATCCCTATTGATGTTGGTAGAAGAGGAAGGAGCGCGCGTATAGAGGTCTAATGGGCGCTTTTTATAGCAGAAATGATCAATATGAATAAATGAATGAAATTTATCCTATTTGAAACCAAATCAATCACGATGAAACTTAACATGTACCTAGAACCAAGTCTTCTCTTTCGATTGGTATAGCGCATACATCCCTATCGAACCTGGTAGAAGACGTAGGAGCGCGCATATAGAGGTTTAATGGGAGCTTTTTATAGCAGAAATGATCAATATGAGTAAATGAATGAAATTTTACCTATCTGAAACCAAATCAATCTCGATGAAACTTGACATGTTTCCTAGCACCAAGTCTCCTCTTTCGATTGGTATAGCGCTTACATCCCTATCGAACCTGGTACAAGAGGTAGGAGCGCGCATATAGAGGTCTAATGAGCGCTTTTTATAGCAGAATTGATCAATATGAGTATATGAATGAAATTTATCCTATCTAAAACCAAATCAATCTCAATGGAACTTGACATGTTCCTAACTCAAAGTCTCCTCTTTTGATTGGTATAGCGCATACATCCCTATCGAACATGGTAGAAGACGTAGGAGCGCGCATATAGAGGTCTAATGGGCGCTTTTTATAGCAGAAATGATCAATATGAGTAAATGAATGAAATTTTACCTATCTGAAACTAAATCAATCTCGATGAAATTTGACATGTTCCTAGCACCAAGTCTTCTCTTTCGATTGGTATAGCGCATACATCCCTATCGAACCTGGTACAAGACGTAGGAGCGCGCATATAGAGGTCTAATGAGCGCTTTTTATAGCAGAATTGATCAATATGAGTAAATGAATGAAATTTTACCTATCTAAAACCAAATCAATCTCGATGAAACTTGACATGTACCTAACCCCATGTCTCTTCTTTCGATTGGTATAGCGCATACATCCCTATCGTACCTGGTAGAGGACGTAGGAGCGCGCGTATAGAGGTCTAATGGGCGCTTTTTATAGCAGAAATGATCAATATGAATAAATGAATGAAATTATACCTATCCGAAACCAAATCAATCACAATGAAACTTGACATGTACCTAGCTTTAAGTCTCCTCTTTGGATTGGTATAGCGCATAAATCCCTATCGAACCTGGTACAAGACGTAGGAGCGCGCATATAGAGGTCTAATGGGCGCTTTTTATAGCAGAAATGATCAATATGAGTAAATGAATGAAATTTATCCTATTTGAAACCAAATCAATCTCAATGAAACTTGACATGTACCTAGCCCCAAGTCTCCTCTTTCGATTGGTATAGTGCATACATCCCTATCGAACCTGGTGGAAGACGTAGGAGCGCGCATATAGAGGTCTAATGGGCGCTTTTTATAGCAGAAATGATCAATATGAGTAAATGAATGAAATTTTACCTATCTGAAACCAAATCAATCTCGACGAAACTTGACATGTACCTAGCACCAAGTCTCTTCTTTCGATTGGTATAGCGCATACATCCCAATCGAACCTGGTACAAGACGTAGGAGCGCGCATATAGAGTTCTAATGAGCGCTTTTTATAGCAGAATTGATCAATATGAGTAAATGAATGAAATTTATCCTATCTAAAACCAAAGCAATCTCGATGGAACTTGACATGTTCCTAACCCCAAGTCTCCTCTTTTGATTGGTATAGCGCATACATCCCTATCGAACCTGGTGCAAGACGTATAAGCGCGCATATAGAGGTCTAATGGGCGCTTTTTATAGCAGAATTGATCAGTATGAGTAAATGAATGAAATTTTACCTATCTAAAACCAAATCAATCTCAATGAAACTTGAATTGTACCTAGCCCCAAGTCTCCTCTTTTGATTGGTATAGCGCATTCATCCCTATTGATGTTGGTAGAAGAGGAAGGAGCGCGCATATAGAGGTCTAATGGGCGCTTTTTATAGCAGAAATGATCAATATGAGTAAATGAATGAAATTTTTCCTATCTGAAACCAAATCAATCTCGATGAAACTTGACATGTACCTAGCACCAAGTCTCCTCTTTCGATTGGTATAGCGCATACATCCCTATCAAACCTGGTACAAGACGTAGAGGCGCGCGTATAGAGGTCTAATGGGCGCTTTTTATAGCAGAAATGATCAATATGAATAAATGAATGAAATTTTACCTATCTGAAACCAAATCAATCTCGATGAAACTTGACATCTACCTAGCACCAGGTCTCTTCTTTCGATTGGTATAGCGCATACATCCCTATCGAACCTGGTACAAGACGTAGAGGCGCGCGTATAGAGGTCTAATGGGCGCTTTTTATAGCAGAAATGATCAATATGAATAAATGAATGAAATTTAACCTATCCGAAACCAAATGAATCACAATGAAACTTGACATGTACCTTGCCCCAAGTCTCCTCTTTCGATTGGTATATCGCATACATCCCTATCAAACATGGTAGAAAACGTAGGAGCGCGAATATAGAGATCTTATGGGCGCTTTTTATAGCAGAAATGATCAATATGAGTAAATGAATGAAATTTTACCTATCTGAAACCCAATCAATCTCGATGAAACTTGACATGTACCTAGCACCAAGTATCCTCATTTGATTGGTATAGCGCATACATCCCTATCGAACCTGGTAGAAGAGGTAGGAGCGCGCATATAGAGGTCTAACGGGCGCTTTTTATAGCAGAAATGATCAATATGAGTAAATGAATGAAATTCATCCTATCTGAAACCAAATCAATCTCAATGAAACTTGACATGTACCTAGCACCAAGTCTTCTCTTTCGATTGGTATAGCGCATACATCCCTATCGAACCTGGTACAAGACGTAGAAGCGCGCATATAGAGGTCTAATGAGCGCTTTTTATATCAGAATTGATCAATATGAGTAAATGAATGAAATTTTACCTATCTAAAACCAAATCAATCTCAATGAAACTTGACATGTACCTAGCCCCCAGTCTCGTCTTTCGATTGGTATAGCGCATACATCCCTATCGAACCTGGTAGAAGAGGTAGGAGCGCGCGTATAGAGGTCTAATGGGCGCTTTTTATAGCAGAAATGATCAATATGAATAAATGAATGAAATTTATCCTATCCGAAACCAAATCAATCACGATGAAACTTAACATGTACCTAGAACCTAGTCTTCTCTTTCGATTGGTATAGCGCATACATCCCTATCGAACCTGGTAGAAGACGTAGGAGCGCGCATATAGAGGTTTAATGGGCGCTTTTTATAGCAGAAATGATCAATATGAGTAAATGAATGAAATTTTACCTATCTGAAACCAAATCAATCTCGAGGAAACTTGACATGTTTCCTAGCACCAAGTCTCCTCTTTCGATTGGTATAGCGCTTACATCCCTATCGAACCTGGTACAAGACGTAGGAGCGCGCATATAGAGGTCTAATGAGCGCTTTTTATAGCAGAATTGATCAATATGAGTAAATGAATGAAATTTATCCTATCTAAAACCAAATCAATCTCAATGGAACTTGACATGTTCCGAACTCAAAGTCTCTTCTTTTGATTGGTATAGCGCATACATCCCTATCGAACATGGTAGAAGACGTAGGAGCGCGCATATAGAGGTCTAATGGGCGCTTTTTATAGCAGAAATGATCAATATGAGTAAATGAATGAAATTTTACCTATCTGAAACTAAATCAATCTCGATGAAACTTGACATGTTCCTAGCACCAAGTCTCCTCTTTCGATTGGTATAGCGCATACATCCCTATCGAACCTGGTAGAAGACTTAGGAGCGCACATATAGAGGTCTAATGAGCGCTTTTTATAGCAGAAATGATCAATATGAGTAAATGAATGAAATTTTACCTATCTGAAACAAAATCAATCTCGATGGAACTTGACATGTTCCTAACCCCATGTCTTTTCTTTCGATTGGTATAGCGCATACATCCCTATCGAACCTGGAAGAAGACGTAGGAGCGCGCGTATAGAGGTCTAATGGGCGCTTTTTTAAAGCAGAAATGACCAATACGAATAAATGAATGAAATTTTACCTATCTGAAACCAAATCAATCTCAATGAAACTTGACATGTACCTAGCCCCAAGTCTTCTCTTTCGATTGGTATAGCGCATACATCCCTATCGAACCTGGTACAAGACGTAGGAGCGCGCATATAGAGGTCTAATGAGCGCTTTTTATAGCAGAATTGATCAATATGAGTAAATGAATGAAATTTTACCTATCTAAAACCAAATCAATCTCGATGAAACTTGACATGTACCTAACCCCATGTCTCTTCTTTCGATTGGTATAGCGCATACATCCCTATCGTACCTGGTAGAGGACGTAGGAGCGCGCGTATAGAGGTCTAATGGGCGCTTTTTATAGCAGAAATGATCAATATGAATAAATGAATGAAATTATACCTATCTGAAACCAAATCAATCACAATGAAACTTGACATGTACCTAGCCCCAAGTCTCCTCTTTCGATTGGTATAGCGCATACATCCCTATCGAACCTGGTGGAAGACGTAGGAGCGCGCATATAGAGGTCTAATGGGCGCTTTTTATAGCAGAAATGATCAATATGAGTAAATGAATGAAATTTTACCTATCTGAAACCAAATCAATCTCGATGAAACTTGACATGTACCTAGCACCAAGTCTCTTCTTTCGATTGGTATAGCGCATACATCCCAATCGAACCTGGTACAAGACGTAGGAGCGCGCATATAGAGTTCTAATGAGCGCTTTTTATAGCAGAATTGATCAATATGAGTAAATGAATGAAATTTATCCTATCTAAAACCAAAGCAATCTCGATGGAACTTGACATGTTCCTAACCCAAGTCTCCTCTTTTGATTGGTATAGCGCATTCATCCCTATCGAACCTGGTAGAAGACGTATGAGCGCGCATATAGAGGTCTAATGGGCGCTTTTTATAGCAGAATTGATAAATATGAGTAAATGAATGAAATTTTACCTATCTAAAACCAAATCAATCTCAATGAAACTTGAATTTTACCTAGCCCCAAGTCTCCTCTTTTGATTGGTATAGCGCATTCATCCCTATTGATATTGGTAGAAGAGGAAGGAGCGCGCATATAGAGGTCTAATGGGCGCTTTTTATAGCAGAAATGATCAATATGAGTAAATGAATGAAATTTTTCCTATCTGAAACCAAATCAATCTCGATGAAACTTGACATGTACCTAGCACCAAGTCTCCTCTTTCGATTGGTATAGCGCATACATCCCTATCAAACCTGGTACAAGATGTAGGAGCGCGCATATAGAGGTCTAATGGGCGCTTTTTATAGCAGAATTGATCAATATGAGTAAATGAATGAAATTTTACCTATCTGAAACCAAATCAATCTTGATGAAACTTGACATGTACCTAGCACCAGGTCTCTTCTTTTGATTGGTATAGCGCATACATCCCTATCGAACCTGGTACAAGACGTAGAGGCGCGCGTATAGAGGTCTAATGGGCGCTTTTTATAGCAGAAATGATCAATATGAATAAATGGATGAAATTTTACCTATCCGAAACCAAATCAATCACAATGAAACTTGACATGTACCTTGCCCCAAGTCTCCTCTTTCGATTGGTATATCGCATACATCCCTATCAAACATGGTAGAAAACGTAGGAGCGCGAATATAGAGATCTTATGGGCGCTTTTTATAGCAGAAATGATCAATATGAGTAAATGAATGAAATTTTACCTATCTAAAACCGAATCAATCTCAATGAAACTTGACATGTACCTAGCCCCCAGTCTCGTCTTTCGATTGGTATAGCGCATACATCCCTATCGAACCTGGTAGAAGAGGTAGGAGCGCGCGTATAGAGGTCTAATGGGCGCTTTTTATAGCAGAAATGATCAATATGAATAAATGAATGAAATTTATCCTATCCGAAACCAAATCAATCACGATGAAACTTAACATGTACCTAGAACCAAGTCTTCTCTTTCGATTGGTATAGTGCATACATCCCTATCGAACCTGGTAGAAGACGTAGGAGCGCGCATATAGAGGTTTAATGGGCGCTTTTTATAGCAGAAATGATCAATATGAGTAAATGAATGAAATTTTACCTATCTGAATCCAAATCAATCTCGATGAAACTTGACATGTTTCCTAGCACCAAGTCTCCTCTTTCGATTGGTATAGCGCTTACATCCCTATCGAACCTGGTACAAGACGTAGGAGCGCGCATATAGAGGTCTAATGAGCGCTTTTTATAGCAGAATTGATCAATATGAGTAAATGAATGAAATTTATCCTATCTAAAACCAAATCAATCTCGATGGAACTTGACATGTTCCTAACTCAAAGTCTCCTCTTTTGATTGGTATAGCGCATACATCCCTATCGAACATGGTGGAAGACGTAGGAGCACGCATATAGAGGTCTAATGGGCGCTTTTTATAGCAGAAATGATCAATATGAGTAAATGAATGAAATTTTACCTATCTGAAACTAAATCAATCTCGATGAAACTTGACATGTTCCTAGCACCAAGTCTCTTCTTTCGATTGGTATAGCGCATACATCCCTATCGAACCTGGTAGAAGACTTAGGAGCGCGCATATAGAGGTCTAATTAGCGCTTTTTATAGCAGAATTGATCAATATGAGTAAATGAATGAAATTTTACCTATCTAAAACCAAATCAATCTCGATGGAACTTGACATGTTCCTAACCCCAAGACTCTTATTTCGATTGGTATAGCGCATACATCCCAATCGAACCTGGTACAAGACGTAGGAGCGCGAAGATAGAGGTCTAATGGGCGCTTTTTATAGCAGAAATGATCAATATGAGTAAATGAATGAAATTTTACCTATCTGAAACCAAATCAATCTCGATGGAACTTGACATGTTCCTAACCCCATGTCTCTTCTTTCGATTGGTATAGCGCATACATCCCTATCGAACCTGGAAGAAGACGTAGGAGCGCGCGTATAGAGGTCTAATGGGCGCTTTTTTAAAGCAGAAATGACCAATACGAATAAATGAATGAAATTTTACCTATCTGAAACCAAATCAATCTCAATGAAACTTGACATGTACCTAGCCCCAAGTCTTCTCTTTCGATTGGTACAGCGCATACATCCCTATCGAACCTGGTACAAGACGTAGGAGCGCGCATATAGAGGTCTAATGAGCGCTTTTTATAGCAGAATTGATCAATATGAGTAAATGAATGAAATTTTACCTATCTAAAACCAAATCAATCTCGATGAAACTTGACATGTACCTAACCCCATGTCTCTTCTTTCGATTGGTATAGCGCATACATCCCTATCGTACAGTCAAACCTGTCTTATGTGACTTTGCAAGGGCGGACAGAAAATAGGTCACATCAGACAGGTGGTCACTGAATACAGGTTCAAGCTGATCTTACTTTGACAAAAAAAATTTTCGTAGTATAAAAGTTAAATCAATCACTGCATATATCAATGCGTGTATTTATTGATTAATCGTATTACCCATATAAAATCACATTAAATTGCATTTATCACAGAAGATTTAACTATGAAAGATACTGATGAAAAGATTTGATGTAAAAAATGGTGTTATTTGGGTCCTTTGCAACACTAAAAGTCGTAATATACAGGTTCGGAATTCGGTACGGGACAGAAAAATCTCGGTCGTTGTCGCGTTAGACAGGTTTTCGCTATATACAGGTCAATTTGATAGGAAAATTGCTCGGGAGGAATATAAAAGGTCGTATAAAGCAGGAAGTCGCTAAAAAGAGGGTCACTTTAAGACAGGTTTGACTGTACCTGGTAGAGGACTTAGGAGCGCGCGTATAGAGGTCTAATGGGCGCTTTTTATAGCAGAAATGATCAATATGAATAAATGAATGAAATTATACCTATCCGAAACCAAATCAATCACAATGAAACTTGACATGTACCTAGCCCCAAGTCTCCTCTTTGGATTGGTATAACGCATAAATCCCTATCGAACCTGGTACAAGACGTAGGAGCGCGCATATAGAGGTCTAATAGGCGCTTTTTATAGCAGAAATGATCAATATGAGTAAATGAATGAAATTTATCCTATTTGAAACCAAATCAATCTCGATGAAACTTGACATGTACCTAGCCCCAAGTCTCCTCTTTCGATTGGTATAGCGCATACATCCCTATCGAACCTGGTGGAAGACGTAGGAACGCGCATATAGAGGTCTAATGGGCGCTTTTTATAGCAGAAATGATCAATATGAGTAAATGAATGAAATTTTACCTATCTGAAACCAAATCAATCTCGATGAAACTTGACATGTACCTAGCACCAAGTCTCTTCTTTCGATTGGTATAGCGCATACATCCCAATCGAACCTGGTACAAGACGTAGGAGCGCGCATATAGAGTTCTAATGAGCGCTTTTTATAGCAGAATTGATCAATATGAGTAAATGAATGAAATTTATCCTATCTAAAACCAAAGCAATCTCAATGGAACTTGACATGTTCCTAACCCCAAGTCTCCTCTTTTGATTGGTATAGCGCATACATCCCTATCGAACCTGGTAGAAGACGTATGAGCGCGCATATAGAAGTCTAATGGGCGCTTTTTATAGCAGAAATGATCAATATGAATAAATGAATGAAATTATACCTATCCGAAACCAAATCAATCTCAATGAAACTTGACATGTACCTAGCCCCAAGTCTCCTCTTTGGATTGGTATAGCGCATAAATCCCTATCGAACCTGGTACAAGACTTAGGAGCGCGCATATAGAGGTCTAATGGGGGCTTTTTATAGCAGAAATGATCAATATGAGTAAATGAATGAAATTTATCCTATTTGAAACCAAATCAATCTCAATGAAACTTGACATGTACCTAGCCCCAAGTCTCCTCTTTCGATTGGTATAGTGCATACATCCCTATCGAACCTGGTGGAAGACGTAGGAGCGCGCATATAGAGGTCTAATGGGCGCTTTTTATAGCAGAAATGATCAATATGAGTAAATGAATGAAATTTTACCTATCTGAAACCAAATCAATTTCGATGAACTTGACATGTACCTTGCACCAAGTCTCTTTTTTCGATTGGTATAGCGCATACATCCCAATCGAACCTGGTACAAGACGTAGGAGCGCGCATATAGAGGTCTAATGAGCGCTTTTTATAGCAGAATTGATCAATATGAGTAAATGAATGAAATTTTACCTATCTAAAACAGGATCAATCTCAATGGAACTTGACAAGTTCCTAACCCCAAGTCTCCTCTTTCGATTGGTATAGCGCATACATCTCTATCGAACCTGGAACAAGACGTAGGAGCGCGCGTATAGAGGTGTAATGGGCGCTTTTTTTAAGCAGAAATGTTCAATAAGAATAAATGAATGAAACTGTACCTATCTGAAACCAAATCAATCTCGATGAAACTTGACATGTGCCTAGCCTCAAGTCACCTCTTTCGATTGGTATAGCGCATACATCCCTATCGAACCTGGTAGAAGACGTAGGAGCGCGCATATAGAGGTCTAATGGGCGCTTTTTATAGCATAATTGATCAATATGAGTAAATGAATGAAATTTTACCTATCTGAAACCAAATCAATCTCAATGAAACTTGACATGTACCTAGCCCCAAGTCTCCTTTTTCGATTGGTATAGTGCATACATCCCTATCGAACCTGGTACAAGAAGTAGGAGCGCGCATATAGAGGTCTAATGAACGCTTTTTATAGCAGAATTGATCAATATGAGTAAATGAATGAATTTTTACCTATCTAAAACCAAATCAATCTCAATGGAACTTGACATGTTCCTAACCCCAAGTCTCCTCTTTCGATTGGTATAGCGCATACATCACTATGGAACCTGGAACAAGACGTAGGAGCGCGCGTATAGAGGTTTAATGGGCGCTTTTTTTAAGCAGAAATGATCAATACGAATAAATGAATGAAATTGTACCTATCTGAAACCAAATCAGTCTCAATGAAACTTGACATGTACCTAGCCTCAAGTCACCTCTTTCGATTGGTATGGCGCATACATCCCTATCGAACCTGGTAGAAGAGGTAGGAGCGCGCATATAGAGGTCTAATGGGCGCTTTTTATAGCAGAAATGATCAATATGAGTAAATGAATGAAATTTTACCTATCTTAAACCAAATCAATCTCGATGAAACTTGACATGTACCTTGCACCAAGTCTCCTCTTTTGATTGGTATAGCGCATACATCCCTATCGAACCTGGAACAAGACGTAGGAGCGCGCGTATAGAGGTCTAATGGGCGCTTTTTTTAAGCAGAAATGTTCAATAAGAATAAATGAATGAAACTGTACCTATCTGAAACCAAATCAATCTCGATGAAACTTGACATGTGCCTAGCCTCAAGTCACCTCTTTCGATTGGTATAGCGCATACATCCCTATCGAACATGGTAGAAGACGTAGGAGCGCGCATATAGAGGTCTAATGGGCGCTTTTTATAGCAGAATTGATCAATATGAGTAAATGAATGAAATTTTACCTATCTGAAACCAAATCAATCTCGATGAAACTTGACATGTACCTTGCACCAAGTCTCCTCTTTTGATTGGTATAGCGCATACATCCCTATCGAACCTGGTAGAAGAGGTAGGAGCGCGCATATAGAGGTCTAATGGGCGCTTTTTATAGCAGAAATGATCAATATGAGTAAATGAATGAAATTTATCCTATCTGAAACCAAATCAATCTCGATGAAACTTGACATGTACCTAGCCCCAAGTCTCCTCTTTTGATTGGTATAGCGCATACATCCCTATCGAACTTGGTAGAAGAGGTAGGACGCGCATATAGAGGTCTAATGGGCGCTTTTTATAGCAGAAATGATCAATATGAGTAAATGAATGAAATTTATCCTATTTGAAACCAAACCAATCTCGATGAAACTTGACATATACCTAGCCCCAAGTCTCCTCTTTCGATTGGTATAGCGCATACATCCCTATCGAACCTGGTTGAAGACGTAGGAGCGCGCATATAGAGGTCTAATGGGCGCTTTTTATAGCAGAAATGATCAATATGAGTAAATGAATGAAATTTTACCTATCTGAAACCAAATCAATCTCGATGAAACTTGACATGTACCTAGCACCAAGTCTCTTCTTTCGATTGGTATAGCGCATACATCCCAATCGAACCTGGTACAAGACGTAGGAGCGCGCATATAGAGGTCTAATGAGCGCTTTTTATAGCAGAATTGATCAATATGAGTAAATGAATTAAATTTTACCTATCTAAAACCAAATCAATCTCAATGGAACTTGACATGTTCCTAACCCCAAGTCTCCTCTTTCGATTGGTATAGCGCATACATCACTATCGAACCTGGAACAAGACATAGGAGCGCGCGTATAGAGGTTTAATGGGCGCTTTTTTTAAGCAGAAATGATCAATACGAATAAATGAATGAAATTGTACCTATCTGAAACCAAATCAATCTCAATGAAACTTGACATGTACCTAGCACCAAGTCTCCTCTCTCGATTGGTATGGCGCATACATCCCTATCGAACCTGGTAGAAGAGGTAGGAGCGCGCATATAGAGGTCTAATGGGCGCTTTTTATAGCAGAAATGATCAATATGAGTAAATGAATGAAATTTTACCTATTTTAAACCAAATCAATCTCGATGAAACTTGACATGTACCTTGCACCAAGTCTCCTCGTTTGATTGGTATAGCGCATACATCCCTATCGAACCTGGAACAAGACGTAGGAGCGCGCGTATGGGCGCTTTTTTTAAGCAGAAATGTTCAATAAGAATAAATGAATGAAACTGCACCTATCTGAAACCAAATCAATCTCGATGAAACTTGACATGTGCCTAGCCTCAAGTCACCTCTTTCGATTGGTATAGCGCATACATCCCTATCGAACATGGTAGAAGACGTAGGAGCGCGCATATAGAGGTCTAATGGGCGCTTTTTATAGCATAATTGATCAATATGAGTAAATGAATGAAATTTTACCTATCTGAAACCAAATCAATCTCAATGAAACTTGACATGTACCTAGCCCCAAGTCTCCTTTTTCGATTGGTATAGCGCATACATCCCTATCGAACCTAGAACAAGACGTAGGAGCGCGCGTATAGAGGTTTAATGGGCGCTTTTTTTAAGCAGAAATGATCAATACGAATAAATGAATGAAATTGTACCTATCTGAAACCAAATCAATCTCAATGAAACTTGACATGTACCTAGCACCAAGTCTCCTCTTTTGATTGGTATAGCGCATACATCCCTATCGAACATGGTAGAAGACGTAGGAGCGCGCATATAGAAGTCTAATGGGCGCTTTTTATAGCAGAAATGATCAATATGAGTAAATGAATGAAATTTATCCTATCTGAAACCAAATCAATCTCGATGAAACTTGACATGTACCTAGCCCCAAGTCTCTTCTTTTGATTGGTATAGCGCATACATCCCTATCGAACTTGGTAGAAGAGGTAGGACGCGCATATAGAGGTCTAATGGGCGCTTTTTATAGCAGAAATGATCAATATGAGTAAATGAATGAAATTTTACCTATCTGAAACCAAATCAATCTCGATGAAACTTGACATGTACCTAGCCCCAAGTCTCCTCTTTCGACTGGTATAGCGCATACATCCCTATCGAACCTGGAACAAGACGTAGGAGCGAGCGTATAGAGGTCTAATGGGCGTTTTTTATAGCAGAATTGATCAATATGAGTAAATGAATGAAATTTTACCTATCTAAAACCAAATCAATCTCGATGAAACTTGACATGTACCAAACCCCAAGTCTCCTCTTTCGATTGGTATAGCGCATACATCCCTATCGAACCTGGTACAAGACGTAGAGGCGCGCATATAGAGGTCTAATGGGCGCTTTTTATAGCAGAAATGATCAACATGAGTAAATGAATGAAATTTATCCTATTTGAAACCAAATCAATCTCAATGAAACTTGACATGTACCTAGCCCCAAGTCTCCTCTTTCGATTGGTATAGCGCATACATCCTTATCGAACCTGATGGAAGAGGTAGGAGCGCGCATATAGAGGTCGAATGGGCGCTTTTTATAGCAGAAATGATCAATATGAGTAAATGAATGAAATTTATCCTATCTTAAACCAAATCAATCTCGATGAAACTTGACATGTACCTACCACCAAGTCTCCTCTTTCGATTGGTATAGCGCATACATCCCTATAGAACCTGGTAGAAGAGGTAGGAGCGCGCATATAGAGGTCTAATGGGCGCTTTTTATAGCAGAAATTATCATTATGAGTAAATGAATGAAATTTTACCTATCTGAAACCAAATCAATCTCAATGAAACTTGACATGTACCTAGCCCCAAGTCTCCTCTTTCGATTGGTATAGCGCATACATCCCTATCGAACCTGGTACAAGAAGTAGGAGCGCGCATATAGAGGTCTAATGAACGCTTTTTATAGCAGAATTGATCAATATGAGTAAATGAATGAAATTTTACCTATCTAAAACCAAATCAATCTCAATGGAACTTGACATGTTCCTAACCCCAAGTCTCCTCTTTCGATTGGTATAGCGCATACATCCCTATCGAACCTAGAACAAGACGTAGGAGCGCGCGTATAGAGGTTTAATGGGCGCTTTTTTTAAGCAGAAATGATCAATACGAATAAATGAATGAAATTGTACCTATCTGAAACCAAATCAATCTCGATGAAACTTGACATGTACCTAGCACCAAGTCTCCTCTTTCGATTGGTATGGCGCATACATCCCTATCGAACTTGGTAGAAGAGGTAGGAGCGCGCATATAGAGGTCTAATGGGCGCTTTTTATAGCAAAAATGATCAATATGAGTAAATGAATGAAATTTTACCTATCTTAAACCAAATCAATCTCGATGAAACTTGACATGTACCTAGCACCAAGTCTCCTCTTTTTATTGGTATAGCGCATACATCCCTATCGAACCTGGTACAAGAAGTAGGAGCGCGCATATAGAGGTCTAATGAACGCTTTTTATAGCAGAATTGATCAATATGAGTAAATGAATGAATTTTTACCTATCTAAAACCAAATCAATCTCAATGGAACTTGACATGTTCCTAACCCCAAGTCTCCTCTTTCGATTGGTATAGCGCATACATCACTATCGAACCTAGAACAAGACGTAGGAGCGCGCGTATAGAGGTTTAATGGGCGCTTTTTTTAAGCAGAAATGATCAATACGAATAAATGAATGAAATTGTACCTATCTGAAACCAAATCAAACTCAATGAAACTTGACATGTACCTAGCACCAAGTCTCCTCTTTCGATTGGTATGGCGCATACATCCCTATCGAACCTGGTAGAAGAGGTAGGAGCGCGCATATAGAGGTCTAATGGGCGCTTTTTATAGCAGAAATGATCAATATGAGTAAATGAATAAAACTTTACCTATCTTAAACCAAATCAATCTCGATGAAACTTGACATGTACCTTGCACCAAGTCTCCTCTTTTGATTGGTATAGCGCATACATCCCTATCGAACCTGGTAGAAGACGTAGGAGCGCGCATATAGAAGTCTAATGGGCGCTTTTTATAGCAGAAATGATCAATATGAGTAAATGAATGAAATTTATCCTATCTGAAACCAAATCAATCTCGATGAAACTTGACATGTACCTAGCCCCAAGTCTCCTCTTTCGACTGGTATAGCGCATACATCCCTATCGTACCTGGAACAAGACGTAGGAGCGAGCGTATAGAGGTCTAATGGGCGCTTTTTATAGCAGAATCGATCAATATGAGTAAATGAATGAAATTTTACCTATCTAAAACCAAATCAATCTCGATGAAACTTGACATGTACCAAACCCCAAGTCTCCTCTTTCGATTGGTATAGCGCATACATCCCTATCGAACCTGGTACAAGACGTAGAGGCGCGCATATAGAGGTCTAATAGGCGCTTTTTAAAGCAGAAATGATCAATATGAATAAATGAATGAAATTATACCTATCTGAAACCAAATCAATCTCGATGAAACTTGACATGTACCTAACCCCAAGTCTCCTCTTTCGATTGGTATAGCGCATACATCCGTATCGAACCAGGAACAAGACGTAGGAGCGAGCGTATAGAGGTCTAATGAGCGCTTTTTTATAGCAGAAATGATCAATACGAATAAATGATTGAAATTGTACCTATCCGAAACCAAATCAATCACGATGAAACTTGACATGTACCTAGCCCCAAGTCTCCTCTTTCGACTGGTATAGCGCATACATCCCTGTCGAACATGGTAGAAGACGTAGGAGCGCGCATATAGAGGTCTAATGGGCGCTTTTAATAGCAGAAATGATCAATATGAGTAAATAAATGAAATTTTACCTATCTGAAACCAAATCAATCTCGATGGAACTTGACATGTTCCTAACCCCAAGTCTCCTCTTTCGATTGGTATAGCGCATACATCTCTATCGAACCTGAAACAAGACGTAGGAGCGCGCGTATAGAGGTCTAATGGGCGTTTTTTTTTTCAGCAGAAATGATCAATACGAATAAATGAATGAAATTGTACTTATCTGAAACCAAATCAATCTCGATGAAACTTGACATGTACCTAGCCCCAAGTCTCCTCTTTCGATTGGTATAGCGCATAAATTCCTATCGAACCTGGTACAAGACGTAGGAGCGTGCATATAGAGGTCTAATTTGCGCTTTTTACAGCAGAAATGATCAATATGAGTAAATGAATGAAATTTTACCTATCTAAAACCAAATCAATCTCAATGGAACTTGAAAAGTTCCTAACCCCAAGTCTCCTCTTTCGATTGGTATAGCGCATACATCCCTATCGAACCAGGAACAAGACGTAGGAGCGAGCGTATAGAGGTCTAATGAGCGCTTTTTTATAGCAGAAATGATCAATACGAATAAATGATTGAAATTGTACCTATCCGAAACCAAATCAATCACGATGAAACTTGACATGTACCTAGCCCCAAGTCTCCTCTTTCGACTAGTATAGCGCATACATCCCTGTCGAACATGGTAGAAGACGTAGGAGCGCGCATATAGAGGTCTAATGGGCGCTTTTAATAGCAGAAATGATCAATATGAGTAAATAAATGAAATTTTACCTATCTGAAACCAAATCAATCTCGATGGAACTTGACATGTTCCTAACCCCAAGTCTCCTCTTTCGATTGGTATAGCGCATACATCTCTATCGAACCTGAAACAAGACGTAGGAGCGCGCGTATAGAGGTCTAATGGGCGTTTTTCTTTCAGCAGAAATGATCAATACGAATAAATGAATGAAATTGAACCTATCTGAAACCAAATCAATCTCGATGAAACTTGACATGTACCTAGCCCCAAGTCTCCTCTTTCGATTGGTATAGCGCATAAATTCCTATCGAACGTGGTACAAGACGTAGGAGCGTGCATATAGAGGTCTAATTTGCGCTTATTACAGCAGAAATGATCAATATGAGTAAATGAATGAAATTTTACCTATCTGAAACCAAATCAATCTCGATGAAACTTGACATGTACCTAGCATCAAGTCTCCTCTTTCGATTGGTATAGCGCATACATCCCTATCGAACCTGGTAGAAGACGTAGGAGCGCGCGTATAAAGGTCTTATGAGCGCTTTTTATAGCAGAATTGATCAATATGAGTAAATGAATGAAATTTTACCTATCTAAAACCAAATCAATCTCAATGGAACTTGAAAAGTTCCTAACCCCAAGTCTCCTCTTTTGATTGGTATAGCGCATACATCCCTATCGAACCTGGAACAAGACGTAGGAGCGAGCGTATAGAGGTCTAATGGGCGCTTTTTTATAGCAGAAATTTTCAATACGAATAAATGAATGAAATTGTACCTATCCGTAACCAAATCAATCACGATGAAACTTGACATGTACCTAGCCCCAAGTCTCCTCTTTCGACTGGTATAGCGCATACATCCCTATCGAACCTGGAACAAGACGTAGGAGCGAGCGTATAGAGGTCTAATGGGCGCTTTTTTATAGCAGAAATGATCAATACGAATAAATGAATGAAATTGTACCTATCCGTAACCAAATCAATCACGATGAAACTTGACATGTACCTAGCCCCAAGTCTCCTCTTTCGACTGGTATAGCGCATACATCCCTATCGAACCTGGTACAAGACGTAGGAGCGCGCATATAGAGGTCTAATGAGCGCTTTTTATAGCAGAATTGATCAATATGAGTAAATGAATGAAATTTTACCTATCTCAAACCAAATCAATCTCGATGGAACTTGACATGTTCCTAACCCCAAGTCTCCTCTTTCGATTGGTATAGCGCATACATCCCTATCGAACCTTGAACAAGACGTAGGAGCGCGCGTATAGAGGTCTAATGGGCGCTTTTTTCAGCAGAAATGATCAATACGAATAAATGAATGAAATTGTACCTATCTGAAACCAAATCAATCTCGATGAAACTTGACATGTACCTAGCCCCACGTCTCCTCTTTCGATTGGTATAGCGCATAAATTCCTATGGAACCTGGTACAAGACGTAGGAGCGTGCATATAGAGGTCTAATTGGCGCTTTTTATAGCAGAAATGATCAATATGAGTAAATGAATGAAATTTTACCTATCTGAAACCAAATCAATCTCGATGAAACTTGACAGGTACCTAGCCCCAAATGTCCTCTTTCGATTGGTATAGCGCATACATCCCTATCGAACCTGGTAGAAGACGTAGGAGCGCGCGTATAGAGGTCTAATAGGCGCTTTTTAAAGCAGAAATGATCAATATGAATAAATGAATGAAATTATACCTATCTGAAACCAAATCAATCTCGATGAAACTTGACATGTACCTAGCCCCACGTCTCCTCTTTCGATTGGTATAGCGCATAAATTCCTATGGAACCTGGTACAAGAAGTAGGAGCGTGCATATAGAGGTCTAATTGGCGCTTTTTATAGCAGAAATGATCAATATGAGTAAATGAATGAAATTTTACCTATCTGAAACCAAATCAATCTCGATGAAACTTGACAGGTACCTAGCCCCAAATGTCCTCTTTCGATTGGTATAGCGCATACATCCCTATCGAACCTGGTAGAAGACGTAGGAGCGCGCGTATAGAGGTCTAATAGGCGCTTTTTAAAGCAGAAATGATCAATATGAATAAATGAATGAAATTATACCTATCTGAAACCAAATCAATCTCGATGAAACTTGATATGTACCTAGCACCAAGTCTTCTCATTCGATTGGTATAGCGCATACATCCCTATCGAACCTGGTAGAAGACGTAGGAGCGCGCGTATAAAGGTCTAATGAGCGCTTTTTATAGCAGAATTGATCAATATGAGTAAATGAATGAAATTTTACCTATCTAAAACCAAATTAATCTCAATGGAACTTGAAAAGTTCCTAACCCCAAGTCTCCTCTTTTGATTGGTATAGCGCATACATCCCTATCGAACCTGGAACAAGACGTAGGAGCGAGCGTATAGAGGTCTAATGGGCGCTTTTTTATAGCAGAAATGATCAATACGAATAAATGAATGAAATTGTACCTATCCGTAACCAAATCAATCACGATGAAACTTGACATGTACCTAGCCCCAAGTCTCCTCTTTCGACTGGTATAGCGCATACATCCCTATCGAACCTGAAACAAGACGTAGGAGCGAGCGTATAGAGGTCTAATGGGCGCTTTTTTATAGCAGAAATGATCAATACGAATAAATGAATGAAATTGTACCTATCCGTAACCAAATCAATCACGATGAAACTTGACATGTACCTAGCCCCAAGTCTCCTCTTTCGACTGTTATAGCGCATACATCCCTATCGAACCTGGTACAAGACGTAGGAGCGCGCATATAGAGGTCTAATGAGCGCTTTTTATAGCAGAATTGATCAATATGAGTAAATGAATGAAATTTTACCTATCTCAAACCAAATCAATCTCGATGGAACTTGACATGTTCCTAACCCAAGTCTCCTCTTTCGATTGGTATAGCGCATACATCCCTATCGAACCTTGAACAAGACGTAGGAGCGCGCGTATAGAGGTCTAATGGGCGCTTTTTTTCAGCAGAAATGATCAATACGAATAAATGAATGAAATTGTACCTATCTGAAACCAAATCAATCTCGATGAAACTTGACATGTACCTAGCCCCACGTCTCTTCTTTCGATTGGTATAGCGCATAAATTCCTATGGAACCTGGTACAAGACGTAGGAGCGTGCATATAGAGGTCTAATTGGCGCTTTTTATAGCAGAAATGATCAATATGAGTAAATGAATGAAATTTTACCTATCTGAAACCAAATCAATCTCGATGAAACTTGACAGGTACCTAGCCCCAAATGTCCTCTTTCGATTGGTATAGCGCATACATCCCTATCGAACCTGGTAGAAGACGTAGGAGCGCGCGTATAGAGGTCTAATAGGCGCTTTTTAAAGCAGAAATGATCAATATGAATAAATGAATGAAATTATACCTATCTGAAACCAAATCAATCTCGATGAAACTTGACATGTACCTAGCACCAAGGCTTCTCTTTCGATTGGTATAGCGCATACATCCCTATCGAACCTGGTAGAAGACGTAGGAGCGCGCGTATAAAGGTCTAATGAGCGCTTTTTATAGCAGAATTGATCAATATGAGTAAATGAATGAAATTTTACCTATCTAAAACCAAATTAATCTCAATGGAACTTGAAAAGTTCCTAACCCCAAGTCTCCTCTTTTGATTGGTATAGCGCATACATCCCTATCGAACCTGGAACAAGACGTAGGAGCGAGCGTATAGAGGTCTAATGGGCGCTTTTTTATAGCAGAAATGATCAATACGAATAAATGAATGAAATTGTACCTATCCGTAACCAAATCAATCACGATGAAACTTGACATGTACCTAGCCCCAAGTCTCCTCTTTCGACTGGTATAGCGCATACATCCCTATCGAACCTGGCACAAGACGTAGGAGCGCGCATATAGAGGTCTAATGAGCGCTTTTTATAGCAGAATTGATCAATATGAGTAAATGAATGAAATTTTACCTATCTGAAACCAAATCAATCTCGATGGAACTTGACATGTTCCTAACCCCAAGTCTCCTCTTTCGATTGGTATAGCGCATACATCCCTATCGAACCTTGAACAAGACGTAGGAGCGCGCGTATAGAGGTCTAATGGGCGCTTTTTTTCAGCAGAAATGATCAATACGAATAAATGAATGAAATTGTACCTATCTGAAACCAAATCAATCTCGATGAAACTTGACATGTACCTAGCCCCACGTCTCCTCTTTCGATTGGTATAGCGCATAAATTCCTATGGAACCTGATACAAGACGTAGGAGCGTGCATATAGAGGTCTAATGGGCGCTTTTTATAGCAGAAATGATCAATATGAGTAAATGAATGAAATTTTACCTATCTGAAACCAAATCAATCTCGATGAAACTTGACAAGTACCTAACACCAGTTCTCCTCTTTCGATTGGTATAGCGCATACATCCCTATCGAACCTGGTAGAAGACGTAGGAGCGCGCGTATAGAGGTCTAATAGGCGCTTTTTAAAGCAGAAATGATCAATATGAATAAATGAATGAAATTATACCTATCTGAAACCAAATCAATCTCGATGAAACTTGACATGTACCTAGCACCAAGTCTTTTCTTTTGATTGGCATAGCACATACTTAACTATCGAACGTGGTACAAGAAGTAGGAGCGCGCGTATAGAGGTCTAATGGGCGCTTTTTTTAAGCAGAAATGATCAATATGAATAAATGAATGAAATTATACCTATCTGAAACCAAATCAATCTCGATGAAACTTGACATGAACCTAGCACCAAGTCTCCTCTTTCGATTGGTATAGCGCATACATCCCTATCGAACCTGGTACAAATAGTAGGAGCGCGCATATAGAGGTCTAATGTGCGCTTTTTATAGCAGAAATGATCAATATGAGTAAATGAATGAAATTTTCCCCATCTGAAACCAAATCAATCTCGATGAAACTTGACATGTACCTAGCACCAGTTCTCCTCTTTCGATTGGTATATCGAACCTGGTAGAAGACCTAGGAGCGCGCATATAGAGGTCTAATGGGCGCTTTTTATAGCAGAAATGATCAGTATGAGTAAATGAATGAAATTTTACCTATCTGAAACCAAATCAATCTCGATGAAACTTGACATGTACCTAGCCCCAAGTCTCTTCTTTCGATTAGTATAGCGCATACATCCCTATCGCACCTGGTAGAAGACGTAGGAGCGCGCGTATAGAGGTCTAATTGGCGCTTTTTAAAGCAGAAATGATCAATATGAATAAATGAATGAAATTATACCTATCTGAAACCAAATCAATCTTAAAGAAACTTGACCTGTACTTAGCACAAAGTCTCCTCTTTCCATTGGTATAGCGCATACATCCCTATCGAACCTGGTAGAAGAAGTAGGAGCGCACATATAGAGGTCTAAAGGGCGCTTTTTAAAGCAGAAATGATCAATGTGAGTAAATGAATGAAATTTTACCTATCTGAAACCAAACCAATCTCGATGAAACTTGACATGTACCTAGCCCCAAGTCTCCTCTTTCGATTGGTATAGCGCATACATCCCTATCGAACATGGTAGAAGACGTAGGAGCGCGCATATAGAGGTCTAATGGGCGCTTTTTAAAGCAGAAATGATCAATATGAGTAAATGAATGAAATTTTACCTATCTGAAACCAAATCAATCTCGATGAAACTTGACATGAACCTAGCACCAAGTCTCCTCTTTCGATTGGTATAGCGCATACATCCCTATCGAACCTGGTACAAATAGTAGGAGCGCGCATATAGAGGTCTAATGTGCGCTTTTTATAGCAGAAATGATCAATATGAGTAAATGAATGAAATTTTACCCATCTGAATCCAAATTAATCTCGATGAAACTTGACATGTACCTAGCCCAAGTCTCCTCTTTCGATTGCTATAGCGCATACATCCCTATCGAACCTGGTAGAAGACGTAGGAGCGCGCGTATAGAGGTCTAATGGGCGCTTTTTATAGCAGAAATGATCAGTATGAATAAATGAATGAAATTCTACGTATCTAAAACCAAATTAATCTGGATGAAACTTGACATGTACCTAGCACCAAGTCTCCTCTTTCGATTGGTATAGCGCATGCATCCCTATCGAACCTTGTAGAAGACGTAGGAGCGCGCATATAGAGGTCTAATGGGCGCTTTTTATAGCAGAAATGAACAATATGAGTAAATGAATGAAATTTTACCTATCTGAAACCAAATCAATCACGATGAAATTTGAGATCTACCTAGCATCAAGTCTCTTCTTTCGATTGGTATAGCGCATACATCTCTATCGAACCTTGTAGAAGAGGTAGGAGCGCGCATATAGAGGTCTAATGGGCGCTTTTTATAGCAGAAATGATCAATATGAGTAAATGAATGAAATTTTACCTATCTGAAACCAAATCAATCTCGATGAAACTTGACATGTACCTAGCCCCAGGTCTCTTCTTTCGATTGGTATAGCGCATACATCCCAATCGAACTTGGTAGAAGACGTAGGAGCGCGTATATAGAGGTCTAATGCGCGCTTTTTATAGCAGGAATGATCAATATGAGTAAATGAATGAAATTTTACATATCTGAATCCAAATTAATCTCGATGAAACCTGACATGTACCTAGCCCCAAGTCTCCTCTTTCGATTGGTTTAGAGCATACATCCCTATCGAACCTGGTACAAGACGTAGGAGCGCGCATATAGAGGTCTAATGGACGCTTTTTATAGCAGAAATGATCAATATGAGTAAATGAATGAAATTTTACCTATCTGAAACCAAATCAATCTCGATAAAACTTTACATGTACCTAGCACCAAGTCTCTTCTTTTGATTGGTATAGCACATACATCCCTATCGAACCTGGTACAAGACGTAGGAGCGCGCATATAGAGGTCTAATGGTCGCTTTTTATAGCAGAAATTATCAATATGAGTAAATGAATGAAATTTTACCTATCTGAAACCAAATCAATCTCGATGAAACTTGACATGTACCTAGCACCCAGTCTCCTCTTTCGATTTATATAGCGCATACATCCCTATCGAACCTGGTACAAGACGTAGGAGCGCGCATATAGAGGTCTAATGGGCGCTTTTCATAGCAGAAATGATCAATATGAGTAAATGAATAATATTTTACCTATCTGAAACCAAATCAATCTCGATGAAACTTGACATGTACCTAGCACCAGTTTTCCTCTTTCGATTGGTATAGCGCATACATCCCTATCGAACCTGGTAGAAGACGTAGGAGCGCGCATATAGAGGTCTAATAGGCGCTTTTTAAAGCAGAAATGATCAATATGAATAAATGAATGAAATTATACCTATCTGAAACCAAATCAATCTCGATGAAACTTGACATGTACCTAGCACCAAGTCTTTTCT
Organism: Pinctada fucata; assembly: GCA_028142955.1. Taxonomy (NCBI): domain Eukaryota; kingdom Metazoa; phylum Mollusca; class Bivalvia; order Pterioida; family Pteriidae; genus Pinctada; species Pinctada fucata. The sequence continues at coordinate 12,469,816 of AP027107.1, read as the reverse complement.
TTTGATTGGTATAGCACATACATAACTATCGAACGTGGTACAAGAAGTAGGAGCGCGCGTATAGAGGTCTAATGGGCGCTTTTTTTAAGCAGAAATGATCAATATGAATAAATGAATGAAATCTTACCTATCTGAAACCAAATCAATCTTGATGAAACTTGACATGTACCTAGCCTAACGTCTCCTCTTTCGATTGGTATAGCGCATAAATTCCTATCGAACCTGGTACAAGACGTAGGAGCGTGCATATAGAGGTCTAATTGGCGCTTTTTATAGCAGAAATGATCAATATGAGTAAATGAATGAAATTTTACCCATCTGAAACCAAATCAATCTCGATGAAACTAGACATGTACCTAGCACCAGTTCTCCTCTTTCGATTGGTATATCGAACCTGGTAGAAAACCTAGGAGCGCGCATATAGAGGTCTAATGGGCGCTTTTTATAGCAGAAATGATCAGTATGAGTAAATGAATGAAATTTTACCTATCTGAAACCAAATCAATCTCGATGAAACTTGACATGTACCTAGCCCCAAGTCTCTTCTTTTGATTAGTATAGCGCATACATCCCAATCGAACTTGGTAGAAGACGTAGGAGCGCGTATATAGAGGTCTAATGCGCGCTTTTTATAGCAGAAATGATCAATATGAGTAAATGAATGAAATTTTACATATCTGAATCCAAATTAATCTCGATGAAACCTGACATGTACCTAGCCCCAAGTCTCCTCTTTCGATTGGTTTAGAGCATACATCCCTATCGAACCTGGTACAAGACGTAGGAGCGCGCATATAGAGGTCTAATGGACGCTTTTTATAGCAGAAATGATCAATATGAGTAAATGAATGAAATTTTACCTATCTGAAACCAAATCAATCTCGATAAAACTTGACATGTACCTAGCACCAAGTCTCTTCTTTTGATTGGTATAGCACATACATCCCTATCGAACCTGGTACAAGACGTAGGAGCGCGCATATAGAGGTCTAATGGTCGCTTTTTATAGCAGAAATGATCAATATGAGTAAATGAATGAAATTTTACCTATCTGAAACCAAATCAATCTCGATGAAACTTGACATGTACCTAGCACCAAGTCTCCTCTTTTGATTTATATAGCGCATACATCCCTATCGAACCTGGTACAAGACGTAGGAGCGCGCATATAGAGGTCTAATGGGCGCTTTTTATAGCAGAAATGATCAATATGAGTAAATGAATAATATTTTACCTATCTGAAACCAAATCAATCACGATGAAATTTGAGATCTACCTAGCATCAAGTCTCTTCTTTCGATTGGTAGAGCGCATACATCTCTATCGAACCTTGTAGAAGAGGTAGGAGCGCGCATATAGAGGTCTAATGGGCGCTTTTTATAGCAGAAATGATCAGTATGAGTAAATGAATGAAATTTTACCTATCTGAAACCAAATCAATCTCGATGAAACTTGACATGTACCTAGCCCCAAGTCTCTTCTTTCGATTAGTATAGCGCATACATCCCAATCGAACTTGGTAGAAGACGTAGGAGCGCGTATATAGAGGTCTAATGCGCGCTTTTTATAGCAGAAATGATCAATATGAGTAAATGAATGAAATTTTACATATCTGAATCCAAATTAATCTCGATGAAACCTGACATGTACCTAGCCCCAAGTCTCCTCTTTCGATTGGTTTAGAGCATACATCCCTATCGAACCTGGTACAAGACGTAGGAGCGCGCATATAGAGGTCTAATGGACGCTTTTTATAGCAGAAATGATCAATATGAGTAAATGAATGAAATTTTACCTATCTGAAACCAAATCAATCTCGATAAAACTTGACATGTACCTAGCACCAAGTCTCTTCTTTTGATTGGTATAGCACATACATCCCTATCGAACCTGGTACAAGACGTAGGAGCGCGCATATAGAGGTCTAATGGTCGCTTTTTATAGCAGAAATTATCAATATGAGTAAATGAATGAAATTTTACCTATCTGAAACCAAATCAATCTCGATGAAACTTGACATGTACCTAGCACCAAGTCTCCTCTTTCGATTTATATAGCGCATACATCCCTATCGAACCTGGTACAAGACGTAGGAGCGCGCATATAGAGGTCTAATGGGCGCTTTTTATAGCAGAAATGATCAATATGAGTAAATGAATAATATTTTACCTATCTGAAACCAAATCAATCACGATGAAATTTGAGATCTACCTAGCATCAAGTCTCTTCTTTCGATTGGTAGAGCGCATACATCTCTATCGAACCTTGTAGAAGAGGTAGGAGCGCGCATATAGAGGTCTAATGGGCGCTTTTTATAGCAGAAATGATCAGTATGAGTAAATGAATGAAATTTTACCTATCTGAAACCAAATCAATCTCGATGAAACTTGACATGTACCTAGCCCCAAGTCTCTTCTTTCGATTAGTATAGCGCATACATCCCAATCGAACTTGGTAGAAGACGTAGGAGCGCGTATATAGAGGTCTAATGCGCGCTTTTTATAGCAGAAATGATCAATATGAGTAAATGAATGAAATTTTACATATCTGAATCCAAATTAATCTCGATGAAACCTGACATGTACCTAGCCCCAAGTCTCCTCTTTCGATTGGTTTAGAGCATACATCCCTATCGAACCTGGTACAAGACGTAGGAGCGCGCATATAGAGGTCTAATGGACGCTTTTTATAGCAGAAATGATCAATATGAGTAAATGAATGAAATTTTACCTATCTGAAACCAAATCAATCTCGATAAAACTTGACATGTACCTAGCACCAAGTCTCTTCTTTTGATTGGTATAGCACATACATCCCTATCGAACCTGGTACAAGACGTAGGAGCGCGCATATAGAGGTCTAATGGTCGCTTTTTATAGCAGAAATTATCAATATGAGTAAATGAATGAAATTTTACCTATCTGAAACCAAATCAATCTCGATGAAACTTGACATGTACCTAGCACCAAGTCTCCTCTTTCGATTTATATAGCGCATACATCCCTATCGAACCTGGTACAAGACGTAGGAGCGCGCATATAGAGGTCTAATGGGCGCTTTTTATAGCAGAAATGATCAATATGAGTAAATGAATAATATTTTACCTATCTGAAACCAAATCAATCACGATGAAATTTGAGATCTACCTAGCATCAAGTCTCTTCTTTCGATTGGTAGAGCGCATACATCTCTATCGAACCTTGTAGAAGAGGTAGGAGCGCGCATATAGAGGTCTAATGGGCGCTTTTTATAGCAGAAATGATCAATATGAGTAAATGAATGACATTTTACCTATCTGAAACCAAATCAATCTCGATGAAACTTGACATGTACCTAGCCCCAGGTCTCTTCTTTCGATTGGTATAGCGCATACATCCCAATCGAACTTGGTAGAAGACGTAGGAGCGCGTATATAGAGGTCTAATGCGCGCTTTTTATAGCAGAAATGATCAATATGAGTAAATGAATGAAATTTTACATATCTGAATCCAAATTAATCTCGATGAAACCTGACATGTACCTAGCCCCAAGTCTCCTCTTTCGATTTGTTTAGAGCATACATCCCTATCGAACCTGGTACAAGACGTAGGAGCGCGCATATAGAGGTCTAATGGACGCTTTTTATAGCAGAAATGATCAATATGAGTAAATGAATGAAATTTTACCTATCTGAAACCAAATCAATCTCGATAAAACTTGACATGTACCTAGCACCAAGTCTCTTCTTTTGATTGGTATAGCACATACATCCCTATCGAACCTGGTACAAGACGTAGGAGCGCGCATATAGAGGTCTAATGGGCGCTTTTTATAGCAGAAATTATCAATATGAGTAAATGAATGAAATTTTACCTATCTGAAACCAAATCAATCTCGATGAAACTTGACATGTACCTAGCACCAAGTCTCTTCTTTTGATTTATATAGCGCATACATCCCTATCGAACCTGGTACAAGACGTAGGAGCGCGCATATAGAGGTCTAATGGGCGCTTTTTATAGCAGAAATGATCAATATGAGTAAATGAATGAAATTTTACCTATCTGAAACCAAATCAATCTCGATGAAACTTGACAGGTACCTAGCACCAGTTCTCCTCTTTCGATTGGTAGAGCGCATACATCCCTATCGAACCTTGTAGAAGACGTAGGAGCGCGCGTATAGAGGTCTAAAGGGCGCTTTTTAAAGCAGAAATGATCAATATGAATAAATGAATGAAATTATACCTATCTGAAACCAAATCAATCTCGATGAAACTTGACATGTACCTAGCACCAAGTCTTTTCTTTTGAATGGTATAGCACATACATAACTATCGAACGTGGTACAAGAAGTAGGAGCGCGCGTATAGAGGTCTAATGAGCGCTTTTTTTAAGCAGAAATGATCAATATGAATAAATGAATGAAATCTTACCTATCTGAAACCAAATCAATCTTGATGAAACTTGACATGTACCTAGCCCCACGTCTCCTCTTTCGATTGGCATAGCGCATAAATTCCTATGGAACCTGGTACAAGACGTAGGAGCGTGCATATAGAGGTCTAATTGGCGCTTTTTATAGCAGAAATGATCAATATGAGTAAATGAATGAAATTTTACCCATCTGAAACCAAATCAGTCTCGATGAAACTAGACATGTACCTAGCACCAGTTCTCCTCTTTCGATTGGTATATCGAACCTGGTAGAAAACCTAGGAGCGCGCATATAGAGGTCTAATGGGCGCTTTTTATAGCAGAAATGATCAGTATGAGTAAATGAATGAAATTTTACCTATCTGAAACCAAATCAATCTCGATGAAACTTGACATGTACCTAGCCCCAAGTCTCTTCTTTCGATTAGTATAGCGCATACATCCCTATCGCACCTGGTAGAAGACGTAGGAACGCGCATATAGAGGTCTAATTGGCGCTTTTTAAAGCAGAAATGATCAATATGAATAAATGAATGAAATTATACCTATCTGAAACCAAATCAATCTCAAAGAAACTTGACATGTACCTAGCACCAAGTCTCCTCTTTCCATTGGTATAGCGCATACATCCCTATCGAACCTGGTAGAAGAAGTAGGAGCGCACATATAGAGGTCTAAAGGGCGCTTTTTAAAGCAGAAATGATCAATGTGAGTAAATGAATGAAATTTTACTTATCTGAAACCAAACCATTCTCGATGAAACTTGACATGTACCTAGCCCCAAGTCTCCTCTTTCGATTGGTATAGCGCATACATCCCTATCGAACATGGTAGAAGACGTAGGAGCGCGCATATAGAGGTCTAATGGGCGCTTTTTAAAGCAGAAATGATCAATATGAGTAAATGAATGAAATTTTACCTATCTGAAACCAAATCAATCTCGATGAAACTTGAAATGTACCTAGCACCAAGTCTCCTCTTTCGATTGGTATAGCGCATACATCCCTATCGAACCTGGTACAAGAAGTAGGAGCGCGCATATAGAGGTCTAATGTGCGCTTTTTATAGCAGAAATGATCAATATGAGTAAATGAATGAAATTTTACCCATCTGAATCCAAATTAATCTCGATGAAACTTGACATGTACCTAGCCCAAGTCTCATCCCTATCGAACCTGGTAGAAGACGTAGGAGCGCGCGTATAGAGGTCTAATGGGTGCTTTTTATAGCAGAAATGATCAGTATGAATAAATGAATGAAATTCTAAGTATCTAAATCCAAATTCATCTGGATGAAACTTGACATGTACCTAGCACCAAGTCTCCTCTTTCGATTGGTATAGCGCATGCATCCCTATCGAACCTTGTAGAAGACGTAGGAGCGCGCATATAGAGCTCCAATGGGCGCTTTTTATAGCAGAAATGATCAATATGAGTAAATGAATGACATTTTACCTATCTGAAACCAAATCAATCTCGATGAAACTTGACATGTACCTAGCCCCAGGTCTTTTCTTTCGATTGGTATAGCGCATACATCCCAATCGAATTTGGTAGAAGACGTAGGAGCGCGCATATAGAGGTCTAATGGGCGCTTTTTATAGCAGAAATGATCAATATGAGTAAATGAATGAAATCTTACCTATCTGAAACCAAATCAATCTCAATGAAACTTGACAAGTACCTAGCCCCAAGTCTCCTCTTTTGATTGGTATAGCGCATACATCCCTATCGAACCTGGTACAAGAAGTAGGAGGGCGCATATAGAGGTCTAATGGGCGCTTTTTATAGCAGAAATGATCAATATGAGTAAATGAATGAAATTTTACATATCTGAATCCAAATTAATCTCGATGAAACCTGACATGTGCCTAGCCCCAAGTCTCCTCTTTCGATTGGTATAGCACATACATCCCTATCGAACCTGGTACAAGAAGTAGGAGCGCACATATAGAGGTCTAAAGGGCGCTTTTTAAAGCAGAAATGATCAATATGAGTAAATGAATGAAATTTTACCTATCTGAAACCAAATCAATCTCGATGAAACTTGACATGTACCTAGCACCAAGTCTCTTCTTTCGATTTATATAGCGCATACATCCCTATCGAACCTGGTACAAGACGTAGGAGCGCGCATATAGAGGTCTAATGGGCGCTTTTTATAGCAGAAATGATCAATATGAGTAAATGAATGAAATTTCACCTATCTCAAACCAAATCAATCACGATGAAATTTGAGATCTACCTAGCATCAAGTCTCTTCTTTCGATTGGTATAGCGCATACATCTCTATCGACCCTTGTAGAAGAGGTAGGAGCGCGCATATAGAGGTCTAATGGGCGCTTTTTATAGCAGAAATGATCAATATGAGTAAATGAATGACATTTTACCTATCTGAAACCAAATCAATCTCGATGAAACTTGACATGTACCTAGCCCCAGGTCTCTTCTTTCGATTGGTATAGCGCATACATCCCAATCGAACTTGGTAGAAGACGTAGGAGCGCGCATATAGAGGTCTAATGGGCGCTTTTTATAGCAGAAATGATCAATATGAGTAAATGAATGAAATCTTACCTATCTGAAACCAAATCAATCTCAATGAAACTTGACATGTTCCTAGCCCCAAGTCTCCTCTTTCGATTGGTATAGCGCATACATCCCTATCGAACCTGGTACAAGAAGTAGGAGCGCGCATATAGAGGTCTAATGGGCGCTTTTTATAGCAGAAATGATCAATATGAGTAAATGAATGAAATTTTACATATCTGAATCCAAATTAATCTCGATGAAACCTGACATGTACCTAGCCCCAAGTCTCCTCTTTCGATTGGTTTAGAGCATACATCCCTATCGAACCTGGTACAAGACGTAGGAGCGCGCATATAGAGGTCTAATGGGCGCTTTTTATAGCAGAAATGATCAATATGAGTAAATGAATGAAATTTTACCTATCTGAAACAAAATCAATCTCGATGAAACTTGACAAGTACCTAGCACCAAGTCTCTTCTTTCGATTGGTATAGCACATACATCCCTATCGAACCTGGTACAAGAAGTAGGAGCGCACATATAGAGGTCTAAAGGGCGCTTTTTAAAGCAGAAATGATCAATATGAGTAAATGAATGAAATTTTACCTATCTGAAACCAAATCAATCTCGATGAAACTTGACATGTACCTAGCACCAAGTCTCTTCTTTCGATTTATATAACGCATACATCCCTATCGAACCTGGTACAAGACGTAGGAGCGCGCATATAGAGGTCTAATGGGCGCTTTTTATAGCAGAAATGATCAATATGAGTAAATGAATGAAATTTTACCTATCTGAAACCAAATCAATCTCGATGAAACTTGACATGTGACTAGCCCCAAGTCTCCTCTTTTGATTTATATTACGCATACATCCCTATCGAATCTGGTACAAGAAGTAGGAGCGCGCATATAGAGGTCTAATGAGCGCTTTTTATAGCAGAAATGATCAATATGAATAAATGAATGAAATTATACCTATCTGAAACCAAATCAATCTCGATGAAACTTGACATGTACCTAGCCCCAAGTCTCCTCTTTTGATTGGTATACCGCAAACATCCTTATCGAACCTGGTAGAAAAAGTAGGAGCGCGCATATAGAGGTCTAAAGAGCGCTTTTTATAGCAGAAATGATCAATATGAGTAAATGAATGAAATTTTACCTATCTGAAACCAAATCAATCTCAATGAAACTTGACATGTACCTAGCACTAAGTCTCCTCTTTCGATTGGTATAGCGCATACATCCCTATCGAACCTGGTAAAAGACGTAGGAGCGAGCGTATAGAGGTCTAATGGGCGCTTTTTATAGCAGAAATGATCAATATGAGTAAATCAATGAAATTTTACCTATCTGAAACCAAATCAATCTCAATGAAACTTGAAATGTACCTAGCCCGAAGTCTCTTCTTTTTATTTATATTACGTATACATCCCTATCGAATCTGGTACAAGACGTAGGAGCGCGCATATAGAGGTCTAATGGGCGCTTATTATAGCAGAAATTATCAATATGAGTAAATGAATGAAATTTTACCTATCTGAAACCAAATCAATCTTGATGAAACTTGACATGTACCTAGCCCCAAGTCTCCTCTTTTGATTGGTATAGCGCATACATCCCTATCGAACCTGTTGGAAGACGTAGGAGCGCGCATATAGAGGTCAAATGGGTGCTTTTTATAGCAGAAATGATCAATATGAGTAAATGAGTGAAATTTTACCTATATGAAACCAAATCAATCTCAATGAAACTTGACATGTACCTAGCCCCAAGTCTCTTCTTTCGATTGGTAAAGCGCATACATCTCTATCGAACCTGGTAGAAAAAGTAGGAGCGCGCATATAGAGGTCTAATGGGCGCTTTTTATAGCAGAAATGATCAATATGAATAAATGAATGAAATTTTACCTATCTGAAACCAAATCAATCTCAATGAAACTTGACATGTACCTAGCCCCAAGTCTCCTCTTTCGATTGGTATAGCGCATACATCCCTATCGAACCTGGTACAAGAAGTAGGAGCGCGCATATAGAGGTCTAATGGGCGCTTTTTATAGCAGAAATGATCAATATGAGTAAATGAATGAAATTATACCTATCTGAATCCAAATTAATCTCGATGAAACTTGACAAGTACCTAGCCCCAAGTCTCTTCTTTCGATTGGTTTAGCGCATACATCCCTATCGAACCTGGTAGAAGACGTAGGAGCGCGCATATAGAGGTCTAATGGGCGCTTTTTATAGCAGAAATGATCAATATGAATAAATGAATGAAATTTTACCTATCTGAAACCAAATCAATCTCAATGAAACTTGACAAGTACCTAGCCCCAAGTCTCCTCTTTCGATTGGTATAGCGCATAATACATCCCTACCGAACCTGGTACAAGACGTAGGAGCGCGCATATAGAGGTCTAATGGGCGCTTTTTATAGCAGAAATGATCAATATGAGTAAATGAATGAAATTTTACCTATCTGAAACCAAATCAATCTCGATGAAACTTGAAATGTACCTAGCACAAAGTCTCTTCTTTCGATTGGTATAGCCCAAACATCCCTATCGAACCTGGTACAAGACGTAGAAGCGCGCATATAGAGGTCTAATGGGCGCTTTTCATAGCAGAAATTATCAATATGAGTAAATGAATGAAATTTTACCTATCTGAAACCAAATCAATCTCGATGAAACTTGACATGTACCTAGCACCAAGTCTCCTCTTTCGATTTATATAGCGCATACATCCCTATCGAACCTGGTACAAGACGTAGGAGCGCGCATATAGAGGTCTAATGGGCGCTTTTTGTAGCAGTAATGATCAATATGAGTAAATGAATGAAATTTTACCTATCTGAATCCAAATTAATCTCGATGAAACTTGACATGTACCTAGCACCAAGTCTCTTCTTTCGATTTGTTTAGCGCATACATCCCTATCGAACCTGGTAGAAGATGTAGGAGCGCGCATATAGAGGTCTAATGGGCGCTTTTTATAGCAGAAATGATCAATATGAATAAATGAATGAAATTTTACCTATCTGAAACCAAATCAATCTCAATGAAACTTGACAAGTACCTAGCCCCAAGTCTCCTCTTTCGATTGGTATAGCGCATAATACATCCCTATCGAACCTGGTACAAGACGTAGGAGCGCGCATATAGAGGTCTAATGGGCGCTTTTTATAGCAGAAATGATCAATATGAGTAAATGAATGAAATTTTGCCTATCTGAAACCAAATCAATCTCGATGAAACTTGAAATGTACCTAGCAGCAAGTCTCTTCTTTCGATTGGTATAGCCCATACATCCCTATCGAACCTGGTACAAGACGTAGGAGCGCGCATATAGAGGTCTAATGGGCGCTTTTTATAGCAGTAATGATCAATATGAGTAAATGAATGAAATTTTACCTATCTGAAACCAAATCAATCTCGATGAAACTTGACATGTACCTAGCCCCAAGTCTCCTCTTTTGATTGGTATACCGCATACATCCCTATCGAACCTGGTAGAAGAAGTAAGAGCGCGCATATAGATGTCTAAAGAGCGCTTTTTATAGCAGAAATGATCAATATGAGTAAAGGAATGAAATTTTACCTATCTGAATCCAAATCAATCTCGATGAAACTTGACTTGTACCTAGCACCAAGTCTCCTCTTTCGATTTATATAGCGCATACATCCCTATCGAACCTGGTACAAGACGTAGGAGTGAGCGTATAGAGGTCTAATGGGCGCTTTTTATAGCAGAAATGATCAATATGAGTAAATGAATGAAATTTTACCTATCTGAAACCAAATCAATCTCGATGAAACTTGACAGGTACCTAGCACCAGTTCTCCTCTTTCGATTGGTATAGCGCATACATCCCTATCGAACCTGGTAGAAGACGTAGGAGCGCGCGTATAGAGGTCTAATAGGCGCTTTTTAAAGCAGAAATGATCAATATGAATAAATGAATGAAATTATACCTATCTGAAACCAAATCAATCTTGTAGAAACTTGACATGTACCTAGCACCAAGTCTTTTCTTTTGATTGGTATAGCACATACATAACTATCGAACGTGGTACAAGAAGTAGGAGCGCGCGTATAGAGGTCTAATGGGCGCTTTTTTTAAGCAGAAATGATCAATATGAATAAATGAATGAAATCTTACCTATCTGAAACCAAATCAATCTTGATGAAACTTGACATGTACCTAGCCCCACGTCTCCTCTTTCGATTGGTATAGCGCATAAATTCCTATCGAACCTGGTACAAGACGTAGGAGCGCGCATATAGAGGTCTAATGGGCGCTTTTTATAGCAGAAATGATCAGTATGAGTAAATGAATGAAATTTTACCTATCTGAAACCAAATCAATCTCGATGAAACTTGACATGTACCTACCACCAAGTCTCCTCTTTCCATTGGTATAGCGCATACATCCCTATCGAACCTGGTAGAAGAAGTAGGAGCGCACATATAGAGGTCTAAAGGGCGCTTTTTAAAGCAGAAATGATCAATGTGAGTATATGAATGAAATTTTACTTATCTGAAACCAAACCATTCTCGATGAAACTTGACATGTACCTAGCCCCAAGTCTCCTCTTTCGATTGGTATAGCGCATACATCCCTATCGAACATGGTAGAAGACGTAGGAGCGCGCATATAGAGGTCTAATGGGCGCTTTTTAAAGCAGAAATGATCAATATGAGTAAATGAATGAAATTTTACCTATCTGAAACCAAATCAATCTCGATGAAACTTGACATGTACCTAGCACCAAGTCTCCTCTTTCGATTGGTATAGCGCATACATCCCTATGGAACCTGGTACAAGAAGTAGGAGCGCGCATATAGAGGTCTAATGTGCGCTTTTTATAGCAGAAATGATCAATATGAGTAAATGAATGAAATTTTACCCATCTGAATCCAAATTAATCTCGATGAAACTTGACATGTACCTAGCCCAAGTCTTCTCTTTCGATTGCTATAGCGCATACATCCCTATCGAACCTGGTAGAAGACGTAGGAGCGCGCGTATAGAGGTCTAATGGGCGCTTTTTATAGCAGAAATGATCAGTATGAATAAATGAATGAAATTCTACGTATCTAAATCCAAATTAATCTGGATGAAACTTGACATGTACCTAGCACCAAGTCTCCTCTTTCGATTGGTATAGCGCATGCATCCCTATCGAACCTTGTAGAAGACGTAGGAGCGCGCATATAGAGGTCTAATGGGCGCTTTTTATAGCAGAAATGAACAATATGAGTAAATGAATGAAATTTTACCTATCTGAAACCAAATCAATCAGGATGAAATTTGAGATCTACCTAGCATCAAGTCTCTTCTTTCGATTGGTATAGCGCATACATCTCTATCGAACCTTGTAGAAGAGGTAGGAGCGCGCATATAGAGGTCTAATGGGCGCTTTTTATAGCAGAAATGATCAATATGAGTAAATGAATGACATTTTACCTATCTGAAAACAAATCAATCTCGATGAAATTTGACATGTACCTAGCCCCAAGTCTCTTCTTTTGATTGGTATAGCGCATACATCCCAATCGAACTTGGTAGAAGACGTAGGAGCGCGCATATAGAGGTCTAATGGGCGCTTTTTATAGCAGAAATGATCAATATGAGTAAATGAATGAAATTTTACCTATCTGAAACCAAATCAATCTCAATGAAACTTGACAAGTACCTAGCCCCAAGTCTCCTCTTTCGATTGGTATAGCGCATACATCCCTATCGAACCTGGTACAAGAAGTAGGAGGGCGCATATAGAGGTCTAATGGGCGCTTTTTATAGCAGAAATGATCAATATGAGTAAATGAATGAAATTTTACATATCTGAATCCAAATTAATCTCGATGAAACCTGACATGTACCTAGCCCCAAGTCTCCTCTTTCGATTGGTTTAGAGCATACATCCCTATCGAACCTGGTACAAGACGTAGGAGCGCGCATATAGAGGTCTAATGGACGCTTTTTATAGCAGAAATGATCAATATGAGTAAATGAATGAAATTTTACCTATCTGAAACAAAATCAATCTCGATGAAACTTGACATGTACCTAGCACCAAGTCTCTTCTTTCGATTGGTATAGCACATACATCCCTATCGAACCTGGAACAAGAAGTAGGAGCGCACATATAGAGGTCTAAAGGGCGCTTTTTAAAGCAGAAATGATCAATATGAGTAAATGAATGAAAATTTACCTATCTGAAACCAAATCAATCTCGATGAAACTTGACATGTACCTAGCACCAAGTCTCTTCTTTCGATTTATATAGCGCATACATCCCTTTCGAACCTGGTACAAGACGTAGGAGCGCGCATATAGAGGTCTAATGGGCGCTTTTTATAGCAGAAATGATCAATATGAGTAAATGAATGAAATTTTACCTATCTGAAACCAAATCAATCTCGACGAAACTTGACATGTGCCTAGCCCCAAGTCTCCTCTTTTGATTTATATTACGCATACATCCCTATCGAATCTGGTACAAGAAGTAGGAGCGCGCATATAGAGGTCTAATGAGCGCTTTTTATAGCAGAAATGATCAATATGAGTAACTGAATGAAATTTTACCTATCTGAAACCAAATCAATCTCGATGAAACTTGACATGTACCTAGCACCAAGTCTCCTCTTTCGATTTATATAGCGCATACATCCCTATCGAACCTGGTACAAGATTTATGAGCCGCGCATATAGAGGTCTAATGAGCCCTTTTTATAGCAGATATGATCAATATGAGTAACTGAATGAAATTTTACCTATCTGAAACCAAATCAATCTCGATGAAACTTGACATGTACCTAACCCCAAGTCTCCTCTTTCGATTGGTATAGCGCATAATACATCCCTATCGAACCTGGTACAAGACGTAGGAGCGCGCATATAGAGGTCTAATGGGCGCTTTTTATAGCAGAAATGATCAATATGAGTAAATGAATGAAATTTTTCCTATCTGAAACCAAATCAATCTCGATGAAACTTGACATGTACCTAGCACCAAGTCTCTTCTTTCGATTTATATAGCACATACATCCCTATCGAACCTGGTAGAAGACGTAGGAGTGCGCATATAGAGGTCTAATGGGCGCTTTTTATAGCAGTAATGATCAATATGAGTAAATGAATGAAATTTTACCTATCTGAAACCAAATCAATCTCGATGAAAGTTGACATGTACCTAGCCCAGGGTCTCCTCTTTTGATTGGTATACCGCATACATCCCTATCGGACCTGGTAGAAAAAGTAGGAGCGCGCATATAGAGGTCTAAAGAGCGCTTTTTATAGCAGAAATGATCAATATGAGTAACTGAATGAAATTTTGCCTATCTGAAACCAAATCAATCTCAATGAAACTTGACATGTACCTAGCACCAAGTCTCCTCTTTCGATTGGTATAGCGCATAAATCCCTATCGAACCTGATACAAGACGAAGGAGCGCGCATATAGAGGTCTAATTCGCGATTTTTATAGCAGAAATGATCAATATGAGTAAATGAATGAAATTTTACCTATCTGAAACCAAATCAATCTCGATGAAACTTGACATGTACCTAGCACTAAGTCCCCTCTTTCGATTGGTATAGCGCATACATCCCTATCGAACCTGGTAAAAGACGTAGGAGCGAGCGTATAGAGGTCTAATGGGCGCTTTTTATAGCAGAAATGATCAATATGAGTAAATCAATGAAATTTTACCTATCTGAAACCAAATCAATCTCAATGAAACTTGAAATGTACCTAGCCCGAAATCTCTTCTTTTTATTTATATTACGTATACATCCCTATCGAATCTGGTACAAGACGTAGGAGCGCGCATATAGAGGTCTAATGGGCGCTTTTTATAGCAGAAATTATCAATATGAGTAAATGATGAAATTTTACCTATCTGAAACCAAATCAATCTTGATGAAACTTGACATGTACCTAGCCCCAAGTCTCCTCTATTGATTGGTATAGCGCATACATCCCTATCGAACCTGTTGGAAGACGTAGGAGCGCGCATATAGAGGTCAAATGGGTGCTTTTTATAGCAGAAATGATCAATATGAGTAAATGAGTGAAATTTTACCTATATGAAACCAAATCAATCTCAATGAAACTTGACATGTACCTAGCCCCAAGTCTCTTCTTTCGATTGGTAAAGCGCATACATCTCTATCGAACCTGGTAGAAAAAGTAGGAGCGCGCATATGGAGGTCTAATGGGCGCTTTTTATAGCAGAAATGATCAATATGAATAAATGAATGAAATTTTACCTATCTGAAACCAAATCAATCTCAATGAAACTTGACATGTACCTTGCCCCATGTCTCCTCTTTCGATTGGTATAGCGCATAATACATCCCTATCGAACCTGGTACAAGACGTAGGAGCGCGCACATAGAGGTCTAATGGGCGCTTTTATAGCAGAAATGATCAATATGAGTAAATGAATGAAATTTTACCTATCTGAAACCAAATCAATCTTGATGAAACTTGACATGTACCTAGCTCCAAGTCTCCTCTTTGGATTGGTATAGCGCATACATCCCTATCGAACCTGGTACAAGAAGTAGGAGCGCGCATATAGAGGTCTAATGGGCGCTTTTTATAGCAGAAATGATCAATATGAGTAAATGAATGAAATTTTACCTATCTGAATCCAAATTAATCTCGATGAAACTTGACATGTACCTAGCCCCAAGTCTCTTCTTTCGATTGGTTTAGCGCATACATCCCTATCGAACCTGGTAGAAGACGTAGGAGCGCGCATATAGAGGTCTAATGGGCGCTTTTTATAGCAGAAATGATCAATATGAATAAATGAATGAAATTTTACCTATCTGAAACCAAATCAATCTCAATGAAACTTGACAAGTACCTAGCCCCAAGTCTCCTCTTTCGATTGGTATAGCGCATACATCCCTATCGAACCTGGTACAAGAAATAGGAGGGCGCATATAGAGGTCTAATGGGCGCTTTTTATAGCAGAAATGATCAATATGAGTAAATGAATGAAATTTTACATATCTGAATCAAAATTAATATCGATGAAACCTGACAAGTACCTAGCCCCAAGTCTCCTCTTTCGATTGGTTTAGAGCATACATCCCTATCGAACCTGGTACAAGACGTAGGAGCGCGCATATAGAGGTCTAATGGACGCTTTTTATAGCAGAAATGATCAATATGAGTAAATGAATGAAATTTTACCTATCTGAAACAAAATCAATCTCGATGAAACTTGACATGTACCTAGCACCAAGTCTCTTCTTTCGATTGGTATAGCACATACATCCCTATCGAACCTGGAACAAGAAGTAGGAGCGCACATATAGAGGTCTAAAGGGCGCTTTTTAAAGCAGAAATGATCAATATGAGTAAATGAATGAAATTTTACCTATCTGAAACCAAATCAATCTCGATGAAACTTGACATGTACCTAGCACCAAGTCTCTTCTTTCGATTTATATAGCGCATACATCCCTATCGAACCTGGTAGAAGACGTAGGAGCGCGCATATAGAGGTCTAATGGGCGCTTTTTATAGCAGAAATGATCAATATGAGTAAATGAATGAAATTTTACCTATCTGAAACCAAATCAATCTCGATGAAACTTGACATGTGCCTAGCCCCAAGTCTCCTCTTTTGATTTATATTACGCATACATCCCTATCGAATCTGGTACAAGAAGTAGGAGCGCGCATATAGAGGTCTAATGAGCGCTTTTTATAGCAGAAATGATCAATATGAATAAATGAATGAAATTATACCTATCTGAAACCAAATCAATCTCGATGAAACTTGACATGTACCTAGCCCCAAGTCTCCTCTTTTGATTGGTATACCGCAAACATCCTTATCGAACCTGGTAGAAAAAGTAGGAGCGCGCATATAGAGGTCTAAAGAGCGCTTTTTATAGCAGAAATGATCAATATGAGTAACTGAATGAAATTACACCTATCTGAAACCAAATCAATCTCGATGAAACTTGACATGTACCTAGCACCAAGTCTCCTCTTTCGATTTATTTAGCGCATACATCCCTATCGAACCTGGTACAAGACGTAGGAGCCGCGCATATAGAGGTCTAATGAGCCCTTTTTATAGCAGATATGATCAATATGAGTAACTGAATGAAATTTTACCTATCTGAAACCAAATCAATCTCAATGAAACTTGACATGTACCTAACCCCAAGTCTCCTCTTTCGATTGGTATAGCGCATGATACATCCCTATCGAACCTGGTACAAGACGTAGGAGCGCGCATATAGAGGTCTAATGGGCGCTTTTATAGCAGAAATGATCAATATGAGTAAATGAATGAAATTTTTCCTATCTGAAACCAAATCAATCTCGATGAAACTTGACATGTACCTAGCACCAAGTCTCTTCTTTCGATTTATATAGCACATACATCCCTATCGAACCTGGTAGAAGACGTAGGAGTGCGCATATAGAGGTCTAATGGGCGCTTTTTATAGCAGTAATGATCAATATGAGTAAATGAATGAAATTTTACCTATCTCAAACCAAATCAATCTCGATGAAAGTTGACATGTACCTAGCCCAGGGTCTCCTCTTTCGATTGGTATACCGCATACATCCCTATCGGACCTGGTAGAAAAAGTAGGAGCGCGCATATAGAGGTCTAAAGAGCGCTTTTTATAGCAGAAATGATCAATATGAGTAACTGAATGAAATTTTGCCTATCTGAAACCAAATCAATCTCAATGAAACTTGACATGTACCTAGCACCAAGTCTCCTCTTTCGATTGGTATAGCGCATAAATCCCTATCGAACCTGATACAAGACGAAGGAGCGCGCATATAGAGGTCTAATTCGCGATTTTTATAGCAGAAATGATCAATATGAGTAAATGAATGAAATTTTACCTATCTGAAACCAAATCAATCTCGATGAAACTTGACATGTACCTAGCACTAAGTCTCCTCTTTCGATTGGTATAGCGCATAAATCCCTATCGAACTTGGTACAAGACGTAGGAGCGAGCGTATAGAGGTCTAATGGGCGCTTTTTATAGCAGAAATGATCAATATGAGTAAATCAATGAAATTTTACCTATCTGAAACCAAATCAATCTCAATGAAACTTGAAATGTACCTAGCCCGAAGTCTCTTCTTTTTATTTATATTACGCATACATCCCTATCGAATCTGGTACAAGACGTAGGAGCGCGCATATAGAGGTCTAATGGGCGCTTTTTATAGCAGAAATTATCAATATGAGTAAATGAATGAAATTTTACCTATCTGAAACCAAATCAATCTTGATGAAACTTGACATGTACCTAGCCCCAAGTCTCTTCTTTTGATTGGTATAGCGCATACATCCCTATCGAACCTGTTGGAAGACGTAGGAGCGCGCATATAGAGGTCAAATGGGTGCTTTTTATAGCAGAAATGATCAATATGAGTAAATGAATGAAATTTTGCCTATCTGAAACCAAATCAATCTCGATGAAACTTGAAATGTACCTAGCACCAAGTTTCTTCTTTCGATTGGTAAAGCGCATACATCTCTATCGAACCTGGTAGAAAAAGTAGGAGCGCGCATATAGAGGTCTAATGGGCGCTTTTTATAGCAGAAATGATCAATATGAATAAATGAATGAAATTTTACCTATCTGAAACCAAATCAATCTCAATGCAACTTGACATGTACCTTGCCCCAAGTCTCCTCTTTCGATTGGTATAGCGCATAATACATCCCTATCGAACCTGGTACAAGACGTAGGAGCGCGCACATAGAGGTCTAATGGGCGCTTTTTATAGCAGAAATGATCAATATGAGTAAATGAATGAAATTTTACCTATCTGAAACCAAATCAATCTTGATGAAACTTGACATGTACCTAGCTCCAAGTCTCCTCTTTGGATTGGTATAGCGCATACATCCCTATCGAACCTGGTACAAGAAGTAGGAGCGCGCATATAGAGGTCTAATGGGCGCTTTTTATAGCAGAAATGATCAATATGAGTAAATGAATGAAATTTTACCTATCTGAATCCAAATTAATCTCGATGAAACTTGACATGTACCTAGCCCCAAGTCTCTTCTTTCGATTGGTTTAGCGCATACATCCCTATCGAACCTGGTAGAAGACGTAGGAGCGCGCATATAGAGGTCTAATGGGCGCTTTTTATAGCAGAAATGATCAATATGAATAAATGAATGAAATTTTACCTATCTGAAACCAAATCAATCTCAATGAAACTTGACAAGTACCTAGCCCCAAGTCTCCTCTTTCGATTGGTATAGCGCATAATACATCCCTATCGAACCTGGTACAAGACGTAGGAGCGCGCATATAGAGGTCTAATGGGCGCTTTTTATAGCAGAAATGATCAATATGAGTAAATGAATGAAATTTTGCCTATCTGAAACCAAATCAATCTCGATGAAACTTGAAATGTACCTAGCACCAAGTTTCTTCTTTCGATTGGTATAGCCCATACATCCCTATCGAACCTGGTACAAGACGTAGGAGCGCGCATATAGAGGTCTAATGGGCGCTTTTTATAGCAGAAATTATCAATATGAGTAAATGAATGAAATTTTACCTATCTGAATCCAAATCAATCTCGATGAAACTTGACATGTACCTAGCACAAAGTCTCCTCTTTCGATTTATATAGCGCATAAATCCATATCGAACCTGGTACAAGATGTAGGAGCGCGCATATAGAGGTCTAATGGGCGCTTTTTATAGCAGTAATGATCAATATGAGTAAATGAATGAAATTTTACCTATCTGAAACCAAATCAATCTCGATGAAACTTGACATGTACCTAGCCCCAAGTCTCTTCTTTTGATTGGTATACCGCATACATCCCTATCGAACCTGGTAGAAGAAGTAAGAGCGCGCATATAGATGTCTAAAGAGCGCTTTTTATAGCAGAAATGATCAATATGAGTAAAGGAATGAAATTTTACCTATCTGAAACCAAATCAATCTCGATGAAACTTGATATGTACCTAGCCCCAGGTCTCTTCTTTCGATTGGTATAGCGCATACATCCCTATCGAACCTGGTAGAAGACGTAGGAGCCGCGCATATAGAGGTATAATGAGCCCTTTTTATAGCAGAAATGATCAATATGAGTAACTGAATGAAATTTTGCCTATCTGAAACCAAATCAATCTCAATGAAACTTGACATGTACCTAGCACCAAGTCTCCTCTTTCGATTGGTATAGCGCATAAATCCCTATCGAACCTGATACAAGACGAAGGAGCGCGCATATAGAGGTCTAATTCGCGATTTTTATAGCAGAAATGATCAATATGAGTAAATGAATGAAATTTTACCTATCTGAAACCAAATCAATCTCGATGAAACTTGACATGTACCTAGCACTAAGTCTCCTCTTTCGATTGGTATAGCGCATACATCCCTATCGAACCTGGTAAAAGACGTAGGAGCGAGCGTATAGAGGTCTAATGGGCGCTTTTTATAGCAGAAATGATCAATATGAGTAAATCAATGAAATTTTACCTATCTGAAACCAAATCAATCTCAATGAAACTTGAAATGTACCTAGCCCGAAGTCTCTTCTTTTTATTTATATTACGCATACATCCCTATCGAATCTGGTACAAGACGTAGGAGCGCGCATATAGAGGTCTAATGGGCGCTTTTTATAGCAGAAATTATCAATATGAGTAAATGAATGAAATTTTACCTATCTGAAACCAAATCAATCTTGATGAAACTTGACATGTACCTAGCCCCAAGTCTCTTCTTTTGATTGGTATAGCGCATACATCCCTATCGAACCTGTTGGAAGACGTAGGAGCGCGCATATAGAGGTCAAATGGGTGCTTTTTATAGCAGAAATGATCAATATGAGTAAATGAATGAAATTTTGCCTATCTGAAACCAAATCAATCTCGATGAAACTTGAAATGTACCTAGCACCAAGTTTCTTCTTTCGATTGGTAAAGCGCATACATCTCTATCGAACCTGGTAGAAAAAGTAGGAGCGCGCATATAGAGGTCTAATGGGCGCTTTTTATAGCAGAAATGATCAATATGAATAAATGAATGAAATTTTACCTATCTGAAACCAAATCAATCTCAATGCAACTTGACATGTACCTTGCCCCAAGTCTCCTCTTTCGATTGGTATAGCGCATAATACATCCCTATCGAACCTGGTACAAGACGTAGGAGCGCGCACATAGAGGTCTAATGGGCGCTTTTTATAGCAGAAATGATCAATATGAGTAAATGAATGAAATTTTACCTATCTGAAACCAAATCAATCTTGATGAAACTTGACATGTACCTAGCTCCAAGTCTCCTCTTTGGATTGGTATAGCGCATACATCCCTATCGAACCTGGTACAAGAAGTAGGAGCGCGCATATAGAGGTCTAATGGGCGCTTTTTATAGCAGAAATGATCAATATGAGTAAATGAATGAAATTTTACCTATCTGAATCCAAATTAATCTCGATGAAACTTGACATGTACCTAGCCCCAAGTCTCTTCTTTCGATTGGTTTAGCGCATACATCCCTATCGAACCTGGTAGAAGACGTAGGAGCGCGCATATAGAGGTCTAATGGGCGCTTTTTATAGCAGAAATGATCAATATGAATAAATGAATGAAATTTTACCTATCTGAAACCAAATCAATCTCAATGAAACTTGACAAGTACCTAGCCCCAAGTCTCCTCTTTCGATTGGTATAGCGCATAATACATCCCTATCGAACCTGGTACAAGACGTAGGAGCGCGCATATAGAGGTCTAATGGGCGCTTTTTATAGCAGAAATGATCAATATGAGTAAATGAATGAAATTTTGCCTATCTGAAACCAAATCAATCTCGATGAAACTTGAAATGTACCTAGCACCAAGTTTCTTCTTTCGATTGGTATAGCCCATACATCCCTATCGAACCTGGTACAAGACGTAGGAGCGCGCATATAGAGGTCTAATGGGCGCTTTTTATAGCAGAAATTATCAATATGAGTAAATGAATGAAATTTTACCTATCTGAATCCAAATCAATCTCGATGAAACTTGACATGTACCTAGCACAAAGTCTCCTCTTTCGATTTATATAGCGCATAAATCCATATCGAACCTGGTACAAGATGTAGGAGCGCGCATATAGAGGTCTAATGGGCGCTTTTTATAGCAGTAATGATCAATATGAGTAAATGAATGAAATTTTACCTATCTGAAACCAAATCAATCTCGATGAAACTTGACATGTACCTAGCCCCAAGTCTCTTCTTTTGATTGGTATACCGCATACATCCCTATCGAACCTGGTAGAAGAAGTAAGAGCGCGCATATAGATGTCTAAAGAGCGCTTTTTATAGCAGAAATGATCAATATGAGTAAAGGAATGAAATTTTACCTATCTGAAACCAAATCAATCTCGATGAAACTTGATATGTACCTAGCCCCAGGTCTCTTCTTTCGATTGGTATAGCGCATACATCCCTATCGAACCTGGTAGAAGACGTAGGAGCCGCGCATATAGAGGTATAATGAGCCCTTTTTATAGCAGAAATGATCAATATGAGTAACTGAATGAAATTTTGCCTATCTGAAACCAAATCAATCTCAATGAAACTTGACATGTACCTAGCACCAAGTCTCCTCTTTTGATTGGTATAGCGCATAAATCCCTATCGAACCTGATACAAGACGTAGGAGCGCGCATATAGAGGTCCAATTCGCGCTTTTTATAGCAGAAATGATCAATATGAGTAAATGAATGAAATTTTACCTATCTGAAACCAAATCAATCTCAATGAAACTTGACATGTGCCTAGCACTAAGTCTTCTCTTTCGATTGGTATAGCGCATACATCCCTATCGAACCTGGAACAAGACGTAGGAGTGAGCGTATAGAGGTCTAATGGGCGCTTTTTATAGCAGAAATGATCAATATGAGTAAATCAATGAAATTTTACCTATCTGAAACCAAATCAATCTCAATGAAACTTGAAATGTACCTGGCCCGAAGTCTCCTCTTTTGATTGGTATTACGCATACATCCCTATCGAATCTGGTAAAAGACGTAGGAGCGCGCATATAGAGGTCTAATGGGCGCTTTTCAGAGCAGAAATTATCAATATGAATAAATGAATGAAATTATACCTATCTGAAACCAAATCAATCTCGATGAAAGATTACACGTACCTAGCCCCAAGTCTCCTCTTTTGATTGGTATAGCGCATACATCCCTATCGAACCTGTTTGAAGACGTAGGAGCGCGTACATAGAGGTCTAATGGGTGCTTTTTATAGCAGAAATGATCAAGATGAGTAAATGAGTGAAATTTTACCTATCTGAAACCAAATCAATCTCAATGAAACTTGACATGTACCTAGCCCCTAGTCTCCTCTTTCGATTGGTTTAGCGCATAATACATCCCTATCGAACCTGGTACAAGACGTAGGAGCGCGCATATAGAGGTCTAATGGGCGCTTTTTATAGCAGAAATGATCAATATGAGTAAATGAATGAAATTTTTCCTATCTGAAACCAAATCAATCTCGATGAAACTTGACATGTACCTAGTACTAAGTCTCCTCTTTCGATTGGTATAGCACATACATCCCAATCGAACCTGGTAGAAGACGTAGGAGTGCGCATATAGAGATCTAATGGGCGCTTTTTATAGCAGTAATGATCAATATGAGTAAATGAATGAAATTTTACCTATCTGAAACCAAATCAATCTCGATGAAAGTTGACATGTACCTAGCCCAAGGTCTCCTCTTTTGATTGGTATACCGCATACATCCCTATCGGACCTGGTAGAAAAAGTAGGAGCGCGCATATAGAGGTCTAAAGAGCGCTTTTTATAGCAGAAATGATCAATATGAGTAACTGAATGAAATTTTGCCTATCTGAAACCAAATCAATCTCAATGAAACTTGACATGTACCTAGCACCAAGTCTCCTCTTTCGATTGGTATAGCGCATAAATCCCTATCGAACCTGATACAAGACGAAGGAGAGCGCATATAGAGGTCTAATTCGCGCTTTTTATAGCAGAAATGATCAAAATGAGTAAATGAATGAAATTTTACCTATCTGAAACCAAATCAATCTCGATGAAACTTGACATGTACCTAGCACTAAGTCTCCTCTTTCGATTGGTATAGCGCATACATCCCTATCGAACCTGGTAAAAGACGTAGGAGCGAGCGTATAGAGGTCTAATGGGCGCTTTTTATAGCAGAAATGATCAATATGAGTAAATGAAAGAAATTTTACCTATCTGAAACCAAATCAATCTCAATGAAACTTGAAATGTACCTAGCCCGAAGTCTCATCTTTTTATTTATATTACGCATACATCCCTATCGAATCTGGTACAAGACGTAGGAGCGCGCATATAGAGAGAGGTCTAATGGGCGCTTTTTATAGCAGAAATGATCAATATGAGTAAATAAGTGAAATTTTACCTATCTGAAACCAAATCAATCTTGATGAAACTTGACATGTACCTAGCCCCAAGTCTCTTCTTTCGATTGGTAAAGCGCATACATCTCTATCGAACCTGGTAGAAAAAGTAGGAGCGCGCATATAGAGGTCTAATGGGCGCTTTTTATAGCAGAAATGATCAATATGAATAAATGAATGAAATTTTACCTATCTGAAACCAAATCAATCTCAATGAAACTTGACATGTACCTAGCCCCAAGTCTCCTCTTTCGATTGGTATAGCGCATAATACATCCCTATCGAACCTGGTACAAGACGTAGGAGCGCGCACATAGAGGTCTAATGGGCGCTTTTTATAGCAGAAATGATCAATATGAGTAAATGAATGAAATTTTACCTATCTGAAACCAAATCAATCTTGATGAAACTTGACTTGTACCTAGCCCCAAGTCTCCTCTTTGGATTGGTATAGCGCATACATCCCTATCGAACCTGGTACAAGAAGTAGGAGCGCACATATAGAGGTCTAATGGGCGCTTTTTATAGCAGAAATGATCAATATGAGTTAATGAATGAAATTTTACCTATCTGAATCCAAATTAATCTCGATGAAACTTGACATGTACCTAGCCCCAAGTCTCCTCTTTTGATTGGTTTAGCGCATACATCCCTATCAAACCTGGTAGAAGACGTAGGAGCGCGCATATAGAGGTCTAATGGGCGCTTTTTATAGCAGAAATGATCAATATGAATAAATGAATGAAATTTTACCTATCTGAAACCAAATCAATCTCAATGAAACTTGACAAGTACCTAGCCCCAAGTCTCCTCTTTCGATTGGTATAGCGCATAATACATCCCTATCGAACCTGGTACAAGACGTAGGAGCGCGCATATAGAGGTCTAATGGGCGCTTTTTATAGCAGAAATGATCAATATGAGTAAATGAATGAAATTTTGCCTATCTGAAACCAAATCAATCTCGATGAAACTTGAAATGTACCTAGCACCAAGTCTCCTCTTTTGATTGGTATACCGCATACATCCCTATCGAACCTGGTAGAAGAAGTAAGAGCGCGCATATAGATGTCTAAAGAGCGCTTTTTATAGCAGAAATGATCAATATGAGTAAAGGAATGAAATTTTAACTATCTGAAACCAAATCAATCTCGATGAAACTTGATATGTACCTAGCCCCAGGTCTCTTCTTTCGATTGGTATAGCGCATACATCCCTATCGAACCTGGTAGAAGACGTAGGAGCCGCGCATATAGAGGTATAATGAGCCCTTTTTATAGCAGAAATGATCAATATGAGTAACTTAATGAAATTTTACCTATCTGAAACCAAATCAATCTCGATGAAACTTGACATGTACCTAGCACCAAGTCTCCTCTTTTGATTGGTATAGCGCATAAATCCCTATCGAACCTGATACAAGACGTAGGAGCGCGCATATAGAGGTCTAATTCGCGCTTTTTATAGCAGAAATGATCAATATGAGTAAATGAATGAAATTTTACCTATCTGAAACCAAATCAATCTCAATGAAACTTGACATGTGCCTAGCACTAAGTCTCCTCTTTCGATTGGTATAGCGCATACATCCCTATCGAACCTGGAACAAGACGTAGGAGTGAGCGTATAGAGGTCTAATGGGCGCTTTTTATAGCAGAAATGATCAATATGAGTAAATCAATGAAATTTTACCTATCTGAAACCAAATTAATCTCAATGAAACTTGAAATGTACCTAGCCCGAAATCTCCTCTTTTGATTTATATTACGCATACATCCCTATCGAATCTGGTAAAAGACGTAGGAGCGCGCATATAGAGGTCTAATGGGCGCTTTTCATAGCAGAAATTATCAATATGAATAAATGAATGAAATTATACCTATCTGAAACCAAATCAATCTCGATGAAAGATTACACGTACCTAGCCCCAAGTCTCCTCTTTTGATTGGTATAGCGCATACATCCCTATCGAACCTGTTGGAAGACGTAGGAGCGCGCATATAGAGGTCTAATGGGTGCTTTTTATAGCAGAAATGATCAATATGAGTAAATGAGTGAAATTTTACCTATCTGAAACCAAATCAATCTCAATGAAATTTGACATGTACCTAGCCCAAAGTCTCTTCTTTCGATTGGTATAGCGCATACATCTCTATCGAACCTGGTAGAAAAAGTAGGAGCGCGCATATAGAGGTCTAATGGGCGCTTTTTATAGCAGAAATGATCAATATGAATAAATGAATGAAATTTTACCTATCTGAAACCAAATCAATCTCAATGAAACTTGACATGTACCTAGCCCCTAGTCTCCTCTTTCGATTGGTATACCATAATACATCCCTATCGAACCTGGTACAAGACGTAGGAGCGCGCATATAGAGGTCTAATGGGCGCTTTTCATAGCAGAAATGATCAATATGAGTAAATGAATGAAATTTTACCTATCTGAAACCAAATCAATCTCGATGAAACTTGGCATGTACCTAGCCCCAAGTCTCTTCTTTCGATTGGTATAGCGCATAAATCCCTATCGAACCTTGTAAAAGACGTAGGAGCGCGCATATAGAGGTCTAATTCGCGCTTTTTATAGCAGAAATGATCAATATGAGTAAATGTATGAAATTTTACCTATCTGAAACTAAATCAATGTCGCTGAAACTTGACATGTACCTAGCACTAAGTCTCCTCTTTCGTTATAGCGCATACATCCCTATCGAACCTGGAACAAGACGTAGGAGCGAGCGTATAGAGGTCTAATGGGCGCTTTTTATAGCAGGAATGATCAATATGAATAAATGAATGAAATTTTACCTATCTGAAACCAAGTCAATCTCGATGAAACTTGAAATGTACCTAGCCCCAAGTCTCTTCTTTCGATTGGTATAGCGCATACATCCCTATCGAACCTGGTACAAGACGTAGGAGCGCGCATATAGAGGTCTAATGGGTGCTTTTTATAGCAGAAATGATCAATATGAGTAAATGAGTGAAATTTTACCTATCTGAAACCTAATCAATCTCGATGAAACTTGACATGTACCTAGCCCCAAGTCTCTTCTTTCGATTGGTATAGCGCATACATCTCTATCGAACCTGGTAGAAAAAGTAGGAGCGCGCATATAGAGGTCTAATGGGCGCTTTTTATAGCAGAAATGATCAATATGAATAAATGAATGAAATTTTACCTATCTGAAACCAAATCAATCTCAATGAAACTTGACATGTACCCAGCCCCTAGTCTCCTCTTTCGATTGGTATAGCGCATAATACATCCCTATCGAACCTGGTACAAGACGTAGGAGCGCGCATATAGAGGTCTAATGGGCGCTTTTTATAGCAGAAATTATCAATATGAGTAAATGAATGAAATTTTACCTATCCGAAACCAAATCAATCTCGATGAAACTTGACATGTACCTAGCCCCAAGTCTCCTCTTTCGATTGGTATAACGCATACATCCCTATCGAACCTGGTAGAAAAGGTAGGAGCGCGTATATAGAGGTCTAAAGAGCGCTTTTTATAGAAGAAATGATCAATATGAGTAAAAGAATGAAATTATACCTATCTGAAACCAAATCAATCTCAATGAAACTTAACATGTACCTAGCCCCAAGTCTCTTCTTTCGATTCGTATAGCGCATACATCCCTATCGAACCTGGTAGAAGACGTAAGAACGCGCATATAGAGGTCTAATGAGCCCTTTTTATAGCAGAATTGATAAATATGAGTAACTGAACGAAATTTTACCTATCTGAAACCAAATCAATCTCGATGAAACTTGACATGTACCTAGCCCCAAGTCTTCTCCTTTGATTGGTATAGCGCATACATCCCTATCGAACCTTGAAGAAGACGTAGGAGCGCGCGTATAGAGGTCTAATGGGCGCTTTTTATAGCAGAAATGATCAATATGAGTAAATCAATGAAATTATACCTATCTGAAACCAAATCAATCTCGATGACACTTGACAGGTACTTACAGTACCTATCACGAGTTTTACAACGAGATCGCCATCGATGGAGTAAAAATTTAACGAGTAAAGGCCAATTCCTCCATCAGGTGGAGGGCTTTTAGGAGGGCTGGTGAGGGGCAAAGCGGGCTCAACGCGAACAAACTTTACCCCGAAAAACTCGGAGTGTTTGTGGGCGGGGCTAATGAACGGAGGCGGCGCTTATGCATATTTAATTATTAGCCGGGGTAAACACCGAGTGCTTGTAGGCGGGGCTTATATTCGCTTGACGGAGCATCTCGAGTCGCGTAAAATCTCTTTGTAGAGAGTAGAATCGCGATAGGCTAGTCAAACAACTGTTTTAACAATACGCTAGATCTGTACATACAGTAAATGCTTTCCTAAGAACGATTCTATAAATGTTGTAACAATTTAAAGAATCATTATCTTACATATCCGCATAGATATACTACATTTATAACAATGCAATATTCAGGATTATGTACGTAGAGATAGAGAAACCCTAGATGTTAAATAGGCAGTCTACACATGTCTGTAGTTTGAATTTCCTGTGATGTACGAAAAATGAATATGAATTAATAAACCAGCAAATAATATAGGAAGCAAAACTGTAATAAAGAAAACAAGGGAAAAAAGAAATACATAATTGTTTATCCTACTCCTGTATTTTATAAACACCTGAATATTGGATGTGTAAAATACATTATATCATTCGATGTATCTGATGGAAGGAAAAATAAGATTTGTTTCCTGTTAGACAATGAAACGAATTTTTGCATGCATTTATAGATTCAAGTACTGTAATGCACGACTTTGCAGTAAGATGAATATTAAAAGTATTATGAGTTATGCAAATCATTTTCCCGTTCATACGGAATAGCTTCTAAATCCGTACTCTGGATACTTCACATTGATGTAATCTATTTTACATATACATGTAAACGATTGCTTACTTACGTATAAAATTTAATTTAATGCTGTACGATACCAAGTAAATTAAATGTTTAATTCATTGATAGTTATTTTTTATTCTATCGTGTTTGAACGGTATTTTTTTTTATCACGGAAGCATATTTTAGAAGGCATCGAAAGTATAGACCTTTGTTAATTTTTCAGCAATTGTTATGATCCGTTATCAGTAATAGCTGAAAATCTCGAGCAGGAACCAGCGTTCACCCCTGCTCCCTCACTTTTTAGATAAAATATGAAAAAATATAGACAATACAGTCAAGACAATGTCTATTTACTAACTCAGGCACGTACGTCATCATGTATGCACATGCATTGTGTTTCTGGGGTCGCAGGTCATTTATAATATACATGTACCAGTGGTGGATCCAGGATTTCAGAAAGGAGGGGAGAGCCCAGCTTCAAAGAAAATTGTTCACAGAAAAGCTGACAAGCAAAAGATAAATTTAAAAAACCAAAGAGACGATGATACAAATATTAAGACTTAGGACTTTATATTATTCAGGGGTCCTTAACCCCCGCCCCCCCCCTCCCCATTTGGTCTTTTCCTTATAAGGTATTTGATCGTTTACCTGAAGATGTGCCAATTGTGTGATTCTATAGATCCTACAGATTTGTAGTACCTTACATTGACACTACACCACGAGCAAGATAGTCCCAACGCGTAATTACTCTTTTAAAGCGGAATTTCTCTTTTTAGTGGCGCATCATTATTAATCAATGATGCATATGAATGAACATGCGATTCCCAAGGAATTGTCTCCTGATAAAGGACGCAATTTTTGTAATATGAATTGAAAACTGCAGCGAGCGAAGCCGGAAAATTTTCCTGAATTTGAAGCGAATTAATTCTTCAAATTTGGATTACTTGTAAGAGCAAGATTATTTCTTCTGTCATACCATAAGCAAATTCATTTTATTTATTAAAATTCAGAGCAAATTTTTTTTTCGAGCAACCCCCCACCCCCGAATATCAAATGGACCGTGCCTTACCTGTACCTGTTTCATTATCAGTAGATAAGGGTTAGATTACAGTTTCGAGTTACTCCGTTCTTGATCCGCACATACATTTTTTGCAAAATTAAAAAGAAAAAAAAAATCAGTTTTCGGAAGCGATTCAAGAAACTAACACCAAAAAGTGAGGGAGCTCCAGCCTCATTTGTAATCAAACAGGCTTACGTTATAATGTTTTTGTTCCTTTTCTATATGTCAGATTAATAATGAAAGTGATAAACGATATTCGATTCGAAGCATAGGAGAGGGAAGGGGGGGGGGGGTTGTTCGGTAATTCTTTATTCCTTCCCAAATCTTACATTGCCGGGTAATATGACAAATTTCAGGGGGTCCTTAAACCACCCCTCCCGATCCGCACTTGTTATAGGGGAGGGTGGGTGGTATTCGGTCCTTTATTCCTTCCCAAATCTTTTTTTTTCATTTTTCTAGGAATAAGGACAAATATCAAGGGGTCCTTAACTTCTCCCTCCCCTTCCCTCCATCCCCTATTTTCCTCCTCTCCTCCCTTCCTCCCACCTCCTTTTCACCCTATCCAACCCCTAAAGTATAAAATGCGAAGTCTTTATTCAGATTAATGAGAAGCTTCTAATCTAGACGAATCAATGAGAATCGTACAGTATGTTTTTTTTCAGCTTAATAATAATGCAACGCTTAAAAGAGAAATTCCGCTTTCAAAGAGTAATTACGCGTTGGGGCTGTCTTCCTCTTGATAGTGTCAAAGTAAAAACAAAATCTGTAGTAAACTTTATAAAATCAGAGAAATTCCTACATTTTAGACTTATTGGTGTGGTTCCCTCATTCTATATTCTTACATTTGTCCTGGTATTATGACTATAAGGGGGGTCCTTACCCCCTTACACCCTACCTCCTCTCGCCCCTTCCTTCGCCATGTCCACCCCTTTAGTATTCACTAAATATTCAGGTTTATGAGAATCAGAGATGCGTTTACTGTACACTGATATCGAATGTTCATTCACCAATCTGATTAAAACCAGATCTCTACATGATCCCGATTTTATTTATCATGTTTATGTCGCGTGGAATTTGTCGCTACGCGACATAAAACAATCAGGAGCATGTAGAGATCTGGTTTAATCGCATGAATAATGCACCAATAAAAAGAAATTCCGCTTTCAAAGAGTAATTACGCGTTGAGTACCATTTGCAGTAACTCCTTTGGCTGACAAACACAGTACATTTTTGTAAACCGGTGTTGTAGCATAGATTATCCCCCCGCACAGATCATCCCCCCGGATGAACTGGCCCAGTATAAAACATCCCCCCTATAAGGGGGATATTCTATCCGCACGGTTTATCCCCCTGTAGAGTTTCAGCACAGAACATCCCCCGGGGGGATAAAGCGGCCCGGGTCCAATCTTCCCCCCTGTCTAATTCCGGATTTCCATTCTTAAACGGAAATTTCAAACTGTCTTAGTATTATCATAAAACAGATTGTGGTTCAGTTGACTATGGGTATGAATGACCCATTTTTCTTTTGTTTTATGCGTGTCAAGATGTCCCAAGCAAACAAGTCAAAATTTATACACTTTGAAGCATTCAATATTTAAAAGGGTCAGTGAACTCTGATTATTACTCGATAGAGTCACACAGCGCCTTGTATGTACCATTCAATAGGGTAATAAATATAAGGGATGTAGTTTTATTTATTCCCCATTTTTGGATATCAAAAAATGAAAATTTTTTATCTCAAAATCGATTTTTGATATAAAAAATTCCGCCATATTTTCTGATATAAGAAAATCCGGTCTTCCATATCACAATTTTGTGATACAATGTATCGCAAAATCAATTTTTTGATATCTCAAATTCGAATTTGTGATATCACAATTTACATTTTGTGATATCAAACATTGTAATTCTTGATATCATAAAATCTTATCGAATTTTTGATATCTCAACTTTGATTTTTTTTTAATATCAAGTAATGGATTTTTTAAAATCAAAAAATGAAATTTTTGAAATAAAAAAATGAAATTTTTGAAATAAAAAGATGAAATTTTTGAAATAAGAAAATGAATTTTTGATATCACAATTTTTTTTTTTTTTTGGATATCAAAATTCAGATTTTGACCAAAAAAAATTGTGATATAAAAAAAATAAGGAATGAATAATAAAACGGCGCTTCATATAAATATAGAAATTAGTAAGACTTTATGAAAAATATTTTTCAGTATAAATTTAATCGGAAATACTAATATCTTATATTCTTTGAAAAAAAAACACTTCTTCGTGGGTAATCCCTGATTTATAGACATTCTAAATCATTTTGGCAATACATATACATGTAATGCCAAAGATAATCGAAATTGCCAAGAAGATCCCCTCCTTTGTTTTATCAACTTGTTTGATATATAACTACACAAAGAATATTAAGCCACTTTTGAAAATAAGAAATAAAACTTGCTAAATTATAAAGAAAAGACGTTTTAAAGAATTATCAAATGTTGTACAAATTATTGGAAATACATCAACAGATTCCTTTGCATTCTGGTACTTTCATATTTCGTTAATGTAAAAAGAAAAAAAAACATAGGAGTGTAAACGAGAGGGAAAAAACACAATAAAGAAAACCTAAACTGAAGAAAAATCAACTTGGTTTATTCTAATATTCAAAGCAAAACGGATTTCCATCTTGAGGGGGGATGAAGCGTACTGTGTTTAGAGGGGATAAGTTATGCTGGGACGTTTCATCCGTGGGGGATAGTCTATGCTAGGCCGCTTTATCCGTGGGGGATGTTCTATAATGGGCCGGTTTATCCGGGGGGATGATCTATACTGGGTCAGTTCATCCGGGGGGATGACCTATACTGGGCCAGTTCATCCGGGGGGATGGCCTATGCGGGGGGATGATCTATGCTACAACACCGGTACAAATTATGGGATTTTTTTTCATTCGAATCTCCAATGAATGACAAATAAATATACAGTATAGTACAAATAATGCAGTTTTGATTTTTGAAGACACAATAAAAGAACATGTATTAAATAATCCCGAACTGTAGTGAAGGTTGAATTTGGACTGAGGCCTTTCATAAATATTTTATGGGAGCGCCGCACCTCTATGTAATTTCTCTTGAGAAGAAAAATATGACTCTTTCATTCTTATACATGTACTTCCCAAACTGTCAGCTTGCAAATCCTTTTTTGTTTAGAATTTGCTAGTGTTATGATCTTTGAGGCACTTTATACAGCCAGGTAAATCGCACAGAAGTTAAATTTTCATGACACAAAAAGTTACTTAAGGTATCCGATGTACAATTGTAAGGCACGGTCCATTTGATATTCTGGGGGGGGGGGGGGGCTTGGGTTTTTTGTCGGAGCAAGATTTTTTTTTCGCCCCTGACCGGGGCAAAATTATTTTTTTCTTGCAAAGTTGGAGCAAGGAAATTTTTTTTATAACAATTGATGTGAATATTAAGAATGTTTGTGTTTTTTCAATTAATTACTCCAAACATTATTTTTTATGTAAAACTTGTATTCACTTCTAAACTGAGAGAGATGAAAGATTTTTACAATATGCGATATATAATTTTTAGTAAACAAAATGTATATAAGGTCATGTAACATGTAAGAGGGTCTGATGCAAGTTTTTACATGTAGAAATGAAAACTAGTGAAAAACTTATTTTTAACCTCCTTCCAAGCTTGTATATAAAATTAGACACTATGGTGATACCGGTACATGTATCTATTAATAGTAATAAATTATATTGATAATGTATTGAAGCATTTTCATTATTTCAGTCACATGCATTCTTTTGATATTTTTCAAATATGAACTTGCCAATTAATACAGAAGAAAACTATGGCGAGAGAAGCGAGCCAAAAATTTTGTTGAAGAAAGTA
Source organism: Pinctada fucata (assembly GCA_028142955.1). Lineage (NCBI taxonomy): Eukaryota > Metazoa > Mollusca > Bivalvia > Pterioida > Pteriidae > Pinctada > Pinctada fucata. Next base: position 12,435,579 of record AP027107.1, on the reverse strand, counting down.
AAAACTGCGGCGAGCGAAGCGAGCCAAAAAATTTTCAGGAATTTTAAGCGAATTTTATGGTTATTCTTCAATTTCAGATTACTTGTAAGAGCAAGATTATTTTTTTCTGTCACACCATAAGCAAATTTATTTTTTTCATCAAAATTCAGGGCAAAATTATTTTTTTCGAAAAAAACCCAAGCCCCCCCCCCCCAGAATATCAAATGGACCGTGCCTAAGGAACCATAAACTTTATATTTTCTGAAAGGTTATAATGCCCACTGTTCAGAAATAATGATTTTGGGGCCAGAAAAACAAAGGGGAATAACTGTTGAAGCATTTAAATTGTCTATATTCTCTATATAACATATGCAAAATAAAAAGTTGTACAAGAGTTTTCCCCTTTGATTTTTAAGACCAGGGGGTCTTATATCTGTACTCAGGGCATCATTACATTTCAGAAAATATATAGTTTATAGTACCTTACCAGGCATAGAATTTACCATAGACATAGTTTACAATGGAGATGATTAAAACGCTATGTAAAATGACTCTATTGTACAACGGATACCTTAAAATGATTCTAATTTTGCTGAAAGCCATTTCAACGGGATACATAACTTGAGGGTGTATTAACATATTCTACACCAAAATTTTCTAAAATAAAACTGGTGTCTATGAACAGGTGCGTTGTCGGCTACTAATATATCGCCCGAATTCAACGCATTTTCTCCCATTTCAGTATATTAAGCATCTAGTGCTTCTTAAAAATCTAAGATATTGAGGAATGTCAGTGGCTCCCTCTATGACATTACAAAACATGCAATCCAATTAATAGACTGAGTGTTACATTTGGAGATTTTGATGATCTAAAAATTTAAATTGCGCTCACCTTTTTCAGCATGACCATAAATAAGTATTTGTGCAGTCACGAGAATTGAAACCGGCCTCATCAAAGAATTTCAGTATAAGTACTTCTTCATCATATAAATATTCCATGAATACCTCAGTATAAAGGAGATTAGCATCTGTGAATCTTTCAGCACTGATTTGTTACAATATTCTTTTTAACGAGATCTTTTTCCGCAATTCTTTTCCACGAGAGATATATCGTTGGGAGACGTTTTGTTACATGTAGTCGTTATCATTAAGTCTTTTTGTTCTTCCTTTATTTGAACTTTTTTTCCACAAAAAAGTTTTGTTTCTCACCCCATAGTCCCATGTACGTTTAACACATGCAATTTCTATCAATTTGAAGTTCGTCAGCAACCTTTTGCTCTAGAAATATAGCCATTTTCCTCATTTGCTCCCAGAGAATTTGATTTTGTGATGATTTTAAATCCTCATTATAAGCTTATAAGCGGCGTTCCTTCTTTATACATTCTTCCTTTTTTTTACTTTTTTAATAACGACATTTTCATTGATTTTAGATTTCCGACCTCTGTTTGGAGGAGACACTTTTATAAATATTTTTGTTTTAAATTTAAATGACCACATGCTCATTTTACGAGAGAACATTAATGGGGATTAAGATTTTATCTGTAAAATTGATTTCTCCGTGGTCCTTTATAGAAGTACGAGTTTTATCAGTAACACCCGCTGTGCAATGGCTTGAGGTTAAGTGAACTTTAACATGTTTAATAACGCCTGGCTTGTAAGTAGTGATGAGGTAAGCTACATGTACATGATCTCTGAATATAATGTCTAGAGGGATATCGAATGTGTTTTGGACTCAGCCAAAGAACAAGTCCGAGAGTGCTTTCAGAGGGGGGGGGGATATCGGGTGAAATACAGACGTTTGCTTGACGTTAGATGTCATTTCAAAATTTATTCTTCACTTTGTACATGTCTTGTAGGAATGGCATTTACCTCGCCTGATAGAGAAACGGGCACCTGATCTCACCTTGTCTTTTCTGATGTTCGTTCATGTTTATTTCGTCTACGTCGAATGGTGTTTTGTATGATACATGCATTTTTTCCTTGCGATCTTTGAAATGAAAATCACGAACAAGCTAGATAATCTTGTAAAAGTTCTATTAAATGAACTGAATTATTATATGCAAACAATGCAGAATGAATTTAATTTTCCAGGTGATCATTTTTATAAAATTGCAGTAAAAAGTATAATATCGCATTGCAGTCATTACAACTAAGAATCCAACCGCACAAACATGTCGGCTTTCGCATGTTAAACTCTGAGCCAATAAATGATAATTATTTTGACCTGTAAAGCGACCTTGGCCATGTTATAAATTAAAAAGACTATTTCGTAAACTATGTGTACATGTACATTTTGTATCTATTCATATGCCCCCTCCTAAAGCCATCAAAGTAACATCTCTCCCCCTCTCCCTCTCTCTCTCTCTCTCTCTCTCTCTCTCTCTCAGATCATATTTTTATTTCATTCCCTCGCATGAATATTGTATATTTGTATCACTATATCTTAAAAATTGTTTCTAAAATTGATTGATTGATTGATTGATTGATTGATTGATTGATTGATTGATTGATTGACTGATTGACTGATTGATTGATTGATTGATTGATTGATTGATTGATTGATTGATGAGTTGCAGCTATATCTTACTACAAGACTGACGGACAGACAACCGGGAGGTGGACAAAGTGGTCGTTATATTTACATGTAGCTCTTGCATTGCCGGCGACATGGCCAGCAAAGGCGCGAAAAAAGCTTTACCAGGGTCAGTTTATTTACTTTATAAAAGAGACGTTTCTGTATAAGAATAAGGCAAAATTTGCATTTGATTAGAAAATTTACGTCTTTTCTTTATTTAGGAAGGTGAGAAGAAAAAACTGAATCATTAAATAAAACAATTTACATGTAAAACTGAAAGCAATAAAGACATAAAAAAAAGCTTCTCCTATCATATTATAGAAAGGACAGAGAAGATTTACGTTATTTAATAAGAATTTTCAAGTACATAAGAATATGAAGTGAAAAAATCAGCATTAACAAATCTGAGGTCTCTTGACTATCTCAGCACCAGGGGCGGGTCCAGAGAGGGAAAGTGGGATTGTATCGATCGAGGCACTAAGTGCCGAGTCGGGGAGAATACGGTTTGATAAAATTGAATACAATGGTGCAATCTGGAGCATATTTTCTCTGTTTTTCTCGTATATATCATGGCCGTTTTCACTCATTGAAAGGACAAGAAAGTATACGCAAGTGGAACGCCGTACCCGACCATTTGATAGGGCGAGACTTTGCTTTTCTCGAATTAATTGCTAGTAAGATTGAATTACTGTGTTCATTTGCTTTTTTTCTGTTTGTAAATTTATCCGCGAAACTTGGAATATAAATAAATGGTTTTTTTTAGCTCTACTGGTCTCAGACCAGTCGAGCTTATGCGATCACCCTTCGTCCGGCGTCCGTCCGTCTGTCCATCTGTCTGTCTGTCCGTAAACAATTCTTGTCCGGACAACTCCTCTGAAACTGTTAGAGATAGAAAGTTAATTCTTTTTGCATTTTACTTGGACCATGGTCTAGTTGTGCCCCTGACATTTAGTTTCAGTCCCTGACCCCCAGGGTCTTAGAAAATGGGCGTGGTCATTAAATTCTATGTAATCTTGTCCGGACAACTCCTCTGAAACTGTTTGAGATAGAAAGTTAATTCTTTTTGCATTTCACTTGGTCCATGGTCTAGTTGTGCACCTGACATTTAGTTTCAGTCCCTGACCCCCAGGGTCTTAGAAAATGGGCGTGGTCATTAAATTCTATGTAATCTTGTCCGGACAACTCCTCTGACGCTATAAATGATGGAGACTTAATTCTTTTTGCAATATGATGGGTCTGTGGTCTTGTTGTGCACCTGATATTTTGTTTGAACCCCTGACCCCCAGGGTCTTACAAATGGGTGTGGTCATTTTCTCCTATATAATTCTATGTAACCTTGTGTTCACAACTCCTCTGACACTATAAATGATGGAGACTTAAATCTTTTTGCAATATGATGGGTCTTTGGTCTTGTTGTGCATCTGATATTTTGTTTGAGCCCCTGATCCCCAGGGTCGTAGAAATGGGTGTGGTCATTTTCTCCTAACTGTATGTAATCTTGTGCTCGCAACTCCTCTGACACTATTAATGATGGAGACTAAATTCTTATTGCAATATGATGGGTCTCTGGTCTAGTTGTGCACCTGATATTATGTTATAGCCCCTGACCCTTAGGGTCTCAGAAATGGGTGTGGTCATTTTCTCCTATATAACTCTATGTAATCTTGTGTTTCCAACTCCTCTGACACTATAAATGATGGAGACTTAATTCTTTTTGCAATGTGATGGATCTGTGGTCTGGTTGTGCACCTGATATATTTTGTTTGAGCCACTGACCCCCAGGGTCTTAGAAATGGGTGTGGTCATTATCTCCTATATAATTCTATGTAATCTTGTGCTTGCAACTCCTCTGACACTATAAATGATGGAGACTTAATTCTTTTTGAAATATGATGGGCCTGTAGTCTAGTTGTGCACCTGATATTATGTTTGAGCCCCTGACCCCCAGGGTCTTAGAAATGGGTGTGGTCATTTTCTCCTATATAACTCAATGTAATCTGCTGCTCGCAACTCCTCTGACACTATAAATGATGGAGACTAAATTCTTATTGCAATATTATGGGTCTCTGGTCTAGTTGTGCACCTGATATTATGTTTGAGCCCCTGACCCTTAGGGTCTCAGAAATGGGTTAGGTCATTTTCTCCTATATAAGTTAATGTAATCTTGTGCTTGCAACTCCTCTGACACTATAAATGATGTAGAATTAATTCGTTTTGCAATGATTGGTCTGTGGCATAGTTGTGCACCTGATGTTTTGTTTTAGCCCTATACCCCCAGGGTCTTAGAAAATGGGTGTGGTAATTTTTCCTATATAGTTGTGCTCTCTACTCGTTTAAAACTATTAATGATGGGGAGTTAATTCTTTATCCAATATTATTGATCTGTAGTCTTGATGTGTCATTGATAGTTCATTTGAGCTAGCAGCCCTTGGCACGTAGGATCTTGGAAAATGGGTGTGACATTCTTTTTAGAAATACTTTATCTCGGATATTATGTATTATATGAGTGCTATTATAGTTGCAGTATAATGGATATGTAGTTTTGTCATGCTACTTATAATTTGTTAGAGCACCTGCTCCCTATGGTCTTGGTTTAAAAAAAAAAAAAAGAAAGGAAATTGATGTTTTAGAAAAAACAACCAGGAGAGCTACAGTCTCGTCAGAGACTTCTGGTTTATTTCTTTCTTTCTGTATTTCAATATCTTTTTACATAATAGGTTTATATAGGGAATCTTTAAAGGAATCGGGGGAAAAAGATAAGGAAATGAGCGACAAGAGCATCTGTAAGAGAGTTTTTTTTCTTTAATTTCGGTGAAACACATGCAGGCAGATTTTGAGATTTTCACTTTACACTAGGGTTCATCCATGAACTAAAGTATCAAGCGAGCAAGGGAAGGACTGCAAGGAATTTATACTATCCCCTAAAACAGATGAGGGCACGGGGACTACCCGCAGAAAATTTCTCAACTGCGGAAAATCAAAGGCGCGGTCATATTATGTGATGTATGATTGACACCACCGGATGTTTATTCGGTTATGGATAATACAATGTAAAGAAAATAGAGTCACGAAGAAAAATGGTACATTTTGTAACATTTTGAAAACAATGTAAATTATAAAATTCATTATTATTTGCAAGTTTTTATTTATTTATTTATTCATTCATTTTTTTTTTTTTTGAAAATTTATTCTCATATTTTTTTTCAGTTTTGAGATAATAAATATCTTTATCTAACCATTATGTATACTTTAAAGTTTTATAAGTACAACACCTACAACGACATTTTGAGGTGCGGAGTTTGAATAACCAGCCGTCCTACAGATAGGCTATTAATGTACATATAAGTGACACGTGTACTTCACATGCGCTTGTCTCAGGAAGTCTTTTGTATAGTTTGCAACGGTTCGAAGCCAATTGTTGTTCACATAGTAGCCATATTACTGGCACATCATGTATGTATTGAGTAAAATTTCCCACTTTGCGCACTGAAAAAAATCCTTCCCGTTGATATTGCAAGTAATTGAGTGTGTATATGTACATTGCTCCGTTCAGATCACATTAAGTCATGACGCCAATATTTCTACATTGTATATTATGAATAATTAAAGATTTAAAAAAATTGCAAAATATTACTTAAAACCTCAAGGTCGGAAAGGAAGAGGATTGTTCGATTGCACGTGCAACTTTTTTCCGTTGTAATGCCTTTTTTTATTTATTTATTTTTTCTTATTTATTATTTCATTTATCTATTTATTTATCTATTTATTTTTTGGCTTGTTGAAAGAAGAATCCGATATTTTTATTGTTTGGCATTCTTTTGATTTAAGGTACTTTTACAAATCATTTTACTGGTATCTAACCATTCAATCGTGAATTTTCACGTTACATTTTAAACTATCGTGAAAAAAACGAGTTCACGGGTTTACAAGTCAACTCACACGGGAGGATCTAAAACATTCTTCATTTATTGATTTTCAACTGAATGTACATGCACATGTAGTTTACTGGCAATGTACGTGTATGCAAAGTAAGGCCATAGTACGGTAACTATAACTCTTTTGTTTTACGTCCGCGGGCGCTCAGAAAAAAAAAAAACACGCGCACACAAACATACATGGGGGGAGGGTTAAAAAATCAGTATATGATCTTAAATTCCGTAAAATTGCCTGTACTATCGTTAATTTTAGGTGAAAATAGTGGTTTTTATATAAAAAAAAATAAAGTCAGCTTTATACATCTCTATTTTTTATCTTTTGTTTTCAGTCATCCTCTCCAAATATCTTTATATTGATCATGTGTTTATGTGTATTCATGCCTGGCGGGAGGATACCTTTTAGGAAAAGTTTAGGACGTAAAGCAAAATATTTAATAACTATAGATGAAGATTAAAATTCTCTATCAGTCTATATTCAGAGTCTAATCAATTCTGCCGTATAATTGATATGAGAAAAATCGGAACAGTCAGTGAAGCATCGAAAAGTCGACACTCGTCAAAATCAAAATTCAGGTGGTTCAACAAAGTGCAACTGTCACCGTTCACTTCAAGAGTAAAGGTACTGGTTTTTATTTAAATACTCACAGCAACGGCGAGAACTGCTGAGATATTGCTAGCAGTGTTGATATTTTTAGAGTATCACATATTAAAATATGATTTTGTTCAACGTATACACGAAGATAAATGTACTTTCCTGTGAAACCGATTTTCTAAATTTTCAAATGATTGCTGCAGGGTCGTGTTTCCTAACAGCTGATATTTACATGTACATGAAAGTGGCCTTATTACAATGTCCAACGGCAAAACCATAGAATTGAATTCTCTGTGAAATATTTACACATGCATTCCTGATTTTACCTAATAATTTTACAGTTTGCATCTGTTGCTCTAGGTTGCTCTAGGTTACTTTATAGCTGGTGTCTTCTCTTTTAATCAAAAGCTCCATTAATTTATTTATTTGGCGCATTAAGTACGAAAATGTCCCATTATTTTTAAACGCAAGGGACGTTTGTCCCATGAACTCTTTAATATTCTTCCTAATCACTGATCATGTACGTGTGTCCCGGCGGGAAATGAATACATGTATATATATCTTTGAGAAAAAGGGATGGGCAGAAGAAATACATTCGATGTCTGAGAATTTACCTAAAAAAAAATCTACGAAACGTTTTACCAAGGACTGATATAAGTCCTTTGTTTTACATATACGTAAACACAATGCATCTAAGCTAAAGAAAATAGACCTGCATTATCTGGGTGAACCTTTACGGTACATTTGTACTTTGACCCTTTTCTCACAAGTGTCGAATATATCTGTGACTGTTTGAATATAAAAAAATGAAGATGTTGTAGATATTGTAAGCATTGTCTAATATTAAGTAACTCTTGATAGTGGCTTATAATAATGTACGTTATTTAATATTTGTATGGGTTTAAAGATTTCATGTGCACTAACTGACCGGGCGGGGATAATTCAATTAATGAGACGAGTTAAAATAATTTACGGTAGGAGAGATTGTGCGTGCATTAGTAATTAGAGTATATACTCAATACATGTCATTTTTATACCGGGAAGCTGATATCAGCTGGTGAAAAGTAAACGCTACTGATGACCAGGTGAAACTGAGCCCCGCCCTGCCCGATCAGTTTTCCACGGCAATTCATGTACATGTAAATTACATCCATTAGGTTTTTATTTAAAATTATCAATTTGTGTATTGACGTTATTATATCTCATCAATATCCATAGAATGAGAGAATGAAAGTCAAACACAAAAGCAGAAACCAGATTCCAAAAATCACAATAGAAAGAATTAGAATACTGTACATACAGTGTCAAAGTCAATCTCTAATATCTTTTTGTTCCCTCATTCAACAAGAAGCATGTCATTAAAAGATCGCGAATTTAGCCGATGATGAGGGAATTACGCATTCATATTAGCTCCGCCTTCGATCCACTAAGCTCCGCCCATAAAGCCCCGCGCTGTATTTTGGAGGAAATCCTCGGCGGGCATGGCGTTTTCTATGGAGTAAACAAAGGGGGCAAGGAGGAAGAAAGAGAAAATACTCTGGGGAATTATGGAGTAAGCTTACTCCATCAACGCGATCTCGTTGTGAATCTCCTGGTACGTACTGTAGTTCCTAGTCTCCTCTTTCGATTGGTATAGCGGATACATCCCTATCGAACCTGGTACAAGACGTAGGAGCGTGCATATAGAGGTCTAATGGGCGTTTTTTATAGCAGAAATGATCAATATGAGTAAATGAATGAAATTTTACCTATCTGAAACCAAATCAATCTCAATGAAACTTGAAATGTACCTAGCCCGAAGTCTCCTCTTTTGATTTATATTACGCATACATCCCTATCGAATCTGGTAAAAGACGTAGGAGCGCGCATATAGAGGTCTAATGGGTGCTTTTTATAGCAGAAATGATCAATATGAGTAAATGAGTGAAATTTTACCTATCTGAAACCAAATCAATCTCGATGAAACTTGACATGTACCTAGCCCCAAGTCTCTTCTTTCGATTGGTATAGCGCATTCATCTCTATCGAACCTGGTAGAAAAAGTAGGAGCGCGTATATAGAGGTCTAATGGGAGCTTTTTATAGCAGAAATGATCAATATGAATAAATGAATGAAATTTTACCTATCTGAAACCAAATCAATCTCAATGAAACTTGACATGTACCTAGCCCCTAGTCTCCTCTTTCGATTGGTATAGCGCATAATACATCCCTATCGAACCTGGTACAAGACGTAGGAGCGCGCATATAGAGGTCTAATGGGCGCTTTTTATAGCAGAAATTATCAATATGAGTAAATGAATGAAATTTTACCTATCTGAAACCAAATCAATCTCGATGAAACTTGACATGTACCTAGCACCAAGTCTCTTCTTTCGATTGGTATAGCGCATACATCCCTATCGAACCTGGTACAAGACGTAGGAGCGCCCATATAGAGGTCTAATGGGCGCTTTTTATAGCAGAAATTATCAATATGAGTAAATGAATGAAATTTTTCCTATCTGAAACCAAATCAATCTCGATGAAACTTGACATGTACCTAGCACCAAATCTCTTCTTTCGATTTATATAGCGCATACATCCCTATCGAACCTGGTACAAGACAGAGGAGCGCGCATATAGAGGTCTAATGGGCGCTTTTTATAGCAGAAATGATCAATATGAGTAAATGAATGAAATTTTACCTATCTCAAACCAAATCAATCTCGATGAAACTTGACATGTGCCTAGCTCCAAGTCTCCTCTTTTGATTTATATTACGCATAAATCCCTATCGAATTTGGTACAAGAAATAGGAGCGCGCATATAGAGGTCTAATGAGCCCTTTTTATAGCAGAAATGATCAATATGAGTAACTGAATGAAATTTTACCTATCTGAAAGCAAATCAATCTCGATGAAACTTGACATGTACCTAGCCCCAAGTCTCCTCTTTTGATTTATATACCGCATACATCCCTATCGAACCTGGTAGAAAAAGTAGGAGCGCGCATATAGAGGTCTAAAGAGCGCTTTTTATAGCAGAAATGATCAATATGAGTAAATGAATGAAATTTTACCTATCTGAAACCAAATCAATCTCGATGAAACTTGATATGTACCTAGCCCCAAGTCTCTTCTTTTGATTGGTATAGCGCATACATCCCTATCGAACCTGGTAGAAGACGTAGGAGCCGCGGATATAGAGGTATAATGAGCCATTTTTATAGCAGAAATGATCAATATGAGTAACTGATTGAAATTTTATCTATCTGAAACCAAATCAATCGCGATGAAACTTGACATGTACCTAGCACTAAGTCTCCTCCTAGAGGTCTAAAGAGCGCTTTTTATAGCAGAAATGATCAATATGAGTAAACGAATGAAATTATACCTGTCTGAAACCAAATCAATCTCGATGAAACTTAATATGTACCTAGCCCCAAGTCTCCTCTTTTGATTGGTATACCGCATACATCCCTATCGAACCTGGTAGAAAAAGTAGGAGCGCGCATATAGAGGTCTAAAGAGCGCTTTTTATAGCAGAAATGATCAATATGAGTAAATGAATGAAATTTTACCTATCTGAAACCAAACCAATCTCGATGAAACTTGACATGTACCTAGAACCAAGTCTCCTCTTTCGATTGGTATAGCGCATAAATCGCTATCGAACCTGGTAGAAGACGTAGGAGCGCGCATATAGAGGTCTAATTCGCGCTTTTTTTAGCTGAAATGATCAATATGAGTAAATGAATGAAATTTTACCTATCTCAAACCAAATCAATCTCGATGAAACTTGACATGTACCTAGCACTAAGTCTCCTCCTAGAGGTCTAATGGGTGCTTTTTATAGCAGAAATGATCAATATGAGTAAATGAGTGAAATTTTACCTATCTGAAACCTAATCAATCTCGATGAAACTTGACATGTACCTAGCCCCAAGTCTCTTCTTTCGATTGGTATAGCGCATACATCTCTATCGAACCTGGTAGAAAAAGTAGGAGCGCGCATATAGAGGTCTAATGGGCGCTTTTTATAGCAGAAATGATCAATATGAATAAATGAATGAAATTTTACCTATCTGAAACCAAATCAATCTCAATGAAACTTGACATGTACCTAGCCCCTAGTCTCCTCTTTCGATTGGTATAGCGCATAATGCATCCCTATCGAACCTGGTACAAGACGTAGGAGCGCGCATATAGAGGTCTAATGGGCGCTTTTTATAGCAGAAATTATCAATATGAGTAAATGAATGAAATTTTACCTATCCGAAACCAAATCAATCTCGATGAAACTTGACATGTACCTAGCCCCAAGTCTCCTCTTTCGATTGGTATAACGCATACATCCCTATCGAACCTGGTAGAAAAGGTAGGAGCGCGTATATAGAGGTCTAAAGAGCGCTTTTTATAGCAGAAATGATCAATATGAGTAAAAGAATGAAATTATACCTATCTGAAACCAAATCAATCTCAATGAAACTTAACATGTACCTAGCCCCAAGTCTCTTCTTTCGATTCGTATAGCGCATACATCCCTATCGAACCTGGTAGAAGACGTAAGAACGCGCATATAGAGGTCTAATGAGCCCTTTTTATAGCAGAATTGATAAATATGAGTAACTGAACGAAATTTTACCTATCTGAAACCAAATCAATCTCGATGAAATTTGACATGTACCTAGCCCCAAGTCTTCTCTTTTGATTGGTATAGCGCATACATCCCTATCGAACCTTGAAGAAGACGTAGGAGCGCGCGTATAGAGGTCTAATGGGCGCTTTTTATAGCAGAAATGATCAATATGAGTAAATCAATGAAATTATACCTATCTGAAACCAAATCAATCTCGATGACACTTGACAGGTACTTAGTTCCTAGTCTCCTCTTTCGATTGGTATAGCGGATACATCCCTATCGAACCTGGTACAAGACGTAGGAGCGTGCATATAGAGGTCTAATGGGCGTTTTTTATAGCAGAAATGATCAATATGAGTAAATGAATGAAATTTTACCTATCTGAAACCAAATCAATCTCAATGAAACTTGAAATGTACCTAGCCCGAAGTCTCCTCTTTTGATTTATATTACGCATACATCCCTATCGAATCTGGTAAAAGACGTAGGAGCGCGCATATAGAGGTCTAATGGGCGCTTTTCATAGAAGAAATTATCAATATGAATAAATGAATGAAATTATACCTATCTGAAACCAAATCAATCTCGATGAAATATTACACGTACCTAGCCCCAAGTCTCCTCTTTTGATTGGTATAGCGCATACATCCCTATCGAACCTGTTGGAAGACGTAGGAGCACGCATATAGAGGTCTAATGGGTGCTTTTTATAGCAGAAATGATCAATATGAGTAAATGAGTGAAATTTTACCTATCTGAAACCAAATCAATCTCGATGAAACTTGACATGTACCTAGCCCCAAGTCTCTTCTTTCGATTGGTATAGCGCATTCATCTCTATCGAACCTGGTAGAAAAAGTAGGAGCGCGTATATAGAGGTCTAATGGGAGCTTTTTATAGCAGAAATGATCAATATGAATAAATGAATGAAATTTTACCTATCTGAAACCAAATCAATCTCAATGAAACTTGACATGTACCTAGCCCCTAGTCTCCTCTTTCGATTGGTATAGCGCATAATACATCCCTATCGAACCTGGTACAAGACGTAGGAGCGCGCATATAGAGGTCTAATGGGCGCTTTTTATAGCAGAAATTATCAATATGAGTAAATGAATGAAATTTTACCTATCTGAAACCAAATCAATCTCGATGAAACTTGACATGTACCTAGCACCAAGTCTCTTCTTTCGATTGGTATAGCGCATACATCCCTATCGAACCTGGTACAAGACGTAGGAGCGCGCATATAGAGGTCTAATGGGCGCTTTTTATAGCAGAAATTATCAATATGAGTAAATGAATGAAATTTTACCTATCTGAAACCAAATCAATCTCGATGAAACTTGACATGTACCTAGCACCAAATCTCTTCTTTCGATTTATATAGCGCATACATCCCTATCGAACCTGGTACAAGACAGAGGAGCGCGCATATAGAGGTCTAATGGGCGCTTTTTATAGCAGAAATGATCAATATGAGTAAATGAATGAAATTTTACCTATCTCAAACCAAATCAATCTCGATGAAACTTGACATGTGCCTAGCTCCAAGTCTCCTCTTTTGATTTATATTACGCATAAATCCCTATCGAATTTGGTACAAGAAATAGGAGCGCGCATATAGAGGTCTAATGAGCCCTTTTTATAGCAGAAATGATCAATATGAGTAACTGAATGAAATTTTACCTATCTGAAAGCAAATCAATCTCGATGAAACTTGACATGTACCTAGCCCCAAGTCTCCTCTTTTGATTTATATACCGCATACATCCCTATCGAACCTGGTAGAAAAAGTAGGAGCGCGCATATAGAGGTCTAAAGAGCGCTTTTTATAGCAGAAATGATCAATATGAGTAAATGAATGAAATTTTACCTATCTGAAACCAAATCAATCTCGATGAAACTTGATATGTACCTAGCCCCAAGTCTCTTCTTTTGATTGGTATAGCGCATACATCCCTATCGAACCTGGTAGAAGACGTAGGAGCCGCGGATATAGAGGTATAATGAGCCATTTTTATAGCAGAAATGATCAATATGAGTAACTGATTGAAATTTTATCTATCTGAAACCAAATCAATCGCGATGAAACTTGACATGTACCTAGCACTAAGTCTCCTCCTAGAGGTCTAAAGAGCGCTTTTTATAGCAGAAATGATCAATATGAGTAAACGAATGAAATTATACCTGTCTGAAACCAAATCAATCTCGATGAAACTTAATATGTACCTAGCCCCAAGTCTCCTCTTTTGATTGGTATACCGCATACATCCCTATCGAACCTGGTAGAAAAAGTAGGAGCGCGCATATAGAGGTCTAAAGAGCGCTTTTTATAGCAGAAATGATCAATATGAGTAAATGAATGAAATTTTACCTATCTGAAACCAAACCAATCTCGATGAAACTTGACATGTACCTAGAACCAAGTCTCCTCTTTCGATTGGTATAGCGCATAAATCCCTATCGAACCTGGTAGAAGACGTAGGAGCGCGCATATAGAGGTCTAATTCGCGCTTTTTTTAGCTGAAATGATCAATATGAGTAAATGAATGAAATTTTACCTATCTGAAACCAAATCAATCTCGATGAAACTTGACATGTACCTAGCACTAAGTCTCCTCCTAGAGGTCTAAAGAGCGCTTTTTATAGCAGAAATGATCAATATGAGTAAACGAATGAAATTTTATCTATCTGAAACCAAATCAATCGCGATGAAACTTGACATGTACCTAGCACTAAGTCTCCTCCTAGAGGTCTAAAGAGCGCTTTTTATAGCAGAAATGATCAATATGAGTAAACGAATGAAATTATACCTATCTGAAACCAAATCAATCTCGATGAAACTTAATATGTACCTAGCCCCAAGTCTCCTCTTTTGATTGGTATACCGCATACATCCCTATCGAACCTGGTAGAAAAAGTAGGAGCGCGCATATAGAGGTCTAAAGAGCGCTTTTTATAGCAGAAATGATCAATATGAGTAAATGAATGAAATTTTACCTATCTGAAACCAAATCAATCTCGATGAAACTTGATATGTACCTAGCCCCAAGTCTCTTCTTTCGATTGGTATAGCGCATACATCCCTATCGAACCTGGTAGAAGAGGTAGGAGCCGCGCATATAGAGGTATAATGAGCCCTTTTTATAGCAGAAATGATCAATATGAGTAACTGAATGAAATTTTACCTATCTGAAACCAAATCAATCTCGATGAAACTTGACATGTACCTAGCACCAAGTCTCCTCTTTCGATTGGTATAGCGCATAAATCCCTATCGAACCTGGTAAAAGACGTAGGAGCGCGCATATAGAGGTCTAATTCGCGCTTTTTATAGCAGAAATGATCAATATGAGTAAATGAATGAAATTTTACCTATCTGAAACTAAATCAATGTCGCTGAAACTTGACATGTACCTAGCACTAAGTCTCCTCTTTCGTTATAGCGCATACATCCCTATCGAACCTGGAACAAGACGTAGGAGCGAGCGTATAGAGGTCTAATGGGCGCTTTTTATAGCAGGAATGATCAATATGAATAAATGAATGAAATTTTACCTATCTGAAACCAAGTCAATCTCGATGAAACTTGACATGTACCTAGCCCCAAGTCTCTTCTTTCGATTGGTATAGCGCATACATCCCTATCGAACCTGGTACAAGACGTAGGAGCGCGCATATAGAGGTCTAATGGGCGCTTTTTATAGCAGAAATTATCAATATGAGTAAATGAATGAAATTTTACCTATCTGAAACCAAATCAATCTCGATGAAACTTTACATGTACCTATCACCAAGTCTCCTCTTTCGATTTATATAGCGCATACATCCCTATCGAACCTGGTACAAGACGTAGGAGCGCGCATATAGAGGTCTAATGGGCGCTTTTTATAGCAGAAATGATCAATATGAGTAAATGAATGAAATTTTACCTATCTGAAACCAAATCAATCTCGATGAAACTTGACATGTACCTAGCCCCAAGTCTCCTCTTTTGATTTATAATACGCATACATCCCTATCGAATCTGGTACAGGAAGTAGGAGCACGCATATATAGGTCTAATGGGCGCTTTTTATAGCAGAAATGATCAATATGAATAATTGAATGAAATTATACCTATCTGAAACCAAATCAATCTCGATGAAACTTGACATGTACCTAGCCCCAAGTCTCCTCTTTTGATTGGTATACCGCATACATCCCTATCGAACCTGGTAGAAAAAGTAGGAGCGCGCATATAGAGGTCTAAAGAGCGCTTTTTATAGCAGAAATGATCAATATGAGTAAATCAATGAAATTTTAACTATCTGAAACCAAATCAATCTCAATGAAACTTGACATGTACCTAGCCCGAAGTCTCCTCTATTGATTTGTATGACGCATACATCCCTATCGAATCTGGTAAAAGACGTAGGAGCGCGCATATAGAGGTCTAATGGGCGCTTTTCATAGCAGAAATTATCAATATGAATAAATGAATGAAATTATACCTATCTGAAAACAAATCAATCTCGATGAAACTTGATATGTACCTAGCCCCAAGTCTCTTCTTTTGATTGGTATAGCGCATACATCCCTATCGAACCTGGTAGAAGACGTAGGAGCCGCGCATATAGAGGTATAATGAGCCCTTTTTATAGCAGAAATGATCAATATGAGTAACTGAATGAAATTTTACCTATCTGAAACCAAATCAATCTCGATGAAACTTGACATGTACCTAGCACCAAGTCTCCTCTTTCGATTGGTATAGCGCATAAATCCCTATCGAACCTGGTAAAAGACGTAGGAGCGCGCATATAGAGGTCTAATTCGCGCTTTTTATAGCAGAAATCATCAATATGAGTAAATGAATGAAATTTTACCTATCTGAAACCAAATCAATCTCGATAAAACTTGACATGTACCTAGCACTAAGTCTCCTCTTTCGATTGGTATAGCGCATACATCCCTATCGAACCTGGAACAAGACGTAGGAGCGAGCGTATAGAGGTCTAATGGGCGCTTTTTATAGCAGAAAATGATCAATATGAGTAAATCAATGAAATTTTACCTATCTGAAACCAAATCAATCTCAATGAAACTTGAAATGTACCTAGCCCGAATTCTCCTCTTTTGATTTATATTACGCATACATCCCTATCGAATCTGGTACAAGACGTAGGAGCGCGCATATAGAGGTCTAATGGGCGCTTTTCATAGCAGAAATTATCAATATGAATAAATGAATGAAATTATACCTATCTGAAACCAAATCAATCTCGATGAAACTTGACATGTACCTAGCCCCAAGTCTCCTCTTTTGATTGGTATACCGCATACATCCCTATCGAACCTGGTAGAATAGTAGGAGCGCCCATATAGAGGTCTAAAGAGCGCTTTTTATAGCAGAAATGGTCAATATGAGTAAATGAATGAAATTTTACCTATCTGAAATCAAATCAATCTCGATGAAACTTGACATGCACCTAGCACTAAGTCTCCTCCTAGAGGTCTAAAGAGCGCTTTTTATAGCAGAAATGATCAATATGAGTAAAGGAATGAAATTTTACCTATCTGAAACCAAATCAATCTCGATGAAACTTGACATGTACCTAGCACTAAGTCTCCTCTTTCGATTGGTATAGCGCATACATCCCTATCGAACCTGGAAGAAGACGTAGGAGCGAGCGTATAGAGGTCTAATAGGCGCTTTTTATAGCAGGAATGATCAATATGAATAAATGAATGAAATTTTACCTATCTGAAAGAAAGTCAATCTCGATGAAACTTGACATGTACCTAGCCCCAAGTCTCTTCTTCCGATTGGTATAGCGCATACATCCCTATCAAACCTGGTTCAAGACGTAGGAGCGCGCATATAGAGGTCTATTGGGCGCTTTTTATAGCAGAAATGATCAATATGATTAAATGAATGAAATTTTACCTATCTGAAACCAAATCAATCTCAATGAATCTTGAAATGTACCTAGCCCCAAGTCTCTTCTTTTGATTTATATTACGCATACATCCCTATCGAACCTGGTACAAGACGTGGGAGCGCGCATATAGAGGTCTAATGGGCGTTTTTTATAGCAGAAATGATCAATATGAGTAAATGAATGAAATTTTACCTATCTGAATCCAAATCAATCTCGATGAAACTTGACATGTACCTAGCACCAAGTCTCCTCTTTCGATTGGTATAGCGCATACATCCCTATCGAACCTGGTAGAAGATGTAGGAGCGCACATATAGAGGTCTAATGGGCGCTTTTTATAGCAGAAATGATCAATCTGAGTAAATGAATGAAATTTTACCTATCTGAATCCAAATCAATCTCAATGACACTTGACATGTACCTAGCCCCAAGTATCCTCTATCGATTGGTATAGCGCATACATCCCTATCGAACCTGGTAGAAGATGTAGGAGCGCGCATATAGAGGTCTAAAGAGCGCTTTTTATAGCAGAAATAATCAATATGAGTAAATGAATGAAATTTTACCTATCTGAAACCAAATCAATCTCGATGAAACTTGACATGTACCTAGCCCCAAGTCTCCTCTTTTGATTGGTATAGCGCATACATCCCTATTGAACCTCGAAGAACACGTAGGAGCGAGCGTATAGTGGTCTAATGGGCGCTTTTTATAGCAGAAATGATCAATATGAGTAAATGAATGAAATTTTACCTATCTGAAACCAAATCAATCTCGATGAAACATGACATGTACCTAGCACCAAGTCTCCTCTTTTGATTCATATTACGCATACATCCCTATCGAATCTGGTAAAAGACGTAGGAGCGCGCATATAGAGGTCTAATGGGCGCTTTTTATAGAAGAAATTATCAATCAGAATAAATGAATGAAATTATACCTATCTGAAACCAAATCAATCTCAATGAAACATGACATGTACCTAGCCGCAAGTCTCCTCTTTTGATTCGTATAACGCATACATCCCTATCGAACCTGGTAGAAAAGGTAGGAGCGCGTATATAGAGGTCTAAAGAGCGCTTTTTATAGCAGAAATGATCAATATGAGTAAAAGAATGAAATTATACCTATCTGAAACCAAATCAATCTCAATGAAACTTAACATGTACCTAGCCCCAAGTCTCTTCTTTCGATTCGTATAGCGCATACATCCCTATCGAACCTGGTAGAAGACGTAAGAACGCGCATATAGAGGTCTAATGAGCCCTTTTTATAGCAGAATTGATAAATATGAGTAACTGAACGAAATTTTACCTATCTGAAACCAAATCAATCTCGATGAAACTTGACATGTACCTAGCCCCAAGTCTTCTCTTTTGATTGGTATAGCGCATACATCCCTATCGAACCTTGAAGAAGACGTAGGAGCGCGCGTATAGAGGTCTAATGGGCGCTTTTTATAGCAGAAATGATCAATATGAGTAAATCAATGAAATTATACCTATCTGAAACCAAATCAATCTCGATGACACTTGACAGGTACTTAGTTCCTAGTCTCCTCTTTCGATTGGTATAGCGGATACATCCCTATCGAACCTGGTACAAGACGTAGGAGCGTGCATATAGAGGTCTAATGGGCGTTTTTTATAGCAGAAATGATCAATATGAGTAAATGAATGAAATTTTACCTATCTGAAACCAAATCAATCTCAATGAAACTTGAAATGTACCTAGCCCGAAGTCTCCTCTTTTGATTTATATTACGCATACATCCCTATCGAATCTGGTAAAAGACGTAGGAGCGCGCATATAGAGGTCTAATGGGCGCTTTTCATAGAAGAAATTATCAATATGAATAAATGAATGAAATTATACCTATCTGAAACCAAATCAATCTCGATGAAATATTACACGTACCTAGCCCCAAGTCTCCTCTTTTGATTGGTATAGCGCATACATCCCTATCGAACCTGTTGGAAGACGTAGGAGCACGCATATAGAGGTCTAATGGGTGCTTTTTATAGCAGAAATGATCAATATGAGTAAATGAGTGAAATTTTACCTATCTGAAACCAAATCAATCTCGATGAAACTTGACATGTACCTAGCCCCAAGTCTCTTCTTTCGATTGGTATAGCGCATTCATCTCTATCGAACCTGGTAGAAAAAGTAGGAGCGCGTATATAGAGGTCTAATGGGAGCTTTTTATAGCAGAAATGATCAATATGAATAAATGAATGAAATTTTACCTATCTGAAACCAAATCAATCTCAATGAAACTTGACATGTACCTAGCCCCTAGTCTCCTCTTTCGATTGGTATAGCGCATAATACATCCCTATCGAACCTGGTACAAGACGTAGGAGCGCGCATATAGAGGTCTAATGGGCGCTTTTTATAGCAGAAATTATCAATATGAGTAAATGAATGAAATTTTACCTATCTGAAACCAAATCAATCTCGATGAAACTTGACATGTACCTAGCACCAAGTCTCTTCTTTCGATTGGTATAGCGCATACATCCCTATCGAACCTGGTACAAGACGTAGGAGCGCGCATATAGAGGTCTAATGGGCGCTTTTTATAGCAGAAATTATCAATATGAGTAAATGAATGAAATTTTACCTATCTGAAACCAAATCAATCTCGATGAAACTTGACATGTACCTAGCACCAAATCTCTTCTTTCGATTTATATAGCGCATACATCCCTATCGAACCTGGTACAAGACAGAGGAGCGCGCATATAGAGGTCTAATGGGCGCTTTTTATAGCAGAAATGATCAATATGAGTAAATGAATGAAATTTTACCTATCTCAAACCAAATCAATCTCGATGAAACTTGACATGTGCCTAGCTCCAAGTCTCCTCTTTTGATTTATATTACGCATAAATCCCTATCGAATTTGGTACAAGAAATAGGAGCGCGCATATAGAGGTCTAATGAGCCCTTTTTATAGCAGAAATGATCAATATGAGTAACTGAATGAAATTTTACCTATCTGAAAGCAAATCAATCTCGATGAAACTTGACATGTACCTAGCCCCAAGTCTCCTCTTTTGATTTATATACCGCATACATCCCTATCGAACCTGGTAGAAAAAGTAGGAGCGCGCATATAGAGGTCTAAAGAGCGCTTTTTATAGCAGAAATGATCAATATGAGTAAATGAATGAAATTTTACCTATCTGAAACCAAATCAATCTCGATGAAACTTGATATGTACCTAGCCCCAAGTCTCTTCTTTTGATTGGTATAGCGCATACATCCCTATCGAACCTGGTAGAAGACGTAGGAGCCGCGGATATAGAGGTATAATGAGCCATTTTTATAGCAGAAATGATCAATATGAGTAACTGATTGAAATTTTATCTATCTGAAACCAAATCAATCGCGATGAAACTTGACATGTACCTAGCACTAAGTCTCCTCCTAGAGGTCTAAAGAGCGCTTTTTATAGCAGAAATGATCAATATGAGTAAACGAATGAAATTATACCTGTCTGAAACCAAATCAATCTCGATGAAACTTAATATGTACCTAGCCCCAAGTCTCCTCTTTTGATTGGTATACCGCATACATCCCTATCGAACCTGGTAGAAAAAGTAGGAGCGCGCATATAGAGGTCTAAAGAGCGCTTTTTATAGCAGAAATGATCAATATGAGTAAATGAATGAAATTTTACCTATCTGAAACCAAACCAATCTCGATGAAACTTGACATGTACCTAGAACCAAGTCTCCTCTTTCGATTGGTATAGCGCATAAATCCCTATCGAACCTGGTAGAAGACGTAGGAGCGCGCATATAGAGGTCTAATTCGCGCTTTTTTTAGCTGAAATGATCAATATGAGTAAATGAATGAAATTTTACCTATCTGAAACCAAATCAATCTCGATGAAACTTGACATGTACCTAGCACTAAGTCTCCTCCTAGAGGTCTAAAGAGCGCTTTTTATAGCAGAAATGATCAATATGAGTAAACGAATGAAATTTTATCTATCTGAAACCAAATCAATCGCGATGAAACTTGACATGTACCTAGCACTAAGTCTCCTCCTAGAGGTCTAAAGAGCGCTTTTTATAGCAGAAATGATCAATATGAGTAAACGAATGAAATTATACCTATCTGAAACCAAATCAATCTCGATGAAACTTAATATGTACCTAGCCCCAAGTCTCCTCTTTTGATTGGTATACCGCATACATCCCTATCGAACCTGGTAGAAAAAGTAGGAGCGCGCATATAGAGGTCTAAAGAGCGCTTTTTATAGCAGAAATGATCAATATGAGTAAATGAATGAAATTTTACCTATCTGAAACCAAATCAATCTCGATGAAACTTGATATGTACCTAGCCCCAAGTCTCTTCTTTCGATTGGTATAGCGCATACATCCCTATCGAACCTGGTAGAAGAGGTAGGAGCCGCGCATATAGAGGTATAATGAGCCCTTTTTATAGCAGAAATGATCAATATGAGTAACTGAATGAAATTTTACCTATCTGAAACCAAATCAATCTCGATGAAACTTGACATGTACCTAGCACCAAGTCTCCTCTTTCGATTGGTATAGCGCATAAATCCCTATCGAACCTGGTAAAAGACGTAGGAGCGCGCATATAGAGGTCTAATTCGCGCTTTTTATAGCAGAAATGATCAATATGAGTAAATGAATGAAATTTTACCTATCTGAAACTAAATCAATGTCGCTGAAACTTGACATGTACCTAGCACTAAGTCTCCTCTTTCGTTATAGCGCATACATCCCTATCGAACCTGGAACAAGACGTAGGAGCGAGCGTATAGAGGTCTAATGGGCGCTTTTTATAGCAGGAATGATCAATATGAATAAATGAATGAAATTTTACCTATCTGAAACCAAGTCAATCTCGATGAAACTTGACATGTACCTAGCCCCAAGTCTCTTCTTTCGATTGGTATAGCGCATACATCCCTATCGAACCTGGTACAAGACGTAGGAGCGCGCATATAGAGGTCTAATGGGCGCTTTTTATAGCAGAAATTATCAATATGAGTAAATGAATGAAATTTTACCTATCTGAAACCAAATCAATCTCGATGAAACTTTACATGTACCTATCACCAAGTCTCCTCTTTCGATTTATATAGCGCATACATCCCTATCGAACCTGGTACAAGACGTAGGAGCGCGCATATAGAGGTCTAATGGGCGCTTTTTATAGCAGAAATGATCAATATGAGTAAATGAATGAAATTTTACCTATCTGAAACCAAATCAATCTCGATGAAACTTGACATGTACCTAGCCCCAAGTCTCCTCTTTTGATTTATAATACGCATACATCCCTATCGAATCTGGTACAGGAAGTAGGAGCACGCATATATAGGTCTAATGGGCGCTTTTTATAGCAGAAATGATCAATATGAATAATTGAATGAAATTATACCTATCTGAAACCAAATCAATCTCGATGAAACTTGACATGTACCTAGCCCCAAGTCTCCTCTTTTGATTGGTATACCGCATACATCCCTATCGAACCTGGTAGAAAAAGTAGGAGCGCGCATATAGAGGTCTAAAGAGCGCTTTTTATAGCAGAAATGATCAATATGAGTAAATCAATGAAATTTTAACTATCTGAAACCAAATCAATCTCAATGAAACTTGACATGTACCTAGCCCGAAGTCTCCTCTATTGATTTATATGACGCATACATCCCTATCGAATCTGGTAAAAGACGTAGGAGCGCGCATATAGAGGTCTAATGGGCGCTTTTCATAGCAGAAATTATCAATATGAATAAATGAATGAAATTATACCTATCTGAAAACAAATCAATCTCGATGAAACTTGATATGTACCTAGCCCCAAGTCTCTTCTTTTGATTGGTATAGCGCATACATCCCTATCGAACCTGGTAGAAGACGTAGGAGCCGCGCATATAGAGGTATAATGAGCCCTTTTTATAGCAGAAATGATCAATATGAGTAACTGAATGAAATTTTACCTATCTGAAACCAAATCAATCTCGATGAAACTTGACATGTACCTAGCACCAAGTCTCCTCTTTCGATTGGTATAGCGCATAAATCCCTATCGAACCTGGTAAAAGACGTAGGAGCGCGCATATAGAGGTCTAATTCGCGCTTTTTATAGCAGAAATCATCAATATGAGTAAATGAATGAAATTTTACCTATCTGAAACCAAATCAATCTCGATAAAACTTGACATGTACCTAGCACTAAGTCTCCTCTTTCGATTGGTATAGCGCATACATCCCTATCGAACCTGGAACAAGACGTAGGAGCGAGCGTATAGAGGTCTAATGGGCGCTTTTTATAGCAGAAAATGATCAATATGAGTAAATCAATGAAATTTTACCTATCTGAAACCAAATCAATCTCAATGAAACTTGAAATGTACCTAGCCCGAATTCTCCTCTTTTGATTTATATTACGCATACATCCCTATCGAATCTGGTACAAGACGTAGGAGCGCGCATATAGAGGTCTAATGGGCGCTTTTCATAGCAGAAATTATCAATATGAATAAATGAATGAAATTATACCTATCTGAAACCAAATCAATCTCGATGAAACTTGACATGTACCTAGCCCCAAGTCTCCTCTTTTGATTGGTATACCGCATACATCCCTATCGAACCTGGTAGAATAGTAGGAGCGCCCATATAGAGGTCTAAAGAGCGCTTTTTATAGCAGAAATGGTCAATATGAGTAAATGAATGAAATTTTACCTATCTGAAATCAAATCAATCTCGATGAAACTTGACATGCACCTAGCACTAAGTCTCCTCCTAGAGGTCTAAAGAGCGCTTTTTATAGCAGAAATGATCAATATGAGTAAAGGAATGAAATTTTACCTATCTGAAACCAAATCAATCTCGATAAAACTTGACATGTACCTAGCACTAAGTCTCCTCTTTCGATTGGTATAGCGCATACATCCCTATCGAACCTGGAAGAAGACGTAGGAGCGAGCGTATAGAGGTCTAATAGGCGCTTTTTATAGCAGGAATGATCAATATGAATAAATGAATGAAATTTTACCTATCTGAAAGAAAGTCAATCTCGATGAAACTTGACATGTACCTAGCCCCAAGTCTCTTCTTCCGATTGGTATAGCGCATACATCCCTATCAAACCTGGTTCAAGACGTAGGAGCGCGCATATAGAGGTCTATTGGGCGCTTTTTATAGCAGAAATGATCAATATGATTAAATGAATGAAATTTTACCTATCTGAAACCAAATCAATCTCAATGAATCTTGAAATGTACCTAGCCCCAAGTCTCTTCTTTTGATTTATATTACGCATACATCCCTATCGAACCTGGTACAAGACGTGGGAGCGCGCATATAGAGGTCTAATGGGCGTTTTTTATAGCAGAAATGATCAATATGAGTAAATGAATGAAATTTTACCTATCTGAATCCAAATCAATCTCGATGAAACTTGACATGTACCTAGCACCAAGTCTCCTCTTTCGATTGGTATAGCGCATACATCCCTATCGAACCTGGTAGAAGATGTAGGAGCGCACATATAGAGGTCTAATGGGCGCTTTTTATAGCAGAAATGATCAATCTGAGTAAATGAATGAAATTTTACCTATCTGAATCCAAATCAATCTCAATGACACTTGACATGTACCTAGCCCCAAGTATCCTCTATCGATTGGTATAGCGCATACATCCCTATCGAACCTGGTAGAAGATGTAGGAGCGCGCATATAGAGGTCTAAAGAGCGCTTTTTATAGCAGAAATAATCAATATGAGTAAATGAATGAAATTTTACCTATCTGAAACCAAATCAATCTCGATGAAACTTGACATGTACCTAGCCCCAAGTCTCCTCTTTTGATTGGTATAGCGCATACATCCCTATTGAACCTCGAAGAACACGTAGGAGCGAGCGTATAGTGGTCTAATGGGCGCTTTTTATAGCAGAAATGATCAATATGAGTAAATGAATGAAATTTTACCTATCTGAAACCAAATCAATCTCGATGAAACATGACATGTACCTAGCACCAAGTCTCCTCTTTTGATTCATATTACGCATACATCCCTATCGAATCTGGTAAAAGACGTAGGAGCGCGCATATAGAGGTCTAATGGGCGCTTTTTATAGAAGAAATTATCAATCAGAATAAATGAATGAAATTATACCTATCTGAAACCAAATCAATCTCAATGAAACATGACATGTACCTAGCCGCAAGTCTCCTCTTTTGATTCGTATAACGCATACATCCCTATCGAACCTGGTAGAAGACGTAGGAGCGAGCGTATAGAGGTCTAATGGGCGCTTTTTATAGCAGAAATGATCAATATGAGCAAATGAATGAAATTATACCTATCTGAAACCAAATCAATCTCGAAGAAACATGACATGTACCTAGCCCCAAGTCTCCTCTTTCGATTGGTATAACGCATACATCCCTATCGAACCTGGTAGAAAAGGTAGGAGCGCGTATATAGAGGTCTAAAGAGCGCTTTTTATAGCAGAAATGATCAATATGAGTAAAAGAATGAAATTATACCTATCTGAAACCAAATCAATCTCAATGAAACTTAACATGTACCTAGCCCCAAGTCTCTTCTTTCGATTCGTATAGCGCATACATCCCTATCGAACCTGGTAGAAGACGTAGGAGCGCGCATATAGAGGTCTAATGAGCCCTTTTTATAGCAGAATTGATAAATATGAGTAACTGAACGAAATTTTACCTATCTGAAACCAAATCAATCTCGACGAAACTTGACATGTACCTCGCCCCAAATCTCCTCTTTTGATTGGTATAGCGCATACATCCCTATCGAACCTTGTAGAAGACGTAGAAGCGCGCATATAGAGGTCTAATGGGCGCTTTTTATAGCAGAAATGATCAATATGAGTAAATGAATGAAATTATACCTATCTGAAACCAAATCAATCTCGATGACACTTGACAGGTACTTAGTCCCTAGTCTCCTCTTTCGATTGGTATAGCGGATACATCCCTATCGAACCTGGTACAAGACGTAGGAGCGTGCATATAAAGGTCTAATGGGCGTTTTTTATAGCAGAAATGATCAATATGAGTAAATGAATGAAATTTTACCTATCTGAATCCAAATCAATCTCGATGAAACTTGACATGTACCTAGCCCCAAGTCTCTTCTTTCGATTTATATAACGCATACATCCCTATCGAACCTGGTACAAGACATAGGAGCGCGCATATAGATGTCTAATGGGCGCTTTTTATAGCAGAAATAATCAATATGAGTAAATGAATGACATTTTACCTATCTGAAACCAAATCATTCTCGATGAAACTTCACATGTACCTAGCCCCAAGTCTCTTCTTTCGATCGGTATAGCGCATACATCCCTATCGAACCTGGTGGAAGAGGTAGGAGCGCGCATATAGAGGTCTAATGGGCGCTTTTTATAGCAGAAATAATCAATATGAGTAAATGTATGAAATTTTACCTATCTGAAACCAAATCAATCTCGATGAAACTTGACATGTTCCTAGCCCCAAGTCTCCTATTTCGATTTATATAGCGCATACATCCCTATCGAACCTGGTACAAGACGTAGGAGCGCGCATATAGAGGTCTAATGGGCGCTTTTTATAGCAGAAATGATCAATATGACTAAATGAATGAAATTTTCCCTATCTGAAACCAAATCAATCTCGATGAAACTTGACATGTACCTAGCCCCAAGTCTCTTCTTTTGATTTATATTACGCATACATCCCTATCGAATCTGGTACAAGAAATAGGAGCGCGCATATAGAGGTCTAATGGGCGCTTTTTATAGCAGAAATGATCAATATGAGTAAATGAATGACATTTTACCTATCTGAAACCAAATCAATCTCGATGAAACTTGACATGTTCCTTGCCCTAAGTCTCCTCTTTCAATTGGTATAGCGCATACATCCCTATCGAACCTGGTAGAAGACGTAGGAGCGCGCGTATAGAGGTCTAATGGGCGCTTTTTATAGCAGAAATGATCAATATGAATAAATGAATGAAATTATACCTATCTTAAACCAAATCAATCTCGATGAAACTTGACATGTACCTAGCCCCAAGTCTCTTCTTTCGATTGGCATAGCGCTTTCATCCCTATCGAACCTGGTAGAAGAGGTAGGAGCGCGCATATAGAGGTCTAATGGGCGCTTTTTTTAGCAGAAATGATCAATATGAGTAAATGAATGAAATTTTACCTATCTGAATCCAAATCAATCTCGATGAAACTTGACATGTACCTAGCACCAAGTCTACTCTTTCGATTGGTATAGCGCATACATCTCTATCGAACCTTGTAGAAGACGTAGGAGCGCGCATATAGAGGTCTAATGGGCGCTTTTTATAGCAGAATTGATCAATATGAGTAAATGAATGAAATTTTACCTATCTGAAACCAAATCAATCTCGATGAAACTTGACATGTACCTAGCCCCAAGTCTCTTCTTTCGATTGGTATAGCGCATACATCCCTATCGAACCTGGTGGAAGAGGTAGGAGCGCGCATATAGAGGTCTAATTGGCGCTTTTTATAGCAGAAATAATCAATATGAGTAAATGTATGAAATTTTACCTATCTGAAACCAAATCAATCTCGATGAAACTTGACGTGTACCTAGCCCCATGTCTCCTATTTCGATTTATATAGCGCATACATCCCTATCGAACCTGGTACAAGACGTAAGAGCGCGCATATAGAGGTCTAATGGGCGCTTTTTATAGCAGAAATGATCAATATGACTAAATGAATGAAATTTTACCTATCTGAAACCAAATCAATCTCGATGAAACTTGACATGTACGTAGCCCCAAGTCTCCTCTTTTTATTTATATTACGCATACATCCCTATCGAATCTGGTACAAGAAGTAGGAGCGCGCATATAGAGGTCTAATGGGCGCTTTTTATAGCAGAAATGATCAATATGAATAAATGAATGAAATTATACCTATCTGAAACCAAATCAATCTCGATGAAACTTGATAAATTTTTTCAAATTCAAATTCAAATTCATTTATTGCATTAACTCACTATAAAGTCATCATGCATATAAAAGTAACAACACATTTATATACCCATACTCACATCGTGATCTATATATGCATTTAAACCTCCTGGGGAGCTTCTTGAATTTAATTTAATATATCGTGTACAAAATGACCCAAACTATTTATCAAATTCATGTCACCATTATTGAAAATAAAACTCATTTTACTTTCTTCGTCCAGATAAATAAGATTTGGACATTTTTCAAAAAGTATATCAAAGAATTTCTTTCTTTGTTGTTTATACGCAGAACAACGTAAAATTACATGTTTTTCGTCTTCAATCTCTCCAGTATTACACTTGTCACATAACCTGTCATTTAATGGAGTAACCGGCCTTGTATGTCTTCCGGTTTCAACTTTGAGCTTATGGGCACTTATACGGAACCGTGCAAGGTCACGCCGTACTTTAAATGACATATTTGAATCCAAATACTCCTCAAGCTCGAAACTTGTTTTAAAGTTACAGTAGTTTCTTAGTTTACCATTTCTATTTTCACAGAGTTTTTCTTCCCAGATTTCTCGATAATTAGCTCTTAATTCTTTACGTAATTTCTTAGTATCATAAGACTCTAAGTTATATTTCAGTAAATTATCAATTGTTTTAATCCATGTTATCCATGATCGTCCGCCTTTGTTATCAATATATTCAGCTTCTAGCAAACAATTTTCCAGTAATGGTCTATTTTTGCATCTTACTTTCACACGTTTCCAGTAATTAAAGGAATTTATTACAGCGTCAATGGCCATGGGATACTGAGCTAACTCCCCCATTACAGCTACATTTGATGCATACTTATGAACACAAAGTATCCACTTCATATAGGAAATATTAATCTTCTCTATTGGTAGAGAATTGCAAATTTTATCAAGAGAAACTTTAGTGTTCGAACTCAGATCTTGGCGATTGATTTTTAGTGTGCTTGCCTACATTTCACTTCCATACAGACATACTGGTTTAACAGTTTTATTAAACAGATCAAAACTAATTTTTGGCGACATTATTTCTCTATCAATTACTGACTTGAGTTTATATAGTGCTTTGGCGCCTCTGTCATACATGTTCTTTTTAGCTGGATGAAAATTTCCAGTGGAATCAAATATTACACCAAGGTATTTGTATTTACTAGTGTTTGTCAAAACAGAATGCTTGAGCTTAATAGTATCTGAAGAAATTCGTCCATGTTTTGACACTTGCAAGACCATTGATTTTGATTCATTTATTTCAAGTTTCCAGCGGTCGCAGTACTTCGCTAGATTATCAAATTTCCTCTGCAATCCTCCAAAAGTAGAAGACAAAATAACTAAATCATCAGCATATAAAAGACAGTCTATTACACTCTCATTTAAGACAGGACTATCAATATCACCCAATGCATCGACCACATCATTAATATAGATATTAAATAGAAGTGGACTTAAAACTTCACCCTGTTTGACACCGACATTGTCTTTGAAGAAATCTGTTCGTTTTCCGTCAACTTTTATACATGTTTCCGATTTTGAATACATATCCTTTATAACATTGAATATTTTACCATTTATTCCATTTTTATTAAGTTTATACATTAATCCATCTCTCCAAACGGTGTCATAAGCTTTCTTAAAATCAACAAATCCAAGGTATAGTTTCTTGTTTTCAAACTTATACTTGTCCATTAATGTTTTCAAGACGAACATGTGATCTAAGGTCTGACTTTTTTCACTGAATCCAATTTGTAATTTACTAATAATATCTCTATCTTTTGTAAACTTATTCAGCCTTTTATTTAGAATTGATGTAAAAACTTTTCCCAAACAGCTAGTTAATGCCAGTCCACGGTAATTATTTGTATCGTGGCAATTGCCCGCTTTATGTAGAGGTACGATTATGCTTCTACTCCATTCTAAAGGAAAATTTTCCGTTTTAAGAATCTTATTAAAGAGTTTCGTAAACATATTTGCGCAACAATTTGCTGCAACGTTCAACATTTCATTCTTGATCATGTCTAAACTACTTGATTTTCCACTCTTTAAAGCTTTTATCGCTTCCATTGTTTCACTAACTGTTATGATTGCGCTTAGATCATTTTCTTCAGATAAAAATTCAGTATCCATAATTAACTCGGTTCCTGGATCTATTCTTTTTTGTAGCAAATTTTTAAAATGCCACACCCACGTTTCTCCTGAAATTAGGGCAGCTTTGTTATCATGTTTAGAGCCATCAATGATTTTCAATTCATCAACAACTTCCCAAAATTCTTTGTTATTTTTACTATCAATATTATTTATTTTTTCTATCAATTGAATTTTGAAAAGTTTATTTTTGAATTTTAGAGTTTTCTTATACATTTTACGTACGCGGAAAAACGCTTCCCTTGCAGACATATCACACGGATTAAGAATAAACTTTCTATTCGCACGATTTAACATACGCTTTAATTCACGACAGTCTCCATCATACCACTTTTTTCTGCATTTTTTCTTCGTTACCTTCCGCTTTCTGATCGTATTTGTCGGAAGAGCATCAAGTAGAATTTCATTTATAGCCTTAACATTTTCATTTATAGATTCATCATTTACTTCAATTTTTTCGGAAATTTCAGTAATATCCGTCTTGATTTTATCTGTTTGTAATTTCAGATTATATATCGACTCTATTTCCGCATTCCATCTTATCTGTAAAGGTAGATCAACCATTTCCTCATTATTGTCAATAAAGTTAAATTTAGATGGAATTTGAAGGGACAGTTTACTATGATTTGAATATAATCCTTTTAGATCATGAATATGAAAGTAGTCCACAGTCCCCAGGAGGTCCTCAGTAACTATGCAGTAGTCAACGACTGAACACCCATTCCATTGATAACATGTAAACTTTCCAATAGTGTCACCAATAGTTCTTCCATTCAAAATTCTAAGTCTATTGGCTTTACATAATTCAAGTAAATTTCTCCCATACTCATTCACACTTTTGTCCATACTAATTCTCTCATAAATAGGATTATCAGATATGTACGATGAATCAAAATCCATGTATCTATTTTCATCGTCAATAATATAATCACATTGCAGACGACCAGTTCTTGCATTGAAATCCCCTAACAACATAATATTCCCTAAATTATTATATTTCAAAATACCAGTCTTTAGATCTTCCCATGTTTTCTCTGATATTTCTTTCGTACAATATGAATTTTGAGGGCTAATATATACTACTCCAATATACAAGTCAGATTCAAACTGAAAGAATTTTTTGTTTAATTTCAACCAAATGAGATCAGCAGATGTTTTATGAAATTCTATCCCTGCTTTTATATTATTTTTAACAAGTATAGCTATTCCACCCGAATGTTTTCTAGCTTTCTTGTGTTTCGATCTAGTAGCCATAAATGTTGTGTAGCCCTGTAATCCTACATGGTCATTCGGACCTGCATGGGTTTCTGTTAATGCAACTATATCATGAGCCCTTAGTTCTTTGCTAAATTCTGGGTCATCTAACTTAGAAGATTTCGATGATTTAATACCCTCTATATTCCAATGGCAAATACCTAGTCGTCTGTTAAAGTACCTACTACTATCCATAGCACAAAACAAATTATAACATCGTCAAAACAACATGCATACAATACAGATAAAATTCTAAGATGATAGTTGTTTAAAATTTCCTTTAAAAAATTCAAATTCTACACTCTGACTACGCGTGTATTTACAATACACCCTCAATTGCACGCCGGATATTCGCAAATAATACCTTTTCTCCTTCAGGAGTAGGATGTACCCCATCACCACAAATAAAACGGTGATTCGGTTCTCCTCGATACGATAGGTTGGAGTTGTCACAAATGGATACAATATTATCTTCTGCAAATAGCGATTTGACATGCGCATTGACTACATCCGTTTTGGTATTTAGACTTCTAGAATCCCCTCGATTCGGCGGAAGAGATATGATTATACGGGCTGAACGGCACTTCTCCTTGGTTAACTTGACAAGATTTTCAAGATCTTCTACGCATTTCGATTCAGACATTTTTTTCACATCATTTGATAATAATTGAAACAACACTACATTTGTATCACACGGTATATCCTGCACTTTTTCCTTTGCCGCTGGGATCGTATAAGCAATATGCACATCCGTTGAAACTCGAGATGACAGCCAATCACCTCTCATATTTTTGACGAGTGAACTTCCTATTACAACCGCCTTAGGCTTTGATTTTTCCTTTTCCATTCTTTGCAATAATTCGCTTCGAAGCTCCACCATCATTTTTCCTAAGACATTCATTCCTTTTCCATCTTTCCCGATTCCCCAAAACGGATCAGGCTTGTTTTCAAGCAACTGATTTTCTCCACTTTCTATGAGCTTTTCCCGGAATTCGCCACACTGCCTAGACTTCGTGCGAAGAAGGTTATACATGAGCCGCTCTTTCTCCATATCCCAACGTGGATCTAGTTTGACTTGTCTGCCTAGCTTCTTTGCTATTCCTGCATGCCTAGATTGGTCGATTTTGCTGGCCAGAGATTTTTCACCATGCCGAAGAGCTTTTTCATATTGAAACGCCTGCTCAACGCTGTGAAATCGATGTTTGTTCCAATACAAAGTCATCGAATAAAAATTTGATAAAGGATCTAAGTGGCCTTCAATAAACCTAGTGTTTAGGCTGCTTACAACTATATCAGTGCCAATTCGCTCTTTTTCAAATCGGTTTGCTGTTGGGACATTTGCAATAGGCGATCTTCTTTCATTTCCTCTGTTGTCAGTCTCTTCATGATCAGTGACTATTTCGATGTGCTTCTCTATAGTTTCCTGTTTGCGCCAGATCAAAATCTCATCATCTTTCGCTCGTAAGCGCTCTTCATACTTTTGTGCATCTTCATTTTTTCTTGCATTGCTCACCCTTAGGTTTTCACATTCAGCATTCAAATTATTGTTCTTTTCCTTGAGTTTCAAAATCTGATTTCTAAGTTCTTCCTCCGTACTTTCACTTTTTCTTATTAACGCTGTTAACCTTTCATTCTCTGTACTCACTGTTTTCATTTTTTCCTCAAAAATGCTTTCTTTAAGTTGGGCATTCTCATCACAAAGTTTGGACATTAGCCTTAAGATCTCTTTTTCTAATGTACCAAACATCTTCTTCATACCTTCCATTTCTATTTTCGTGACATTTTCTGGTATCGCGGCAATATGGCAATCCATCTGTTTTGTTTCGCCCAGGGATTTATGCGCATCCCTTTGCTTTACATCACCAGAATTTACAACGCATTTTTCACATGTAAATTTTCTGGACGTTTTCTTAAACACCACGATCTGATAAAAGGGAAGCCCAGTACATGCATAATGCACTTTCCTTGTACAATTTGTACATGAAATCATTTCTTTTGTATCTCCTTCCTCACATATCGGACATCCATGATTTTGCTGGTTCGCAGCATTGTCAGACTCTCGGACAACACCAGCGCTTGTACTGCATTCGTTTTGACCATTGCATTGACCAATCAAATCATGCCCATTCTGAATTGCATAATCATTTAGACTTACAGATACCAGTTCTTCCGCAGACGATTTGTCCTCTTCGTGAACTCTGATGTCACCAACAGCAAAATCTCCCATAATCATGAAATTAACAGCTTCTTCCAACGTACTGAAACCTTTAAACGCTGCTCCTGGAAATTTGTCCACCAAAGGTTTAACTTGGCTCCACTGTTTAAAAATGCCGCATGTTCTTCCATTAGTAATCGCATAAAAATTCTTCTTTTCGCTATTTTCTTTACCCATATTCGAATCGGATATTTCACACTAGTCCAAAATGCATGTTGTTTGACTTTGTTGTCTACTCATAAAATCGTCCGCCCATCGCGGCGTCTTGTTTGAACCGGAAAATTTTCACAAATCAATAAAATATATAATTCACACAATAATTTTTATATCCGCTTGACCGGAACGTTGCAACGATGATGATTCGATATAATTTAAGTTCCAATGATGTCTAAATTCGACAAAAATAGGAAAAATCCACAACTTGTTTACAAGCGTCCAAAATAACGTCTAGAGCCTACTATGACGTCACTGTCACTGTCACTGACATGTACCTAGCCCCAAGTCTCCTCTTTCGATTGGTATAGCGCATACATCCCTATCGAACCTGGTAGAAGACGTAGGAGCGCGCATATAGAGGTCTAATGGGCGCTTTTTATAGCAGAAATGATCAATATGAGTAAATGAGTGAAATTTTTGCCTATCTGAAACCAAATCAATCTCGATGAAACTTGACATGTACCTAGCCCCAAGTCTCCTCTTTTGATTGGTATACCGCATACATCCCTATCGAACCTGGTAGAAAAAGTAGGAGCGCGCATATAGAGGTCTAAACAGCGCATTTTATAGCAGAAATTATCAATATGAGTAAAAGAATGAAATTATACCTATCTGAAACCAAATCAATCTCGATGAAACATGACAAGTACCTAGCCCCAAGTCTCCTATTTCGATTGGTATAGCGCATACATCCCTATCGAACCTGGTAGAAGACGTAGGAGCGCGCGTATAGAGGTCTAATGGGCGCTTTTTATAGCAGAAATGATCAATATGAATAAATGAATGAAATTATACCTATCTTAAACCAAATCAATCTCGATGAAACTTGACATGTACCTAGCCCCAAGTCTCCTCTTTCGATTGGTATAGCGCTTTTATCCCTATCGAACCTGGTAGAAGAGGTAGGAGCGCGCATATAGAGGTCTAATGGGCGCTTTTTATAGCAGAAATGATCAATATGAGTAAATGAATGAAATTTTACCTATCTGAATCCAAATCAATCTCGATGAAACTTGACATGTACTTAGCACCAAGTCTACTCTTTCGATTGGTATAGCGCATACATCTCTCTCGAACCTTGTAGAAGACATAGGAGCGCGCATATAGAGGTCTAATGGGCGCTTTTTATAGCAGAATTGATCAATATGAGTAAATGAATGAAATTTTACCTATCTGAAACCAAATCAATCTCGATGAAACTTGACATGTACCTAGCCCCAAGTCTCTTCTTTCGATTGGTATAGCGCATACATCCCTATCGAACCTGGTGGAAGAGGTAGGAGCGCGCATATAGAGGTCTAATGGGCGCTTTTTATAGCAGAAATAATCAATATGAGTAAATGTATGAAATTTTACCTATCTGAAACCAAATCAATCTCAATGAAACTTGACGTGTACCTAGCACCAAGTCTCCTATTTCGATTTATAATACGCATACATCCCTATCGAACCTTGTACAAGACGTAGGAGCAAGCATATAGAGGTCTAATGGGCGCTTTTTATAGCAGAAATGATCAATATGACTAAATGAATGAAATTTTACCTATCTGAAACCAAATCAATCTCGATGAAACTTGACATGTACCTAGCCCCAAG
This sequence comes from Pinctada fucata, assembly GCA_028142955.1. Taxonomy (NCBI): domain Eukaryota; kingdom Metazoa; phylum Mollusca; class Bivalvia; order Pterioida; family Pteriidae; genus Pinctada; species Pinctada fucata. The sequence goes on along the minus strand of AP027107.1, from coordinate 12,399,473 downwards.
TCTCCTCTTTTGATTTATATTACGCATACATCCCTATCGAATCTGGTACAAGAAGTAGGAGCGCGCATATAGAGGTCTAATGGGCGCTTTTTATAGCAGAAATGATCAATATGAATAAATGAGTGAAATTATACCTATCTGAAACCAAATCAATCTCGATGAAACTTGACATGTACCTAGCCCCAAGTCTCCTCTTTTGATTTATATTACGCATACATCCCTATCGAATCTGGTACAAGAAGTAGGAGCGCGCATATAGAGGTCTAATGGGCGCTTTTTATAGCAGAAATGATCAATATGAGTAAATGAGTGAAATTTTTGCCTATCTGAAACCAAATCAATCTCGATGAAACTTGACATGTACCTAGCCCCAAGTCTCCTCTTTTGATTGGTATACCGCATACATCCCTATCGAACTTGGTAGAAAAAGTAGGAGCGCGCATATAGAGGTCTTAAGAGCGCTTTTTATAGCAGAAATTATCAATATGAGTAAATGAATGAAATTTTACCTATCTGAAACCAAATCAATCTCAATGAAACTTGACATGTACCTAGCCCCAAGTCTCCTGTTTTGATTTATATAACGCATACATCCCTATCGAACCTGGTACAAGAAGTAGGAGCGCGCATATAGAGGTCTAATGGGGGCTTTTTATAGTAGAAATGATCAATATGAGTAAATGAGTGAAATTTTTGCCTATCTGAAACCAAATCAATCTCGATGAAACTTGACATGTACCTAGCCCCAAGTCTCCTCTTTCGATTGGTATACCGCATACATCCCTATCGAACTTGGTAAAAAAAGTAGGAGCGCGCATATAGAGGTCTAATGGGCGCTTTTTATAGCAGAAATGATCAATATGAATAAATGAATGAAATTATACCTATCTGAAACCAAATCAATCTCGATGAAACTTGACATGTACCTAGCCCCAAGTCTCCTCTTTTGATTGGTATACCGCATACATCCCTATCGAACTTGGTAGAAAAAGTAGGAGCGCGCATATAGAGGTCTTAAGAGCGCTTTTTATAGCAGAAATTATCAATATGAGTAAAAGAATGAAATTATACCTATCTGAAACCAAATCAATCTCGATGAAACATGACATGTACCTAGCCCCAAGTCTCCTATTTCGATTGGTATAGCGCATACATCCCTATCGAACCTGGTAGAAGACGTAGGAGCGCGCGTATAGAGGTCTAATGGGCGCTTTTTATAGCAGAAATGATCAATATGAATAAATGATTGAAATTATACCTATCTTAAACCAAATCAATCTCGATGAAACTTGACATGTACCTAGCCCCAAGTCTCCTCTTTGGATTGGTATAGCGCTTTTATCCCTATCGAACCTGGAAGAAGAGGTAGGAGCGCGCATATAGAGGTCTAATGGGCGCTTTTTATAGCAGAAATGATCAATATGAGTAAATGAATGAAATTTTACCTATCTGAATCCAAATCAATCTCGATGAAACTTGACATGTACTTAGCACCAAGTCTACTCTTTCGATTGGTATAGCGCATACATCTCTATCGAACCTTGTAGAAGACGTAGGAGCGCGCATATAGAGGTCTAATGGGCGCTTTTTATAGCAGAATTGATCATTATGAGTAAATGAATGAAATTTTACCTATCTGAAACCAAATCAATCTCGATGAAACTTGACATGTACCTAGCCCCAAGTCTCTTCTTTCGATTGGTATAGCGCATACATCCCTATCGAACCTGGTGTAAGAGGTAGGAGCGCGCATATAGAGGTCTAATTGGCGCTTTTTATAGCAGAAATAATCAATATGAGTAAATGTATGAAATTTTACCTATCTGAAACCAAATCAATCTCGATGAAACTTGACGTGTACCTAGCACCAAGTCTCCTATTTCGATTTATATAGCGCATACATCCCTATCGAACCTGGTACAAGAAGTAGGAGCGCGCATATAGAGGTCTAATGGGCGCTTTTTATAGCAGAAATGATCAATATGAATAAATCAATGAAATTTTACCTATCTGAAACCAAATCAATCTCAATGAAACTTGACATGTACCTAGCCACAAGTCTCCTCTTTTGATTTATATTACGCATACATCCCTATCGAATCTGGTACAAGAAGTAGGAGCGCGCATAAGGAGGTCTAATGGGCGCTTTTTATAGCAGAAATGATCAATATGAATAAATGAATTAAATTATACCTATCTGAAACCAAATCAATCTCGATGAAACATGACATGTACCTAGCCCCAAGTCTCCTCTTTCGATTGGTATAGCGCATACATCCCTATCGAACCTGGTAGAAGACGAAGGAGCGCGCATATAGAGGTCTAATGGGCGCTTTTTATAGCAGAAATGATCAATATGAGTAAATGAGTGAAATTATACCTATCTGAAACCAAATCAATCTCGATGAAACTTGACATGTACCTAGCCCCAAGTCTCCTGTTTTGATTTATATAACGCATACATCCCTATCGAATCTGGTACAAGAAGTAGGAGCGCGCATATAGAGGTCTAATGGGCGCTTTTTATAGCAGAAATGATCGATATGAATAAATGAATGAAATTATACCTATCTGAAACCAAATCAATCTCGATGAAACTTGACATGTACCTAGCCCCAAGTCTCCTCTTTTGATTGGTATACCGCATACATCCCTATCGAACTTGGTAGAAAAAGTAGGAGCGCGCATATAGAGGTCTTAAGAGCGCTTTTTTTTGTACCTAGCCCCAAGTCTCCTGTTTTGATTTATATAACGCATACATCCCTATCGAATCTGGTACAAGAGCAGAAATGATCAATATGAGTAAATGAATGAAATTTTACCTATCTGAATCCAAATCAATCTCGATGAAACTTGACATGTACCTAGCACCAAGTCTACTCTTTCGATTGGTATAGCGCATACATCTCTCTCGAACCTTGTAGCCCCTAGTCCCCTATTTCGATTTATATAGCGCATACATCCCTATCGAACCTGGTACAAGACGTAGGAGCGCGCATATAGAGGTCTAATGGGCGCTTTTTATAGCAGTAATGATCAATATGAGTAAATGAATGGAATTCTACCTACCTGAAACCAAATCAATCTCAATGAAACTTGACATGTACCTAGCCCCAAGTCTCCTCTTTCGATTGGTATAGCGCATACATCCCTATCGAATCTGTTGCAAGACGTAGGAGCGCGCATATAGAGGTCTAATGGGCGCTTTTTATAGAAGAAATTATCAATCAGAATAAATGAATGAAATTATACCTATCTGAAACCAAATCAATCTCGATGAAACATGACATGTACCTAGCCCAAAGTCTCCTCTTTTGATTGGTATAGCGCATACATCCCTATCGAACCTTGTACAAGACGTAGGAGCGCGCATACAGAGGTTTAATGGGCGCTTTTTATAGAAGAAATGATCAATATGAGTAAATGAATGAAATTTTACCTATCTGAAACCAAATCAATCTCAATGAAACTTGATATATACCTACCTCCAAGTCCATTTTTTCGATTGGTATAGCGCATACATCCTTATCGAACCTGGTACAAGACGTAGGAGCGCGCATATAGAGGTCTAATGGGCGCTTTTTATAGCAGAAATGATCAATATGAGTAAATGAATGAAATTTTACCTATCTGAAACCAAATCAATCTCGATGAAACATGACATGTACCTAGCCCCAAGTCTCCTCTTTCGATTGGTATAGCGCATACATCCCTATCGAACCTGGTAGAAGACGTAGGAGCGCGCATATAGAGGTCTAATGGGCGCTTTTTATAGCAGAAATGATCAATATGAGTAAATGAGTGAAATTTTTGCATATCTGAAACCAAATCAATCTCGATGAAACTTGACATGTACCTAGCCCCAAGTCTCCTCTTTTGATTGATATACCGCATACATCCCTATCGAACTTGGTAGAAAAGGTAAGAGCGCGCATATAGAGGTCTAAAGAGCGCTTTTTATAGCAGAAATTATCAATATGAGTAAAAGAATGAAATTATACCTATCTGAAACCAAATCAATCTCGATCAAACTTGACATGTACCTAGCCCAAAGTCTCCTATTTTGATTTATATAACGCATATATCCCTATCGAATCTGGTACAAGAAGTAGGAGCGCGCATATAGAGGTCTAATGGGCGCTTTTTATAGCAGAAATTATCAATATGAGTAAATGAATGAAATTTTACCTATCTGAAACCAAATCAATCTCAATGAAACTTGACATGTACCTAGCACCAAGACTATTTTTTCGATTGGTATAGCGCATACATCCTTATCGAACCTGGTACAAGACGTAGGAGCGCGCATATAGAGGTCTAATGGGCGCTTTTTATAGCAGAAATGATCAATATGAGTAAATGAATGAAATTTTACCTATCTGAAACCAAATCAATCTCGATGAAACTTGACATATACCTAGCACGAAGTCTCCTCTTTTGATTTATATTACGCATACATCCCTATCGAATCTGTTGCAAGACGTAGGAGCGCGCATATAGAGGTCTAATGGGCGCTTTTTATAGAAGAAATTATCAATCAGAATAAATGAATGAAATTATACCTATCTGAAACAAAATCAATCTCGATGAAACATGACATGTACCTAGCCCAAAGTCTCCTCTTTTGATTGGTATAGCGCATACATCCCTATCGAACCTTGTACAAGACGTAGGAGCGCGCATACAGAGGTTTAATGGGCACTTTTTATAGAAGAAATGATCAATATGAGTAAATGAATGAAATTTTACCTATCTGAAACCAAATCAATCTCGAAGAAACTTGATATATACCTACCTCCAAGTCTCGTCTTTTGATTTATATTACGCATTCATCCCTATCGAATCTGTTACAAGACGTAGGAGCGCGCATATAGAGGTCTAATGGGCGCTTTTTACAGAAGAAATTATCAATAAGAATAAATGAATGAAATTATACCTATCTGAAACCAAATCAATCTCGATGAAACATGACATGTACCTAGCCCCAAATCTCCTCTTTTGATTGGTATAGCGCATACATCCCTATCGAACCTAGAAGAAGACGTAGGAGCGCGCGTATAGAGGTCTAATGGGCGCTTTTTATAGCAGAAATGATCAATATGAATAAGTGAATGAAATTTTACCTATCTGAAACCAAGTCAATTGATGAAACTTGACATGTACCTCGCCCCAAATCTCCTATTTCGATTGGTATAGCGCATACATCCCTATCGAACCTGGTACAAGACGTAGGAGCGCGCATATAGAGATCTAAAGAGCGCTTTTTATAGCAGAAATGATCAATATGAGTAAATGAATGAAATTATACCTATCTGAAACCAAATCAATCTCGATGAAACTTGACATGTACCTAGCACCAAGTCTCTTCTTTTGATTGGTATAGCGCATACATCCCTATCGAACCTGGTAGAAGACGTAGGAGCGCGCATATAGAGGTCTAATGGGCGCTTTTTATAGCAGAAATGATCAATATGAGTAAATGAATGAAATTATACCTATCTGAAACCAAATCAATCTCGATGAAACTTGACATGTACTTAGCCCCAAGTCTCCTCTTTCGATTGGTATAGCGGATACATCCCTATCGAACCTGGTAGAAGACGTAGGAGCGCGCATATAGAGGTCTAATGGGCACTTTTTATAGCAGAAATGATCAATATGAGTAAATGAATGAAATTTTACCTATCTGAATAGAAATGAATCTCGATTAAACTTGACATGTACCTAGCACCAAGTCTCCTCTTTCGATTGGTATAGCGCATACATCCCTATAGAACCTGGTAGAAGACGTAGGAGCGCGCATATAGAGGTCTAATGGGCGCTTTTTATAGCAGAAATGATCAATATGAGTAAATGAATGAAATTTTACCTATCTGAATCTAAATCAATCTCGATGAAACTTGACATGTACCTAGCCCCAAGTCTCTTCTTTCGATTTATATAACGCATACATCCCTATCGAACCTGGTAGAAGACGTAGGAGCGCGCATATAGAGGTCTAATGGGCGCTTTTTATAGCAGAAATGATCAATATGAGTAAATGAATGAAATTTTACCTATCTGAAACCAAATCAATCTCGATGAAACTTGACATGTACCTAGCACCAAGTCTCCTCTTTCGATTGGTATAGCGCATACATCCCTATCGAACCTGGTAGAAGACGTAGGTGCGCGCGTATAGAGGTCTAATGGGCGCTTTTTATAGCAGAAATGATCAATATGAATAAATGAATGAAATTATGCCTATCTGAAACCAAATCAATCTCGATGAAACTTGACATGTACCTAGCCCCAAGTCTCTACTTTCGATTGGTATAGCGCATACATCCCTATCGAACCTGGTAGAAGACGTAGGAGCGCGCATATAGAGGTCTAATGGGCGCTTTTTATAGCAGAAATGTCAATATTAGTAAATGAATGAAATTTTACCTATCTGAAACCAAATCAATCTCGATGAAACTTGAACTGTACCTAGCACCAAGTCTCTTCTTTCGATTGGTATAGTGCATACATCTCTATCGAACCTTGTAGAAGACGTAGGAGCGCGCATATAGAGGTCTATAGAGCGCTTTTTATAGCAGAAATGATCAATATTAGTAAATCAATGAAATTTTTCCTATCTGAAACCAAATCAATCTCGATGAAACTTGACATGTACCTAGCACCAAGTCTCCTCTTTCGATTGGTATAGCGCATACATCTCTCTCGAACCTTGTAGAAGACGTAGGAGCGCGCATATAGAGGTCTAAAGAGCGCTTTTTATAGCAGAAATGATCAATATTAGTAAATGAATGAAATTTTACCTATCTGAAACCAAATTAATCTCGATGAAACTTGTCATGTACCTAGCACCAAGTCTCTTCTTTCGATTTATATAGCGCATACATCCCTATCGAACCTTGTAGAAGAAGTAGGAGCGCGCGTATAGAGGTCTAAAGAGCGCTTTTTATAGCAGAAATGATCAATATTAGTAAATGAATGAAATTTTACCTATCTAAAACCAAATCAATCTCAATGGAACTTGACATGTTCCTAACCCCAAGTCTCCTCTTTCGATTGGTATAGCGCAAACATCCCTATCGAACCTGGTAGAAGAAGTAGGAGCGCGCGTATAGAGGTCTAATGGGCGCTTTTTATAGCAGAAATGATAAATATGAATAAATGAATGAAATTATGCCTATCTTAAACCAAATCAATCTCGATGAAACTTGACATGTACCTAGTACCAAGTCTCTTCTTTCGATTGGTATAGCGCATACATCCCTATCGAACCTGGTAGAAGACGTAGGAGCGCGCATATAGAGGTCTAATGGGCGTTTTTTATAGCAGAAATGATCAATATGAGTAAATGAATGAAATTATGCCTATCTTAAACCAAATCAATCTCGATGAAACTTGACATGTACCTAGTACCAAGTCTCTTCTTTCGATTGGTATAGCGTATACATCCCTATCGAACCTGGTAGAAGACGTAGGAGCGCGCATTTAGAGGTCTAATGGGCGCTTTTTATAGCAGACATTATCAATATGAGTAAATGAATGAAATTTTACCTATCTGAAACCAAATCAATCTCAATGAAACTTGACATGTACCTAGCCCCAAGTCTCCTGTTTTGATTTATATAACGCATACATCCCTATCGAACCTGGTACAAGAAGTAGGAGCGCGCATACAGAGGTCTAAAGAGCGCTTTTTATAGCAGAAATGATCAATATGAGTAAATGAATGAAATTAAACCTATCTGAAACCAAATCAATCTCGATGAAACTTAACATGTACCTAGCCCCAAGTCTCCTCTTTCGATTTATATAACGCATATATCCCTATTGAATCTGGTACAAGACGTAGGAGCGCGCATATAGAGGTCTAATGGGCGCTTTTTATAGCAGAAATGATCAATATGAGTAAATGAATGAAGTTTTCCCTATCTGAAACCAAATCAATCTTGATGAAACTTGACATGTACCTAGACCCAAGTCTCCTCTTTCGATTTATATAACGCATACATCCTTATCGAACCTGGTACAAGAGGTAGGAGCGCGCATATAGAGGTCTAATGGGCGCTTTTTATAGCAGAAATGATCAATATATGTAAATGAATGAAATTTTACCTATCTGAAACCAAATCAATCTCGATGAAACTTGACATGTTCCTAGCACCAAGTCTCTACTTTCGATTGGTATAGCGCATACATCCCTATCGAACCTTGTAGAAGACGTAGGAGCGCGCATATAGAGGTCTAATGGGCGCTTTTTATAGCAGAAATGATCAATATAAGTAAATGAATGAAATTTTACCTATCTGAAACCAAATCAATCTCGATGAAACTTGACATGTACCTAGCACCAAGTCTCCTTTTTCGATTGGTATAGCGCATACATCTCTATCGAACCTGGTAGAAGACGTAGGAGCGCGCATATAGAGGTCTAAAGAGCGCTTTTTATAGCAGAATTGATCAATATGAGTAAATGAATGAAATTTACCTATCTAAAACCAAATCAATCTCAATGGAACTTGACATGTTCCTAACCCCAAGTCTCCTCTTTCGATTTATATAGCGCATACATCCCTATCGAACCTGGTAGAAGACGTAGGAGCGCGCATATAGAGGTCTAAGGGGCGCTTTTTATAGCAGAAATGATCAATATGAATAAATGAATGAAATTTTACCTATTTTAAACCAAATCAATCTCGATGAAACTTGACATGTACCTAGTACCAAGTCTCTACTTTCGATTGCTATAGCGCATACATCCCTATCGAACCTGGTAGAAGACGTAGGAGCGCGCATATAGAGGTCTAAAGGGCGCTTTTTATAGCAGAAATTATCAATATTAGTAAATGAATGAAATTTTACCTATCTGAAACCAAATCAATCTCGATGAAACTTGACATGTACCTAGCACCAAGTCTCCTTTTTCGATTGGTATAGCGCATACATCCCTATCCAACCTGGAAGAAGACGTAGGAGCGAGCGTTTAGAGGTCTAATGGGCGCTTTTTATAGCAGGAATTATCAATATGAATAAATGAATGAAATTTTGCCTATCTGAAACCAAATCAATCTCGATGAAACTTGACATGTTTCTAGCCCCAAGTCTCTTCTTTCGATTGGTATAGCGCATACATCCCTATCGAACTGGAAGAAGACGTAGGAGCGCGCATATAGAGGTCTAATGGGCGCTTTTTATAGCAGAAATGATAAATAAGAGTAAATGAATGAAATTTTACCTATCTGAATCCAAATCAATCTCGATGAAACTTGACATGTACCTAGCACCAAGTCTCCTCTTTCGATTGGTATAACGAATAAATCCCCATCGAACCTGGTACAGGACGTAGGAGCGCGCATATAGAGGTCTAATGGGCGCTTTTTATAGCAGAAATGATCAATATGAGTAAATGAATGAAATTTTAACTATCTGAAACCATATCAATCTCGATGAAACTTGACATATACCTAGCCCCAAGTCTCTTCTTTCGATTGGTATAGCGCATACATCCCTATCGAACCTGGTAGAAGACGTAGGAGCGCGCATATAGAGGTCTAATGGGCGCTTTTTATAGCAGAAATGATCAATATGAGTAAATGAATGAAATTATGCCTATCTTAAACCAAATCAATCTCGATGAAACTTGACATGTACCTAGTACCAAGTCTCTTCTTTCGATTGGTATAGCGTATACATCCCTATCGAACCTGGTAGAAGACGTAGGAGCGCGCATTTAGAGGTCTAATGGGCGCTTTTTATAGCAGACATTATCAATATGAGTAAATGAATGAAATTTTACCTATCTGAAACCAAATCAATCTCGATGAAACTTGACATGTACCTAGCCCCAAGTCTCCTGTTTTGATTTATATAACGCATACATCCCTATCGAACCTGGTACAAGAAGTAGGAGCGCGCATACAGAGGTCTAAAGAGCGCTTTTTATAGCAGAAATGATCAATATGAGTAAATGAATGAAATTAAACCTATCTGAAACCAAATCAATCTCGATGAAACTTAACATGTACCTAGCCCCAAGTCTCCTCTTTCGATTTATATAACGCATATATCCCTATTGAATCTGGTACAAGACGTAGGAGCGCGCATATAGAGGTCTAATGGGCGCTTTTTATAGCAGAAATGATCAATATGAGTAAATGAATGAAATTTTCCCTATCTGAAACCAAATCAATCTTGATGAAACTTGACATGTACCTAGACCCAAGTCTCCTCTTTCGATTTATATAACGCATACATCCTTATCGAACCTGGTACAAGAGGTAGGAGCGCGCATATAGAGGTCTAATGGGCGCTTTTTATAGCAGAAATGATCAATATATGTAAATGAATGAAATTTTACCTATCTGAAACCAAATCAATCTCGATGAAACTTGACATGTTCCTAGCACCATGTCTCTACTTTCGATTGGTATAGCGCATACATCCCTATCGAACCTTGTAGAAGACGTAGGAGCGCGCATATAGAGGTCTAATGGGCGCTTTTTATAGCAGAAATGATCAATATAAGTAAATGAATGAAATTTTACCTATCTGAAACCAAATCAATCTCGATGAAACTTGACATGTAACTAGCACCAAGTCTCCTTTTTCGATTGGTATAGCGCATACATCTCTATCGAACCTTGTAGAAGACGTAGGAGCGCGCATATAGAGGTCTAAAGAGCGCTTTTTATAGCAGAATTGATCAATATGAGTAAATGAATGAAATTTTACCTATCTAAAACCAAATCAATCTCAATGGAACTTGACATGTTCCTAACCCCAAGTCTCCTCTTTCGATTGGTATAGCGCATACATCCCTATCGAACCTGGTAGAAGACGTAGGAGCGCGCATATAGAGGTCTAAGGGGCGCTTTTTATAGCAGAAATGATCAATATGAATAAATGAATGAAATTTTACCTATCTTAAACCAAATCAATCTCGATGAAACTTGACATGTACCTAGTACCAAGTCTCTTCTTTCGATTGCTATAGCGCATACATCCCTATCGAACCTGGTAGAAGACGTAGGAGCGCGCATATAGAGGTCTAAAGGGCGCTTTTTACAGCAGAAATTATCAATATTAGTAAATGAATGAAATTTTACCTATCTGAAACCAAATCAATCTCGATGAAACTTGACATGTACCTAGCCCCAAGTCTCCTCTTTTGATTTATATTACGCATACATCCCTATCGAACCTGGTACAAGAAGTAGGAGCGCGCATATAGAGGTCTAAAGAGCGCTTTTTATAGCAGAAATGATCAATATGAGTAAAAGAATGAAATTATACCTATCTGAAACCAAATCAATGTCGATGAAACTTGACATGTACCTAGCACCAAGTCTCCTTTTTCGATTGGTATAGCGCATACATCCCTATCCAACCTGGAAGAAGACGTAGGAGCGAGCGTTTAGAGGTCTAATGGGCGCTTTTTATAGCAGGAATTATCAATATGAATAAATGAATGAAATTTTGCCTATCTGAAACCAAATCAATCTCGATGAAACTTGACATGTTTCTAGCCCCAAGTCTCTTCTTTCGATTGGTATAGCGCATACATCCCTATCGAACTGGAAGAAGACGTAGGAGCGCGCATATAGAGGTCTAATGGGCGCTTTTTATAGCAGAAATGATCAATAAGAGTAAATGAATGAAATTTTACCTATCTGAATCCAAATCAATCTCGATGAAACTTGACATGTACCTAGCACCAAGTCTCCTCTTTCGATTGGTATAACGAATAAATCCCCATCGAACCTGGTACAGGACGTAGGAGCACGCATATAGAGGTCTAATGGGCGCTTTTTATAGCAGAAATGATCAATATGAGTAAATGAATGAAATTTTACCTATCTGAAACCATATCAATCTCGATGAAACTTGACATATACCTAGCCCCAAGTCTTCTCTTTGTATTTGTATAGCGCATACATCCCTATCGAACCTGGTAGAAGACGTAGGAGCGCTGATATAGAGGTCTAATGGGCGCTTTTTATAGCGGAAATAATCAAAATGAGTAAATGAATGAAATTTTACCTATCTGAAACCAAATCAATCTCGATGAAACTTGACATGTACCTAGCCCCAAGTCTCCTCTTTCGATTTATATAACGAATAAATCCCTATCGAACCTGGTACAGGAAGTAGGAGCGCGCATATAGAGGTCTAATGGGAGCTTTTTATAGCATAAATGATCAATATGAGTAAATAAATGACATTTTACCTATCTGAAACCAAATCAATCTCGATGAAGCTTGACATGTTTCTAACCCAAAGTCTCCTCTTTCGATTGGTATAGCGCATACCTCCCTATCGAACCTTGAAGAAGACGTAGGAGCGCGCGTATAGAGGTCTAATGGGCACTTTCTATAGCAGAAATGATCAATATGAATAAATGAATGAAATTATACCTATCTGAAACCAAATCAATCTCGATGAAACTTGACATGTACTTAGTACCAAATCTCCTCTTTCGATTGGTATAGCGCATACATTCCTATCGAACCTGGTAGAAGACGTAGGAGCGCGCATATAGAGGTCTACTGGGCGCTTTTTATAGCAGAAATGATCAATATGAGTAAATGAATGAAGTTATACCTATCTGAAACCAAATCAATCTCGATAACACTTGACATGTACTTAGCCCAAAGTCTCCTCTTTCGATTTGTATAGCGCATACATCCCTATGGAACCTGGTAGAAGACGTAGGAGCGCGCATATAGAGGTCTAATGGGCGCTTTTTATAGCAGAAATGATCAATATAAGTAAATGAATGAAATTTTACCTATCTGAAACCAAATCAATCTCGATGAAACTTGACATGTTCCTAGCACCAAGTCTCCTCTTTCGATTGGTATAGCGCATACATCTCTATCGAACCTTGTAGAAGACGTAGGAGCGCGCATATAGAGGTCTAAAGAGCGCTTTTTATAGCAGAATTGATCAATATGAGTAAATGAATGAAATTTTACCTATCTAAAACCAAATCAATCTCAATGGAACTTGACATGTTCCTAACCCCAAGTCTCCTCTTTCGATTTATATAGCGCATACATCCCTATCGAACCTGGTAGAAGACGTAGGAGCGCGCATATAGAGGTCTAAGGGGCGCTTTTTATAGCAGAAATGATCAATATGAATAAATGAATGAAATTTTACCTATCTTAAACCAAATCAATCTCGATGAAACTTGACATGTACCTAGTACCAAGTCTCTTCTTTCGATTGCTATAGCGCATACATCCCTATCGAACCTGGTAGAAGACGTAGGAGCGCGCATATAGAGGTCTAAAGGGCGCTTTTTACAGCAGAAATTATCAATATTAGTAAATGAATGAAATTTTACCTATCTGAAACCAAATCAATCTCGATGAAACTTGACATGTACCTAGCCCCAAGTCTCCTCTTTTGATTTATATTACGCATACATCCCTATCGAACCTGGTACAAGAAGTAGGAGCGCGCATATAGAGGTCTAAAGAGCGCTTTTTATAGCAGAAATGATCAATATGAGTAAAAGAATGAAATTATACCTATCTGAAACCAAATCAATCTCGATGAAACTTGACATGTACCTAGCACCAAGTCTCCTTTTTCGATTGGTATAGCGCATACATCCCTATCCAACCTGGAAGAAGACGTAGGAGCGAGCGTTTAGAGGTCTAATGGGCGCTTTTTATAGCAGGAATTATCAATATGAATAAATGAATGAAATTTTGCCTATCTGAAACCAAATCAATCTCGATGAAACTTGACATGTTTCTAGCCCCAAGTCTCTTCTTTCGATTGGTATAGCGCATACATCCCTATCGAACTGGAAGAAGACGTAGGAGCGCGCATATAGAGGTCTAATGGGCGCTTTTTATAGCAGAAATGATCAATAAGAGTAAATGAATGAAATTTTACCTATCTGAATCCAAATCAATCTCGATGAAACTTGACATGTACCTAGCACCAAGTCTCCTCTTTCGATTGGTATAACGAATAAATCCCCATCGAACCTGGTACAGGACGTAGGAGCGCGCATATAGAGGTCTAATGGGCGCTTTTTATAGCAGAAATGATCAATATGAGTAAATGAATGAAATTTTACCTATCTGAAACCATATCAACCTCGATGAAACTTGACATATACCTAGCCCCAAGTCTTCTCTTTGTATTTGTATAGCGCATACATCCCTATCGAACCTGGTAGAAGACGTAGGAGCGCGCATATAGAGGTCTAATGGGAGCTTTTTATAGCATAAATGATCAATATGAGTAAATAAATGACATTTTACCTATCTGAAACCAAATCAATCTCGATGAAGCTTGACATGTTTCTAGCCCAAAGTCTCCTCTTTCGATTGGTATAGCGCATACCTCCCTATCGAACCTTGAAGAAGACGTAGGAGCGCGCGTATAGAGGTCTAATGGGCACTTTTTATAGCAGAAATGATCAATATGAGTAAATGAATGAAATTATACCTATCTGAAACCAAATCAATCTCGATGAAACTTGACATGTACTTAGTACCAAATCTCCTCTTTCGATTGGTATAGCGCATACATTCCTATCGAACCTGGTAGAAGACGTAGGAGCGCGCATATAGAGGTCTACTGGGCGCTTTTTATAGCAGAAATGATCAATATGAGTAAATGAATGAAGTTATACCTATCTGAAACCAAATCAATCTCGATAACACTTGACATGTACTTAGCCCAAAGTCTCCTCTTTCGATTTGTATAGCGCATACATCCCTATGGAACCTGGTAGAAGACGTAGGAGCGCGCATATAGAGGTCTAATGGGCGCTTTTTATAGCAGAAATGATCAATATGAGTAAATGAATGAAATTTTAAATATCTGAAACCAAATCAATCTCGATGAAACTTGACATGTACCTAGCCCCAAGTCTCTTCTTTAGATTTGTATAGCGCATACATCCCTATCGAACCTGGTAGAAGAAGTAGGAGCGCGCATTTAGAGGTCTAATGGGCGCTTTTTATAGCAGAAATGATCAATATGAATAAATGAATGAAATTATACCTATCTGAAACCAAATCAATCTCGATGAAACTTGACATGTACCTAGCCCCAAGTCTCTACTTTCGATTGGTATAGCGCATACATCCCTATCGAACCTGGTAGAAGACGTAGGAGCGCGCATATAGAGGTCTATTGGGCGCTTTTTATAGCAGAAATGTCAATATTAGTAAATGAATGAAATTTTACCTATCTGAAACCAAATCAATCTCGATGAAACTTGACATGTACCTAGCACCAAGTCTCCTCTTTCGATTGGTATAGCGCATACATCTCTATCGAACCTTGTAGAAGACGTAGGAGCGCGCATATAGAGGTCTATAATGCGCTTTTTATAGCAGAAATGATCAATATTAGTAAATGAATGAAATTTTACCTATCTGAAACCAAATCAATCTCGATGAAACTTGACATGTACCTAGCACCAAGTCTCCTCTTTCGATTGGTATAGCGCATACATCTCTCTCGAACCTTGTAGAAGACGTAGGAGCGCGCATATAGAGGTCTAAAGAGCGCTTTTTATAGCAGAAATGATCAATATTAGTAAATGAATGAAATTTTACCTATCTGAAACCAAATCAATATCGATGAAACTTGACATGTACCTAGCCCCAAGTCTCCTCTTTCGATTTATATAACGCATATATCCCTATCGAATCTGGTACAAGAAGTAGGCGCGCGCATATAGAGGTCTAATGGGCGCTTTTTATAGCAGAAATGATCAATTTGAGTAAATGAATGAAATTTTACCTATCTGAAACCAAATCAATCTTGATGAAACTTGACATGTACCTAGCCCCAAGTCTCCTCTTTAGATTGGTATAGCGCATACATCCCAATCGAACCTGGTAGAAGAAGTAGGAGCGCGCATATAGAGGTCTAATGGGCGCTTTTCAAGCAGAAATGATAAATATGAGTAAATGAATGAAATTATACCTATCTGAAACCAAATCAATCTCAATAACACTTGACATGTTCCTAACCCCAAGTCTCCTCTTTCGATTGGTATAGCGCATAGATTCCTATCGAACCTATTAGAAGACGTAGGAGCGCACATATAGAGGTCTAATGGGCGCTTTTTATAGCAGAATTGATCAATATGAGTAAATGAATGAAATTTTACCTATCTAAAACCAAATCAATCTCAATGGAACTTGACATGTTCCTAACCCCAAGTCTCCTCTTTCGATTGGTATAGCGTAAACATCCCTATCGAACCTTGTAGAAGAAGTAGGAGCGCTCGTATAGAGGTCTAATGGGCGCTTTTTATAGCAGAAATGATAAATATGAATAAATGAATGAAATTATGCCTATCTTAAACCAAATCAATCTCGATGAAACTTGACATGTACCTAGTACCAAGTCTCTTCTTTCGATTGGTATAGCGCATACATCCCTATCGAACCTGGTAGAAGATGTAGGAGCGCGCATATAGAGGTCTAATGGGAGCTTTTTATAGCAGAAATGATCAATATGAGTAAATGAATGAAATTATCCCTATCTTAAACCAAATCAATCTCGATGAAACTTGACATGTACCTAGTACCAAGTCTCTTCTTTCGATTGGTATAGCGCATACATCCCTATCGAACCTGGTATAAGACGTAGGAGCGCGCATTTAGAGGTCTAATGGGCGCTTTTTATAGCAGACATTATCAATATGAGTAAATGAATGAAATTTTACCTATCTGAAACCAAATCAATCTCGATGAAACTTGACATGTACCTAGCCCGAAGTCTCCTCTTTCGATTTATATAACGCATACATCCCTATCAAACGTGGTACAAGACGTAGGAGCGCGCATATAGAGGTCTAATGGGCGCTTTTTATAGCAGAAATGATCAATATGAGAAAATGAATGAAATTTTACCTATCTGAAACCAAATCAATCTCAATGAATCTTGACATATACCCAGCCCCAAGTCTTCTCTTTCGAATGGTATAGCGCATACAGCCCTATCGAACCTGGTACAAGACGTAGGAGCGCGCATATAGAGGTCTAAAGAGCGCTTTTTATAGCAGAAATGATCAATATGAGTAAATGAATGAAATTAAACCTATCTGAAACCAAATCAATCTCGATGAAACTTAATATGTACCTAGCCCCAAGTCTCCTCTTTCGATTTATATAACGCATATATCCCTATTGAATCTGGTACAAGACGTAGGAGCGCGCATATAGAGGTCTAATGGGCGCTTTTTATAGCAGAAATGATCAATATGAGTAAATGAATGAAATTTTCCCTATCTGAAACCAAATCAATCTTGATGAAACTTGACATGTACCTGGACTTAAGTCTCCTCTTTCGATTTATATAACGCATACATCCCTATCGAACCTGGTACAAGAGGTAGGAGCGCGCATATAGAGGTCTAATGGGCGCTTTTTATAGCAGAAATGATCAATATATGTAAATGAATGAAATTTTACCTATCTGAAACCAAATCAATCTCGATGAAACTTGACATGTACCTAGCCCCAAGTCTCCTCTTTCGATTGGTATAGCGCATACATCTCTATCGAACCTTGTAGAAGACGTAGGAGCGCGCATATAGAGGTCTAAAGAGCGCTTTTTATAGCAGAATTGATCAATATGAGTAAATGAATGAAATTTTACCTATCTAAAACCAAATCAATCTCAATGGAACTTGACATGTTCCTAACCCCAAGTCTCCTCTTTCGATTTATATAGCGCATACATCCCTATCGAACCTGGTAGAAGACGTAGGAGCGCGCATATAGAGGTCTAAGGGGCACTTTTTATAGCAGAAATGATCAATATGAATAAATGAATGAAATTTTACCTATCTTAAGGTGGCTCAATAATCCAAGAATTCTTTGTCAGAGGAGAAAAAAATATTCTGTTTATTTAACATTAATATCTGATGATTTATATTTGTAATTAAGATGATATATCATCGACCATTTGACTTACCAGTGGTCCTCTGAATATACATATGTAAACCATCCCCGAGATATGTCGCAAAACAATGAATTTTGATAGATAAAAACATGATATATTGATAATGATTCCAGATTGAAACCATTCTTGTGATCATTTTCACCATAATATCATCAAATATGTATATTTCATTATAGATAATGCTTTCAAAGAATGAAATAGCTAAAACTGTTCCAGAAAAGTACATTTTGGGTACCCCCCACCCCAAAATGGGAATCTAACAAAAAGGGACTCAGGACCCTTATTTGACATCAAAGTGATAAGAAATCTTTGTCAGAAGTTATTTTCTTTTACATATTTCTCAACAACAAACTCTGTCCTTCGAAAAGAAATATAAAAAAGTACATGTTATCGTTCATTCTGATTTAAAATATTTGGTTGCCATAGTAACGATTTTGTAACCATTTGCAACAAGTCAAATTAAAATGCCCTGTTCCCTTAGTTGACATTATAACGATGAAAATATTTGTTAAAAACTGTTATAATTGACATTTTTTTCAAGATCAGACTCTAATCTTTTAACAAAAGTACAAGACATTCCCTTTTATAAATGTACCTTGTTTCCATATTGTAAAAATCTACTTGGTTTATGCCGGACGGACGACAGACGACGGACGGACGGCGCGCTATATGTACAATAGCTCAGGCGAGCTAAAAATCAGGTATTATCCTTTCCCAACATTCAGTGAACGTTTCAAATTCTGATACAAGGAAGAATACTTACACAATTATCATTTATCATCGAAATTAAATAAGAATAAACAAGTTTACAAATGATTTGTCGAAAAAATAAACAAGAAAAGGAAAGTAACATGACTTGTGTACTTCTTAATATCCTTGGCAAAGCGTTATTCGACCTGTTCTTTTATAAACTCACCTTTCATGTTTAGTTAGTGTCAGTTAAATGAGTTTTGTCAAATAAAGTTCAAGTTCAAGTCAAAGCTTAAGAAAATGTTTTGTTCAAAATTTCATATCTGATTCCACCAATCTAATTAGAGATACGGAAATATATATAAGAGAAATAGAACTAAAGTAAACGGAAGCGTTTTTAAACATTTTGACGTTCAAGGTCAATAAGTGGACGTCAATCCCCTCCCTCGTTCTCGATAATACGTGCAGTTATCTGTGAAATGGATATATCTTTGAACAAAGCAGGGTTAACACTGAAATTCATTCGCTTAAATTTTTCATTTTTCGAAACTTTATTCGATAACATCTTGTTGCAAAGTACGAAAGTTGACAAAATTGAAAAAAAATTCTTTAAACCAACGATTATTAGAGAAACCAAACTTGAAATATCTTATCTATGATATCGCTAAAATCTCCAAGAAATATCTTGTTTTATCATATACTCAAGTTTACCTTCTTGAATTTGTTCATAGGCAACAGGCGGTTGAATTTCCGCCGATGACGTTCTTAAAACGATACGTTTACGGCGTTAGCCAGGGTGTCTCAATTACGGCATATTTTTGTATATATATAAATTAAACGATACATTTGACTAAATATTTATTACACTCAGATTGTAGATGATAATTTTCTGTTTCCATCGATACCAAACATGTCGAAATCCGTCAAGAAACAAGCGAATTACGGAGGAGTTTGAAGGCCGAAAACTAAAAAGGCCACATATAAAAGTACTGCACTCGATACGTGATGACGTCAAACGATTATTGAGCCTCCTTAAACCAAATCAATCTCGATGAAACTTGACATGTACCTAGTACCAAGTCACTTCTTTCGATTGCTATAGCGCATACATCCCTATCGAACCTGGTAGAAGACGTAGGAGCGCGCATATAGAGGTCTAAAGGGCGCTTTTTATAGCAGAAATTATCAATATTAGTAAATGAATGAAATTTTACCTATCTGAAACCAAATCAATCTCGATGAAACTTGACATGTACCTAGCCCCAAGTCTCCTCTTTTGATTTATATTACGCATACATCCCTATCGAACCTGGTACAAGAAGTAGGAGCGCGCATATAGAGGTCTAAAGAGCGCTTTTTATAGCAGAAATGATCAATATGAGTAAAAGAATGAAATTATACCTATCTGAAACCAAATCAATCTCGATAAAACTTGACATGTACCTAGCACCAAGTCTTCTTTTTCGATTGGTATAGCGCATACATCCCTATCCAACCTGGAAGAAGACGTAGGAGCGAGCGTTTAGAGGTCTAATGGGCGCTTTTTATAGCAGGAATTATCAATATGAATAAATGAATGAAATTTTGCCTATCTGAAACCAAATCAATCTCGATGAAACTTGACATGTTTCTAGCCCCAAGTCTCTTCTTTCGATTGGTATAGCGCATACATCCCTATCGAACTGGAAGAAGACGTAGGAGCGCGCATATAGAGGTCTAATGGGCGCTTTTTATAGCAGAAATGATCAATAAGAGTAAATGAATGAAATTTTACCTATCTGAATCCAAATCAATCTCGATGAAACTTGACATGTACCTAGCACCAAGTCTCCTCTTTCGATTGGTATAACGAATAAATCCCCATCGAACCTGGTACAGGACGTAGGAGCGCGCATATAGAGGTCTAATGGGCGCTTTTTATAGCAGAAATGATCAATATGAGTAAATGAATGAAATTTTACCTATCTGAAACCATATCAATCTCGATGAAACTTGACATATACCTAGCCCCAAGTCTTCTCTTTGTATTTGTATAGCGCATACATCCCTATCGAACCTGGTAGAAGACGTAGGAGCGCTGATATAGAGGTCTAATGGGCGCTTTTTATAGCAGAAATAATCAAAATGAGTAAATGAATGAAATTTTACCTATCTGAAACCAAATCAATCTCGATGAAACTTGACATGTACCTAGCCCGAAGTCTCCTCTTTCGATTTATATAACGAATAAATCCCTATCGAACCTGGTACAGGAAGTAGGAGCGCGCATATAGAGGTCTAATGGGCGCTTTTTATAGCATAAATGATCAATATGAGTAAATAAATGAAATTTTACCTATCTGAAACCAAATCAATCTCGATGAAGCTTGACATGTACTTAGTACCAAAGTCTCCTCTTTCGATTGGTATAGCGCATACATCCCTATCGAACCTTGTAGAAGACGTAGGAGCGCGCGTATAGAGGTCTAATGGGCACTTTTTATAGCAGAAATGATCAATATGAATAAATGAATGAAATTATACCTATCTGAAACCAAATCAATCTCGATGAAACTTGACATGTACTTAGTACCAAATCTCCTCTTTCGATTGGTATAGCGCATACATTCCTATCGAACCTGGTAGAAGACGTAGGAGCGCGCATATAGAGGTCTAATGGGCGCTTTTTATAGCAGAAATGATCAATATGAGTAAATGAATGAAGTTATACCTATCTGAAGCCAAATCAATCTCGATAACACTTGACACGTACTTAGCCCCAAGTCTCCTCTTTCGATTTGTATAGCGCATACATCCCTATGGAACCTGGTAGAAGACGTAGGAGCGCGCATATGGAGGTCTAATGGGCGCTTTTTATAGCAGAAATGATCTAATATGAGTAAATGAATGAAATTTTACCTATCTGAAACCAAATCAATCTCGATGAAACTTGACATGTACCTAGCCCCAAGTCTCTTCTTTAGATTTGTATAGCGCATACATCCCTATCGAACCTGGTAGAAGACGTAGGAGCGCGCATATAGAGGTCTAATGGGCGCTTTTTATAGCAGAAATAATCAAAATGAGTAAATGAATGAAATTTTACCTATCTGAAACCAAATCAATCTCGATGAAACTTGACATGTACCTAGCCCCAAGTCTCCTTTTTCGATTTATATAACGCATAAATCCCTATCGAACCTGGTACAAGACGTAGGAGCGCGCATATAGAGGTCTAATGGGCGCTTTTTATAGCAGAAATGATCAATATGAGTAAATGAATGAAATTTTACCTATCTGAATAGAAATCAATCTCGATGAAACTTGACATGTACCTAGCACCAAGTCTCCTCTTTCGATTGGTATAACGCATACATCCCTATCGAACCTGGAAGAAGACGTAGGAGCGCGCATATAGAGGTCTAATGGGCGCTTTTTATAGCAGAAATGATCAATATGAGTAAACGAATGAAATTTTACCTATCTGAAACCAAGTCAATCTCGATGAAACTTGACATGTACCTAGCACCAAGTCTCCTCTTTCGATGGGTATAGCGCATACATCCCTATCGAACCTGGTAGAAGACGTAGGAGCGCGCATATAGAGGTCTAATGGGCGCTTTTTATAGCAGAAATGATCAATATGAGTAAATGAATGAAATTTTACCTATCTGAAACCAAATCAATCTCGATGAAACTTGACATGTACCTAGCCCCGAGTCTCCTCTTTCGATTGGTATAGCGCATACTTCCCTATCGAACCTGGTAGAAGAAGTAGGAGCGCGCATATAGAGGTCTAATGGGCGCTTTTTATAGCAGAAATGATCAATATGAGTAAATGAATGAAATTTTACCTATCTGAATAGAAATCAATCTCGATGAAACTTGACATGTACCTAGCACCAAGTCTCCTCTTTCGATTGGTATAACGCATACATCCCTATCGAACCTGGAAGAAGACGTAGGAGCGCGCATATAGAGGTCTAATGGGCGCTTTTTATAGCAGAAATGATCAATATGAGTAAATGAATGAAATTTTACCTATCTGAAACCAAATCAATCTTGATGAAACTTGACATGTACCTAGCCCAAAGTCTCTTCTTTCGATTGGTATAGCGCATACATCCCTATCGAACCTTGTAGAAGACGCAGGAGCGCGCGTATAGAGGTCTAATGGGCGCTTTTTATAGCAGAAATAATCAAAATGAGTAAATGAATGAAATTTTACCTATCTGAAACCAAATCAATCTCGATGAAACTTGACATGTACCTAGCCCCAAGTCTCCTCTTTCGATTGGTATAGCGCATACATCCCTATCGAACCTTGTAGAAGACGCAGGAGCGCGCGTATAGAGGTCTAATGGGCACTTTTTATAGCAGAAATGATCAATATGAATAAATGAATGAAATTTTACCTATCTGAAACCAAATCAATCTCGATGAAACTTGACATGTACCTAGCACCAAGTCTCCTCTTTCGATTGGTATAGCGCATACATCCCTATCGAACCTTGTAGAAGACGCAGGAGCGCGCGTATAGAGGTCTAATGGGCGCTTTTTATAGCAGAAATAATCAAAATGAGTAAATGCATGAAATTTTACCTATCTGAAACCAAATCAATCTCGATGAAACTTGACATGTACCTAGCCCCAAGTCTCCTCTTTCGATTGGTATAGCGCATACATCCCTATCGAACCTTGTAGAAGACGCAGGAGCGCGCGTATAGAGGTCTAATGGGCACTTTTTATAGCAGAAATGATAAATATGAATAAATGAATGAAATTTTACCTATCTGAAACCAAATCAATCTCGATGAAACTTGACATGTACCTAGCACCAAGTCTCCTCTTTCGATTGGTATAGCGCATACATTCCTATCGAACCTGGTAGAAGACGTAGGAGCGCGCATATCGAGGTCTAATGGGCGCTTTTTATAGAAGAAATGATCAATATGAATAAATGAATGAAAATATACCTATCTGAAACAAAATCAATCTCAATGAAACTTTACATGTACCTAGCCCCGAGTCTCCTCTTTCGATTGGTATAGCGCATACTTCCCTATCGAACCTGGTAGAAGACGTAGGAGCGCGCATATAGAGGTCTAATGGGCGCTTTTTATAGCAGAAATGATCAATATGAGTAAATGAATGAAATTATACCTATCTGAAACCAAATCAATCTCGATGAAACTTAAGATGTACCTAGCACCAAGTCTCCTCTTTCGATTGGTATAGCGCATACATCCCTAGCGAACCTGGAAGAAGACATAGGGGCGAGCGAATAGAGGTCTTATGGGCGCTTTTTATAGCAGGAATGATCAATATGAATAAATGAATGAAATTTTACCTATCTGAAACCAAATCAATCTCGATGAAACTTGACATGTACCTAGCACTATGTCTCCTCTTTCGATTGGTACAGCGCATACATCCCTATCGAACCTGGAACAAGACGTAGGAGCGCGCATATAGAGGTCTAATGAGCGTTTTGTTTAGCAGAATTGATCAATATGAGTAAATGAATGAAATTTTACCTATCTGAAACCATATCAATCTCGATGAAACTTGACATATACCTAGCCCCAAGTCTTCTCTTTGTATTTGTATAGCGCATACATCCCTATCGAACCTGGTAGAAGACGTAGGAGCGCTGATATAGAGGTCTAATGGGCGCTTTTTATAGCAGAAATAATCAAAATGAGTAAATGAATGAAATTTTACCTATCTGAAACCAAATCAATCTCGATGAAACTTGACATGTACCTAGCCCGAAGTCTCCTCTTTCGATTTATATAACGAATAAATCCCTATCGAACCTGGTACAGGAAGTAGGAGCGCGCATATAGAGGTCTAATGGGCGCTTTTTATAGCATAAATGATCAATATGAGTAAATAAATGAAATTTTACCTATCTGAAACCAAATCAATCTCGATGAAGCTTGACATGTACTTAGTACCAAAGTCTCCTCTTTCGATTGGTATAGCGCATACATCCCTATCGAACCTTGTAGAAGACGTAGGAGCGCGCGTATAGAGGTCTAATGGGCACTTTTTATAGCAGAAATGATCAATATGAATAAATGAATGAAATTATACCTATCTGAAACCAAATCAATCTCGATGAAACTTGACATGTACTTAGTACCAAATCTCCTCTTTCGATTGGTATAGCGCATACATTCCTATCGAACCTGGTAGAAGACGTAGGAGCGCGCATATAGAGGTCTAATGGGCGCTTTTTATAGCAGAAATGATCAATATGAGTAAATGAATGAAGTTATACCTATCTGAAGCCAAATCAATCTCGATAACACTTGACACGTACTTAGCCCCAAGTCTCCTCTTTCGATTTGTATAGCGCATACATCCCTATGGAACCTGGTAGAAGACGTAGGAGCGCGCATATGGAGGTCTAATGGGCGCTTTTTATAGCAGAAATGATCTAATATGAGTAAATGAATGAAATTTTACCTATCTGAAACCAAATCAATCTCGATGAAACTTGACATGTACCTAGCCCCAAGTCTCTTCTTTAGATTTGTATAGCGCATACATCCCTATCGAACCTGGTAGAAGACGTAGGAGCGCGCATATAGAGGTCTAATGGGCGCTTTTTATAGCAGAAATGATCAAAATGAGTAAATGAATGAAATTATACCTATCTGAAACCAAATCAATCTCGATGAAACTTGACATGTACCTAGCCCCAAGTCTCCTTTTTCGATTTATATAACGCATAAATCCCTATCGAACCTGGTACAAGACGTAGGAGCGCGCATATAGAGGTCTAATGGGCGCTTTTTATAGCAGAAATGATCAATATGAGTAAATGAATGAAATTTTACCTATCTGAATAGAAATCAATCTCGATGAAACTTGACATGTACCTAGCACCAAGTCTCCTCTTTCGATTGGTATAACGCATACATCCCTATCGAACCTGGAAGAAGACGTAGGAGCGCGCATATAGAGGTCTAATGGGCGCTTTTTATAGCAGAAATGATCAATATGAGTAAACGAATGAAATTTTACCTATCTGAAACCAAGTCAATCTCGATGAAACTTGACATGTACCTAGCACCAAGTCTCCTCTTTCGATGGGTATAGCGCATACATCCCTATCGAACCTGGTAGAAGACGTAGGAGCGCGCATATAGAGGTCTAATGGGCGCTTTTTATAGCAGAAATGATCAATATGAGTAAATGAATGAAATTTTACCTATCTGAAACCAAATCAATCTCGATGAAACTTGACATGTACCTAGCCCCGAGTCTCCTCTTTCGATTGGTATAGCGCATACTTCCCTATCGAACCTGGTAGAAGAAGTAGGAGCGCGCATATAGAGGTCTAATGGGCGCTTTTTATAGCAGAAATGATCAATATGAGTAAATGAATGAAATTTTACCTATCTGAATAGAAATCAATCTCGATGAAACTTGACATGTACCTAGCACCAAGTCTCCTCTTTCGATTGGTATAACGCATACATCCCTATCGAACCTGGAAGAAGACGTAGGAGCGCGCATATAGAGGTCTAATGGGCGCTTTTTATAGCAGAAATGATCAATATGAGTAAATGAATGAAGTTATACCTATCTGAAACCAAATCAATCTCGATAACACTTGACATGTACCTAGCCCCAAGTCTCCTCTTTCGATTTGTATAGCGCATACATCCCTATCGAACCTGGTAGAAGACGTAGGAGCGCGCATATAGAGTCTCCTCTTTCGATTTGTATAGCGCATTTATCCCTATCGAACCTGGTAGAAGACGTAGGAGCGCGCATATAGAGGTCTAATGGGCGCTTTTTATAGCAGAAATGATCAATATGAGTAAATGAATGAAGTTATACCTATCTGAAACCAAATCAATCTCGATAACACTTGACATGTACTTAGCCCCAAGTCTCCTCTTTCGATTTGTATAGCGCATACATCCCTATCGAACCTGGTAGAAGACGTAGGAGCGCGCATATAGAGGTCTAATGGGCGCTTTTTATAGCAGAAATGATCAATATGAGTAAATGAATGAAATTTTATCTATCTGAAACCAAATCAATCTCGATGAAACTTGACATGTACCTAGCCCCAAGTCTCTTCTTTAGATTTGTATAGCGCATACATCCCTATCGAACCTGGTAGAAGACGTAGGAGCGCGCATATAGAGGTCTAAAGGGGGCTTTTTATAGCAGAAATGATCAATATGAGTAAATGAATGAAATTTTACCTATCTGAATCCAAATCAATCTCGATGAAACTTGACATGTACCTAGCCCCAAGTCTCCTCTTTCGATTTACATAACGCATACATCCCTATCGAACCTGGTACAAGACGTAGGAGCGCGCATATAGAGGTCTAATGGGCGCTTTTTATAGCAGAAATGATCAATATGAATAAATGAATGAAATTATACCTATCTGAAACCAAATCAATCTCGATGAAACTTGACATGTACCTAGCCCCAAGTCTCCTCTTTAGATTTGTATAGCGCATACATCCCTATCGAACCTGGTAGAAGACGTAGGAGCGCGCATATAGAGGTCTAATGGGCGCTTTTTATAGCAGAAATGATCAATATGAGTAAATGAATGAAATTTTACCTATCTGAAACCAAATCAATCTTGATGAAACTTGACATGTACCTAGCCCAAAGTCTCTTCTTTCGATTGGTATAGCGCATACATCCCTATCGAACCTTGTAGAAGACGCAGGAGCGCGCGTATAGAGGTCTAATGGGCGCTTTTTATAGCAGAAATAATCAAAATGAGTAAATGAATGAAATTTTACCTATCTGAAACCAAATCAATCTCGATGAAACTTGACATGTACCTAGCCCCAAGTCTCCTCTTTCGATTGGTATAGCGCATACATCCCTATCGAACCTTGTAGAAGACGCAGGAGCGCGCGTATAGAGGTCTAATGGGCACTTTTTATAGCAGAAATGATCAATATGAATAAATGAATGAAATTTTACCTATCTGAAACCAAATCAATCTCGATGAAACTTGACATGTACCTAGCCCCAAGTCTCCTCTTTCGATTGGTATAGCGCATACATCCCTATCGAACCTTGTAGAAGACGCAGGAGCGCGCGTATAGAGGTCTAATGGGCACTTTTTATAGCAGAAATGATAAATATGAATAAATGAATGAAATTTTACCTATCTGAAACCAAATCAATCTCGATGAAACTTGACATGTACCTAGCACCAAGTCTCCTCTTTCGATTGGTATAGCGCATACATTCCTATCGAACCTGGTAGAAGACGTAGGAGCGCGCATATCGAGGTCTAATGGGCGCTTTTTATAGAAGAAATGATCAATATGAATAAATGAATGAAAATATACCTATCTGAAACAAAATCAATCTCAATGAAACTTTACATGTACCTAGCCCCGAGTCTCCTCTTTCGATTGGTATAGCGCATACTTCCCTATCGAACCTGGTAGAAGACGTAGGAGCGCGCATATAGAGGTCTAATGGGCGCTTTTTATAGCAGAAATGATCAATATGAGTAAATGAATGAAATTATACCTATCTGAAACCAAATCAATCTCGATGAAACTTAAGATGTACCTAGCACCAAGTCTCCTCTTTCGATTGGTATAGCGCATACATCCCTATCGAACCTGGAAGAAGACATAGGGGCGAGCGAATAGAGGTCTTATGGGCGCTTTTTATAGCAGGAATGATCAATATGAATAAATGAATGAAATTTTACCTATCTGAAACCAAATCAATCTCGATGAAACTTGACATGTACCTAGCACTATGTCTCCTCTTTCGATTGGTACAGCGCATACATCCCTATCGAACCTGGAACAAGACGTAGGAGCGCGCATATAGAGGTCTAATGAGCGTTTTGTTTAGCAGAATTGATCAATATGAGTAAATGAATGACATTTTACCTATTTGAAACCAAATCAATCTCGATGAAACTTGACATGTACCTAGCACCAAGTCTCCTCTTTCGATTGGTATATCGCATACATCCCTATCGAACCTGGTACAAGAAGTAGGAGCGTGCATATAGAGGTCTAATGCTCGCTTTTTATAGCAGAAATGATCAATATGAGTAAATGAATGAAATTTTACCTATCTGAAACCAAATCAATCTCGATGAAACTTGACATGTACCTAGCACCAAGTCTCTTCCTTTGATTGGTATAGCGCATACATCCCTATCGAACCTGGTAGAAGACGTAGGAGCGCGCATATAGAGGTCTAATGGGCGCTTTTTATAGCAGAAATGATCAAAATGAGTAGATGAATGAAATTTTACCTTTCTGAAACCAATTCAATCTCGATGAAACTTGACATGTACCTAGCCCCAAGTCTCTTCTTTCGATTTGTATAGCGCATACATCCCTATCGAACCTGGAAGAAGACGTAGGAGCGCGCATATAGAGGTCTAATGGGCGCTTTTTATAGCAGAAATGATCAATATGAATAAATTAATGAAATTATACCTATCTGAAACCAAATCAATCTCGATGAAACTTGACATGTACCTAGCCCCAAGTCTCCTCTTTCGATTGGTATAGCGCATACATCCCTATCGAACCTGGTAGAAGAAGTAGGAGCGCGCATATAGAGGTCTAATGGGCGCTTTTTATAGCAGAAATGATCAATATGAGTAAATGAATGAAATTTTACCTATCTGAATCCAAATCAATCTCGATGAAACTTGACATGTACCTAGCCCCAAGTCTCCTCTTTCGATTGGTATAGCGCATACATCCCTATCGAACCTGGTAGAAGACGTAGGAGCGCGCATATAGAGGTCTAAAGGGCTCTTTTTATAGCAGAAATGATCAATATGAGTAAATGAATGAAATTTTACCTATCTGAATCCAAATCAATCTCGATGAAACTTGACATGTACCTAGCACGAAGTCTCCTCTTTCGATTGGTATAGGGCATACATCCCTATCGAACCTGGAAGAAGACGTAGGAGCGCGCATATAGAGGTCTAATGGGCGCTTTTTATAGCAGAAATGATCAATATGAGTAAATGAATGAAATTTTACCTATCTGAATCCAAATCAATCTCGATGAAACTTGACATGTACCTAGCCCCAAGTCTCCTCTTTCGATTTACATAACGCATACATCCCTATCGAACCTGGTACAAGACGTAGGAGCGCACATATAGAGGTCTAATGGGCGCTTTTTATAGCAGAAATGATCAATATGAGTAAATGAATGAAATTATACCTATCTGAAACCAAATCAATCTCGATGAAACTTGACATGTACCTAGCCCCAAGTCTCCTCTTTCGATTGGTATAGCGCATACATCCCTATCGAACCTGGTAGAAGACGTAGGAGCGCGCATATAGAGGTCTAATGGGCGCTTTTTATAGCAGAAATGATCAATATGAGTAAATGAATGAAATTTCACCTATCTGAAACCAAATCAATCTCGATGAAACTTGACATGTACCTAGCCCCAAGTCTTCTCTTTGTATTTGTATAGCGCATACATCCCTATCGAACCTGGTAGAAGATGTAGGAGCGCGCATATAGAGGTCTAATGGGCGCTTTTTATAGCAGAAATAATCAAAATGAGTAAATGAATGAAATTTTACCTATCTGAAACCAAATCAATCTCGATGAAACTTGACATGTACCTAGCTCCAAGTCTCCTCTTTCGATTTATATAACGCATAAATCCCTATCGAACCTGGTACAAGACGTAGGAGCGCGCTTATAGAGGTCTAATGGGCGCTTTTTATAGCAGAAATGATCAATATGAGTAAATGAATGAAATTTTACCTATCTGAAACCAAATCAATCTCGATGAAACTTGACATGTACCTAGCCCCAAGTCTCTTCTTTTGATTGGTATAGCGCATACATCCCTATCGAACCTTGTAGAAGAAGTAGGAGCGCGCGTATAGAGGTCTAATGGGCACTTTTTATAGCAGAAATGATCAATATAACTAAATGAATGAAATTATACCTATCTGAAACCAAATCAATCTCGATGAAACTTGACATGTACCTAGCCCCAAGTCTCCTCTTTCGATTGGTATAGCGCATACATCCCTATCAAACCTGGTAGAAGACGTAGGAGCGCGCATATAGAGGTCTAATGGGCGTTTTTTATAGCAGAAATGATCAATATGAGTAAATGAATGAAATTTTAAATATCTGAATCCAAATCAATCTCAATGAAACTTGACTTGTACCTAGCCCCAAGTCTCTTCTTTCGATTTATATAACGCATACATCCCTATCGAACCTGGTAGAAGATGTAGGAGCGCGCATATAGAGGTCTAATGGGAGCTTTTTATAGCAGAAATGATCAATATGAATAAATGAATGAAATTATACCTATCTGAAACCAAATCAATCTCGATGAAACTTGACATGTACCTAGCCCCAAGTCTCCACTTTCGATTGGTATAGCGTATACATCCCTATCGAACCTGGTAGAAGACGCAGGAGCGCTCATATAGAGGTCTAATGGGCGCTTTTTATAGCAGAAATGATCAATATGAGTAAATGAATGAAATTTTACCTATCTGAAACCAAATCAATCTCGATGAACCTTAACATGTACCTAGCACCAAGTCTCCTGTTTCGATTTATATAACGCATACATCAATATCGAACCTGGTTCAAGACGTAGGAGCGCGCATATAGAGGTCTAATGGGCGCTTTTTATATCAGAAATGATCAATATGAATAAATGAATGAAATTATACCCATCTGAATCCAAATCAATCTCGATGAAACTTGACATGTACCTAGCCCCAAATCTCTACTTCCGATTTGTATAGCGCATACATCCCTATCGAACCTGGTAGAAGAAGTAGGAGCGCGCATATAGAGGTCTAATGGGCGCTTTTTATAGCAGAAATAATCAAAATGAGTAAATGAATGAAATTTTACCTATCTGAAACCAAATCAATCTCGATGAAACTTGACATGTACCTAGCCGCAAGTCTCCTCTTTCGATTTATATAACGCATAAATCCCTATCGAACCTGGTACAAGACGTAGGAGCGCGCATATAGAGGTCTAATGGGCACTTTTTATAGCAGAAATGATCAATATGAGTATATGAATGAAATTTTACCTATCTGAAACCAAATCAATCTCGATGAAACTTGACATGTACCTAGCCCCAAGTCTCCTCTTTCGATTGGTATAGCGCATACATCCCTATCGAACCTTGTAGAAGAAGTAGGAGCGCGCGTATAGAGGTCTAATGGGCGCTTTTTATAGCAGAAATGATCAATATAAATAAATGAATGAAATTATACCTATCTGAAACCAAATCAATCTCTATGAAACTTGACATGTACCTAGCCCCAAGTCTCCTCTTTCGATTGGTATAGCGCATACATCCCTATCGAACCTGGTAGAAGACGTAGGAGCGCGCATATAGAGGTCTAATGGGCGCTTTTTATAGCAGAAATGATCAATATGAGTAAATGAATGAAATTTTACCTATCTGAATCCAAATCAATCTCAATGAAACTTGACTTGTACCTAGCCCCAAGTCTCCTCTTTCGATTTATATAACGCATACATCCCTATCGAACCTGGTAGAAGATGTAGGAGCGCGCATATAGAGGTCTAATGGGAGCTTTTTATAGCAGAAATGATCAATATGAATAAATGAATGAAATTATACCTATCTGAAACCAAATCAATCTCGATGAAACTTGACCTGTACCTAGCCCCAAGTCTCCTCTTTCGATTGGTATAGCGCATACATCCCTATCGAACCTGGTAGAAGACGTAGGAGCGCTCATATAGAGGTCTAATGGGCGCTTTTTATAGCAGAAATGATCAATATGAGTAAATGAATGAAATTTTACCTATCTGAAACCAAATCAATCTCGATGAACCTTAACATGTACCTAGCACCAAGTCTCCTTTTTCGATTTATATAACGCATACATCCCTATCGAACCTGGTAGAAGACGTAGGAGCGCGCATATAGAGGTCTAATGGGCGCTTTTTATAGCAGAAATGATCAAAATGAGTAGATGAATGAAATTTTCCCTATCTGAAACCAATTCAATCTCGATGAAACTTGACATGTACCTAGCCCCAAGTCTCTTCTTTCGATTTGTATAGCGTATACATCCCTATCGAACCTGGTAGAAGACGTAGGAGCGCGCATATAGAGGTCTAGTGGGCGCTTTTTATAGCAGAAATGATCAATATGAGTAAATGAAAGAAATTTCGCCTATCTGAAACCAATTCAATCTCGATGAAACTTGACATGTACCTAGCACCAAGTCTCCTCTTTCGATTGGTATAGCGCATACATCCTTATCGAAAATGGTAGAAGACGTAGGAGCGCGCATATAGAGGTCTAATGGGCGCTTTTTATAGCAGAAATGATCAATATGAATAAATGAATGAAATTATACCTATCTGAAACCAAATCAATCTCGATGAAACTTGACATGTACCTAGCCCCAAGTCTCTTCTTTCGATTGGTATAGCGCATACATCCCTATCGAACCTGGTAGAAGACGTAGGAGCGCGCATATAGAGGTCTAATGGGCGTTTTTTATAGCAGAAATGATCAATATGAGTAAATGAATGAAATTTTACCTATCTGAATCCAAATCAATCTCAATGAAACTTGACTTGTACCTAGCCCCAAGTCTCTTCTTTCGATTTATATAACGTAACATCCCTATCGAACCTGGTAGAAGATGTAGGAGCGCGCATATAGAGGTCTAATGGGAGCTTTTTATAGCAGAAATGATCAATATGAATAAATGAATGAAATTATACCTATCTGAAACCAAATCAATCTCGATGAAACTTGACCTGTACCTAGCCCCAAGTCTCCTCTTTCGATTGGTATAGCGCATACATCCCTATCGAACCTGGTAGAAGACGTAGGAGCGCTCATATAGAGGTCTAATGGGCGCTTTTTATAGCAGAAATGATCAATATGAGTAAATGAATGAAATTTTACCTATCTGAAACCAAATCAATCTCGATGAACCTTAACATGTACCTAGCACCAAGTCCCCTGTTTCGATATATATAACGCATACATCAATATCGAACCTGGTTCAAGACGTAGGAGCGCGCATATAGAGGTCTAATGGGCGCTTTTTATATCAGAAATGATCAATATGAATAAATGAATGAAATTATACCTATCTGAATCCAAATCAATCTCGATGAAACTTGACATGTACCTAGCCCCAAATCTCTACTTCCGATTTGTATAGCGCATACATCCCTATCGAACCTGGTAGAAGAAGTAGGAGCGCGCATATAGAGGTCTAATGGGCGCTTTTTATAGCAGAAATAATCAAAATGAGTAAATGAATGAAATTTTACCTATCTGAAACCAAATCAATCTCGATGAAACTTGACATGTACCTAGCCGCAAGTCTCCTCTTTCGATTTATATAACGCATAAATCCCTATCGAACCTGGTACAAGACGTAGGAGCGCGCATATAGAGATCTAATGGGCACTTTTTATAGCAGAAATGATCAATATGAGTAAATGAATGAAATTTTACCTATCTGAAACCAAATCAATCTCGATGAAACTTGACATGTACCTAGCCCCAAGTCTCCTCTTTCGATTGGTATAGCGCATACATCCCTATCGAACCTTGTAGAAGAAGTAGGAGCGCGCGTATAGAGGTCTAATGGGCACTTTTAATAGCAGAAATGATCAATATAAATAAATGAATGAAATTATACCTATCTGAAACCAAATCAATCTCGATGAAACTTGACATGTACCTAGCGCCAAGTCTCCTCTTTTGATTGGTATAGCGCATACATCCCTATCGAACCTGGTAGAAGATGTAGGAGCGCGCATATAGAGGTCTAATGGGAGCTTTTTATAGCAGACATGATCAATATGAATAAATGAATGAAATTATACCTATCTGAAACCAAATCAATCTCGATGAAACTTGACCTGTACCTAGCCCCAAGTCTCCTCTTTCGATTGGTATAGCGCATACATCCCTATCGAACCTGGTAGAAGACGTAGGAGCGCTCATATAGAGGTCTAATGGGCGCTTTTTATAGCAGAAATGATCAATATGAGTAAATGAATGAAATTTTACCTATCTGAAACCAAATCAATCTCGATGAACCTTAACATGTACCTAGCACCAAGTCTCCTCTTTCGATTTATATAACGCATACATCCCCATCGAACCTGGTAGAAGACGTAGGAGCGCGCATATAGAGGTCTAATGGGCGCTTTTTATAGCAGAAATGATCAATATGAGTAAATGAAAGAAATTTCACCTATCTGAAACCAATTCAATCTCGATGAAACTTGACATGTACCTAGCACCAAGTCTCCTCTTTCGATTGGTATAGCGCATACATACTTATCGAAAATGGTAGAAGACGTAGGAGCGCGCATATAGAGGTCTAATGGGCGCTTTTTATAGCAGAAATGATCAATATGAATAAATGAATGAAATTATACCTATCTGAAACCAAATCAATCTCCATGAAACTTGACATGTACCTAGCCCCAAGTCTCCTCTTTCGATTGGTATAGCGCATACATCCCTATCGAACCTGGTAGAAGAAGTAGGAGCGCGCGTATAGAGGTCTAATGGGCACTTTTTATAGCAGAAATGATCAATATAAATAAATTAATGAAATTATACCTATCTGAAACCAAATCAATCTCGATGAAACTTGACATGTACCTAGCCCCAAGTCTCCTCTTTCGATTGGTATAGCGCATACATCCCTATCGAACCTGGTAGAAGACGTAGGAGCGCGCATATAGAGGTCTAATGGGCGCTTTTTATAGCAGAAATGATCAATATGAGTAAATGAATGAAATTTTACCTATCTGAATCCAAATCAATCTCAATGAAACTTGACTTGTACCTAGCCCCAAGTCTCCTCTTTCGATTTATATAAC
Source organism: Pinctada fucata (assembly GCA_028142955.1). Classification (NCBI taxonomy): domain Eukaryota; kingdom Metazoa; phylum Mollusca; class Bivalvia; order Pterioida; family Pteriidae; genus Pinctada; species Pinctada fucata. Next base: position 12,363,947 of record AP027107.1, on the reverse strand, counting down.
GCATACATCCCTATCGAACCTGGTAGAAGATGTAGGAGCGCGCATATAGAGGTCGAATGGGAGCTTTTTATAGCAGAAATGATCAATATGAATAAATGAATGAAATTATACCTATCTGAAACCAAATCAATCTCGATGAAACTTGACATGTACCTAGCCCCAAGTCTCCTCTTTCGATTGGTATAGCGCATACATCCCTATCGAACCTGGTAGAAGACGTAGGAGCGCTCATATAGAGGTCTAATGGGCGCTTTTTATAGCAGAAATGATCAATATGAGTAAATGAAAGAAATTTTACCTATCTGAAACCAAATCAATCTCGATGAACCTTAACATGTACCTAGCACCAAGTCTCCTCTTTCGATTTATATAACGCATACATCCCTATCGAACCTGGTAGAAGACGTAGGAGCGCGCATATAGAGGTCTAATGGGCGCTTTTTATAGCAGAAATCATCAAAATGAGTAGATGAATGAAATTTTACCTATCTGAAACCAATTCAATCTCGATGAAACTTGACATGTACCTAGCCCCAAGTCTCTTCTTTCGATTTGTATAGCGCATACATCCCTATCGAACCTGGTAGAAGACGTAGGAGCGCGCATATAGAGGTCTAATGGGCGCTTTTTATAGCAGAAATGATCAATATGAGTAAATGAAAGAAATTTCACCTATCTGAAACCAATTCAATCTCGATGAAACTTGACATGTACCTAGCACCAAGTCTCCTCTTTCGATTGGTATAGCGCATACATCCTTATCAAAAATGGTAGAAGACGTAGGAGCGCGCATATAGAGGTCTAATGGGCGCTTTTTATAGCAGAAATGATCAATATGAATAAATGAATGAAATTATACCTATCTGAAACCAAATCAATCTCCATGAAACTTGACATGTACCTAGCCCCAAGTCTCCTCTTTCGATTGGTATAGCGCATACATCCCTATCGAACCTGGTAGAAGAAGTGGGAGCGCGCATATAGAGGTCTAATGGGCGCTTTTTATAGCAAAAATGATCAATATGAGTAAATGAATGAAATTTTTCCTGTCTGAATCCAAATGAATCTAGATGAAACTTGACATGTACCTGGCACCAAGTCTCCTCTTTCGATTGGTATAGCGCATACATCCCTATCGAACCTGGTAGAAGACGTAGGAGCGCGCATATAGAGGTCTAATGGGCGCTTTTTATAGCAGAAATGATCAATATGAGTAAATGAATGAAATTTTACCTATCTGAATCCAAATCAATCTCGACGAAAATTGACATGTACCTAGCCCCAAGTCTCTTCTTTCGATTTATATAACGCATACATCCCTATCGAACCTGGTAGAAGACGTAGGAGCGCGCATATAGAGGTCTAATGGGCACTTTTTATAGCAGAAATGATCAATATGAATAAATGAAGGAAATTATACTTATCTGAAACCAAATCAATCTCGATGAAACTTGACATGTACCTAGCCCCAAGTCTCTTCTTTCGATTTACATAACGCATACATCCCTATCGAACCTGGTACAAGACGTAGGAGCGCGCATATAGAGGTCTAATGGGCGCTTTTTATAGCAGAAATGATCAATATGAATAAATGAATGAAATTATACCTATCTGAAACCAAATCAATCTCAATTAAACTTGACATGTACCTAGCCCCAAGTCTCCTCTTTCGATTGGTATAGCGCATACATCCCTATCGAACCTGTAAGAAGACGTAGGAGCGCGCATATAGAGGTCTAATGGGCGCTTTTTATAGCAGAAATGATCAATATGAGTAAATGAATGAAATTTTACCTATCTGAAACCAAATCAATCTCGATGAAACTTGACATGTACCTAGCCCCAAGTCTTCTCTTTGTATTTGTATAGCGCATACATCCCTATCGAACCTGGTAGAAGACGTAGGAGCGCGCCTATAGAGGTCTAATGGGCGCTTTTTATAGCAGAAATAATCAAAATGAGTAAATGAATGAAATTTTTCCTATCTGAAACCAAATCAATCTCGATGAAACTTGACATGTACCTAGCCCCAAGTCTCCTCTTTCGATTTATATAACGCATAAATCCCTATCGAACCTGGTAGAAGACGTAGGAGCGCGCATATAGAGGTCTAATGGGCGCTTTTTATAGCAGAAATGATCAATATGAGTAAATGAATGAAATTTTACCTATCTGAAACCAAATCAATCTCGATGAAACTTGACATGTACCTAGCCCCAAGTCTCCTCTTTTGATTGGTATAGCGCATACATCCCTATCGAACCTTGAAGAAGACGTAGGAGCGCGCGTATAGAGGTCTAATGGGCACTTTTTATAGCAGAAATGATCAATATAAATAAATGAATGAAATTATACCTATCTGAAACCAAATCAATCTCGATGAAACTTAATATGTACCTAGCCCCAAGTCTCCTCTTTCGATTGGTATAGCGCATACATCCCTATCGAACCTGTAAGAAGACGTAGGAGCGCGCGTATAGAGGTCTAATGGGCGCTTTTTATAGCAGAAATGATCAATATGAGTAAAAGAATGAAATTTTACCTATCTGAAACGAAATCAATCTCGATGAACTTGACATGTACCTAGCCCCAAGTCTCCTCTTTCGATTGGTATAGCGCATACATCCCTATCGAACCTGGTAGAAGACGTAGGAGCGCTCATATAGAGGTCTAATGGGCGCTTTTTATAGCAGAAATGATCAATATGAGTAAATGAATGAAATTATACCTATCTGAAACCAAATCAATCTCGATGAACCTTAACATGTACCTAGCACCAAGTCTCCTGTTTCGATTTATATAACGCATACATCCCTATCGAACCTGGTAGAAGACGTAGGAGCGCGCATATAGAGGTCTAATGGGCGCTTTTTATAGCAGAAATGATCAATATGAGTAAATGAAAGAAATTTCACCTATCTGAAACCAATTCAATCTCGATGAAACTTGACAAGTACCTAGCACCAAGTCTCCTCTTTCGATTGGTATAGCGCATACATCCTTATCGAAAATGGTAGAAGACGTAGGAGCGCGCATATAGAGGTCTAATGGGCGCTTTTTATAGCAGAAATGATCAATATGAATAAATGAATGAAATTATACCTATCTGAAACCAAATCAATCTCCATGAAACTTGACATGTACCTAGCCCCAAGTCTCCTCTTTCGATTGGTATAGCGCATACATCCCTATCGAACCTGGTAGAAGAAGTAGGAGCGCGCATATAGAGGTCTAATGGGCGCTTTTTATAGCAGAAATGATCAATATGAGTAAATGAATGAAATTTTTCCTGTCTGAATCCAAATGAATCTAGATGAAACTTGACATGTACCTGGCACCAAGTCTCCTCTTTCGATTGGTATAGCGCATACATCCCTATCGAACCTGGTAGAAGACGTAGGAGCGCGCATATAGAGGTCTAATGGGCGCTTTTTATAGCAGAAATGATCAATATGAGTAAATGAATGAAATTTATCCTATGTGAATCCAAATCAATCTCGATTAAACTTGACATGTACCTAGCCCCAAGTCTCCTCTTTCGATTTATATAACGCATACATCCCTATCGAACCTGGTAGAAGACGTAGGAGCGCGCATATAGAGGTCTAATGGGCACTTTTTATAGCAGAAATGATCAATATGAATAAATGAAGGAAATTATACCTATCTGAAACCAAATCAATCTCGATGAAACTTGACATGTACCTAGCCCCAAGTCTGTTCTTTCGATTTACATAACGCATACATCCCTATCAAACCTGGTACAAGACGTAGGAGCGCGCATATAGAGGTCTAATGGGCGCTTTTTATAGCAGAAATGATCAATATGAATAAATGAATGAAATTATACCTATCTGAAACCAAATCAATCTCAATTAAACTTGACATGTACCTAGCCCCAAGTCTCTTCTTTCGATTGGTATAGCGGATACATCCCTATCGAACCTGTAAGAAGACGTAGGAGCGCGCATATAGAGGTCTAATGGGCGCTATTTATAGCAGAAATGATCAATATGAGTAAATGAATGAAATTTTACCTATCTGAAACCAAATCAATCTCGATGAAACTTGACATGTACCTAGCCCCAAGTCTTCTCTTTGTATTTGTATAGCGCATACATCCCTATCGAACCTGGTAGAAGACGTAGGAGCGCGCATATAGAGGTCTAATGGGCGCTTTTTATAGCAGAAATAATCAAAATGAGTAAATGAATGAAATTTTTCCTATCTGAAACCAAATCAATCTCGACGAAACTTGACATGTACCTAGCCCCAAGTCTCCTCTTTCGATTTATATAACGCATAAATCCCTATCGAACCTGGTACAAGACGTAGGAGCGCGCATATAGAGGTCTAATGGGCGCTTTTTATAGCAGAAATGATCAATATGAGTAAATGAATGAAATTTTACCTATCTGAAACCAAATCAATCTCGATGAAACTTGACATGTACCTAGCCCCAAGTCTCCTCTTTCGATTGGTATAGCGCATACATCCCTATCGAACCTTGTAGAAGACGTAGGAGCGCGCGTATAGAGGTCTAATGGGCACTTTTTATAGCAGAAATGATCAATATGAGTAAATGAATGAAATTTTTCCTATCTGAAACCAAATCAATCTCAATGAAACTTGACATGTACCTAGCCCCAAGTCTCCTCTTTCGATTGGTATAGCGCATACATCCCTATCGAACCTGTAAGAAGACGTAGGAGCGCGCATATAGAGGTCTAATGGGCGCTTTTTATAGCAGAAATGATCAATATGAGTAAATGAATGAAATTTTACCTATCTGAAACCAAATCAATCTCGATGAAACTTGACATGTACCTAGCCCCAAGTCTTCTCTTTGTATTTGTATAGCGCATACATCCCTATCGAACCTGGTAGAAGACGTAGGAGCGCGCATATAGAGGTCTAATGGGCGCTTTTTATAGCAGAAATAATCAAAATGAGTAAATGAATGAAATTTTTCCTATCTGAAACCAAATCAATCTCGATGAAACTTGACATGTACCTAGCCCCAAGTCTCCTCTTTCGATTTATATAACGCATAAATCCCTATCGAACCTGGTAGAAGACGTAGGAGCGCGCATATAGAGGTCTAATGGGCGCTTTTTATAGCAGAAATGATCAATATGAGTAAATGAATGAAATTTTACCTATCTGAAACCAAATCAATCTCGATGAAACTTGACATGTACCTAGCCCCAAGTCTCCTCTTTTGATTGGTATAGCGCATACATCCCTATCGAACCTTGTAGAAGACGTAGGAGCGCGCGTATAGAGGTCTAATGGGCACTTTTTATAGCAGAAATGATCAATATAAATAAATGAATGAAATTATACCTATCTGAAACCAAATCAATCTCGATGAAACTTAATATGTACCTAGCCCCAAGTCTCCTCTTTCGATTGGTATAGCGCATACATCCCTATCGAACCTGGTAGAAGACGTAGGAGCGCGCATATAGAGGTCTAATTGGCGCTTTTTATAGCAGGAATGATAAATAAGAGTAAATGAATGAAATTTTACCTATCTGAATCCAAATCAATCTCGATGAAACTTCACATGTTTCTAGCCCCAAGTCTCCTCTTTCGATTGGTATAGCGCATACATCCCGATCGAACCTGGAAGAAGACGTAGGAGCGCGCATATAGAGGTTTAATGGGCGCTTTTTATAGCAGAAATGATCAATATGAGTAAATTAATGAAATTTTACCTATCTGAAACCAAATCAATCTCGATGACACTTGACATGTACCTAGCCCCAAGTCTCCTCTTTCGATTGGTATAGCGCATACATCCCTATCGAACCTGGAAGAAGACGTAGGAGCGCGCATATAGAGGTCTAATGGGCGCTTTTTATAGAAGAAATGATCAATATGAATAAATGAATGAAATTATACCTATCTGAAACCAAATCAATCTCGATGAAACATGACATGTACCTAGCCCCAAGTCTCCTCTTTCGATTGGTATAGCGCATACATCCCTATCGAACCTGGTAGAAGAGGTAGGAGCGCGCATATAGAGGTCTAATGGGCGCATTTTATAGCAGAAATGATCAATATGAGTAAATGAATGAAATTTTACCTATCTGAATCCAAATCAATCTCGATGAAACTTGACATGTACCTAGCCCCAAGTCTCTTCTTTCGATTGGTATAGCGCATACATCCCTATCGAACCTGGTAGAAGACGTAGGAGCGCGCATATAGAGGTCTAAAGGGAGCTTTTTATAGCAGAAATGATCAATATGAGTAAATGAATGAAATTTTACCTATCTGAAACCAAATCAATCTCGATGACACTTGACATGTATTTAGCCCCAAGTCTCCTCTTTCGATTGGTATAGCGCATACATCCCTATCAAACCTGGAAGAAGACGTAGGAGCGCGCATATAGAGGTCTAATGGGCGCTTTTTATAGCAGAAATGATCAATATGAATAAATGAATGAAATTTTACCTATCTGAATCCAAATCAATCTCGATGAAACTTGACATGTACTTAGCACCAAGTCTCCTCTTTCGATTGGTATAGCGCATACATCCTTATCGAAAATGGTAGAAGACGTAGGAGCGCGCATATAGAGGTCTAATGGGCGCTTTTTATAGCAGAAATGATCAATATGAATAAATGAATGAAATTATACCTATCTGAAACCAAATCAATCTCCATGAAACTTGACATGTACCTAGCCCCAAGTCTCCTCTTTCGATTGGTATAGCGCATACATCCCTATCGAACCTGGTAGAAGAAGTAGGAGCGCGCATATAGAGGTCTAATGGGCGCTTTTTATAGCAGAAATGATCAATATGAGTAAATGAATGAAATTTTTCCTGTCTGAATCCAAATGAATCTAGATGAAACTTGACATGTACCTGGCACCAAGTCTCCTCTTTCGATTGGTATAGCGCATACATCCCTATCGAACCTGGTAGAAGACGTAGGAGCGCGCATATAGAGGTCTAATGGGCGCTTTTTATAGCAGAAATGATCAATATGAGTAAATGAATGAAATTTATCCTATGTGAATCCAAATAAATCTCGATGAAACTTGACATGTACCTAGCCCCAAGTCTCCTCCTTCGATTTATATAACGCATACATCCCTATCGAACCTGGTAGAAGACGTAGGAGCGCGCATATAGAGGTCTAATGGACACTTTTTATAGCAGAAATGATCAATATGAATAAATGAAGGAAATTATACCTATCTGAAACCAAATCAATCTCGATGAAACTTGACATGTACCTAGCCCCAAGTCTGTTCTTTCGATTTACATAACGCATACATCCCTATCAAACCTGGTACAAGACGTAGGAGCGCGCATATAGAGGTCTAATGGGCGCTTTTTATAGCAGAAATGATGAATATGAATAAATGAATGAAATTATACCTATCTGAAACCAAATCAATCTCAATTAAACTTGACATGTACCTAGCCCCAAGTCTCCTCTTTCGATTGGTATAGCGCATACATCCCTATCGAACCTGTAAGAAGACGTAGGAGCGCGCATATAGAGGTCTAAGGGGCGCTTTTTATAGAAGAAATGATCAATATGAATAAATGAATGAAATTATACCTATCTGAAACAAAATCAATCTCGATGAAACTTGACATGTACCTAGCCCCAAGTCTCCTCTTTTGATTGGTATAGTGCATACATCCCTATCGAACCTGGTAGAAGACGTAGGAGCGCGCATATAGAGGTCTAATGGGCGCTTTTTATAGCAGAAATGATCAATATGAGTAAATGAATGAAATTTTACCTATCTGAATCCAAATCAATCTCGATGAAACTTGACATGTACCTAGCCCCAAGTCTTTTCTTTCGATTGGTATAGCGCATACATCCCTATCGAACCTGGTAGAAGACGTAGGAGCGCGCATATAGAGGTCTAAAGGGAGCTTGTTATAGGAGAAATGATCAATATGAGTAAATGAATGAAATTTTACCTATCTGAATCCAAATCAATCTCGATGAAACTTGACATGTACCTAGCACCAAGTCTCCTCTTTCGATTGGTATAGCGCATACATCCCTATCGAACCTGGAAGAAGACGTAGGAGCGCGCATATAGAGGTCTAATGTGCGCTTTTTATAGCAGAAATGATCAATATGAGTAAATGAATGAAATTTTACCTATCTGAAACCAAATCAATCTCGATGAAACTTGACATGTACCTAGCCCCAAGTCTCCTCTTTTGATTGGTATAGCGCATACATCCCTATCGAACCTTGTAGAAGACGTAGGAGCGCGCGTATAGAGGTCTAATGGGCACTTTTTATAGCAGAAATGATCAATATAAATAAATGAATGAAATTATACCTATCTGAAACCAAATCAATCTCGATGAAACTTAATATGTACCTAGCCCCAAGTCTCCTCTTTCGATTGGTATAGCGCATACATCCCTATCGAACCTGGTAGAAGACGTAGGAGCGCGCATATAGAGGTCTAATTGGCGCTTTTTATAGCAGGAATGATAAATAAGAGTAAATGAATGAAATTTTACCTATCTGAATCCAAATCAATCTCGATGAAACTTCACATGTTTCTAGCCCCAAGTCTCCTCTTTCGATTGGTATAGCGCATACATCCCGATCGAACCTGGAAGAAGACGTAGGAGCGCGCATATAGAGGTTTAATGGGCGCTTTTTATAGCAGAAATGATCAATATGAGTAAATTAATGAAATTTTACCTATCTGAAACCAAATCAATCTCGATGACACTTGACATGTACCTAGCCCCAAGTCTCCTCTTTCGATTGGTATAGCGCATACATCCCGATCGAACCTGGAAGAAGACGTAGGAGCGCGCATATAGAGGTCTAATGGGCGCTTTTTATAGAAGAAATGATCAATATGAATAAATGAATGAAATTATACCTATCTGAAACCAAATCAATCTCGATGAAACATGACATGTACCTAGCCCCAAGTCTCCTCTTTCGATTGGTATAGCGCATACATCCCTATCGAACCTGGTAGAAGAGGTAGGAGCGCGCATATAGAGGTCTAATGGGCGCTTTTTATAGCAGAAATGATCAATATGAGTAAATGAATGAAATTTTACCTATCTGAATCCAAATCAATCTCGATGAAACTTGACATGTACCTAGCCCCAAGTCTCTTCTTTCGATTGGTATAGCGCATACATCCCTATCGAACCTGGTAGAAGACGTAGGAGCGCGCATATAGAGGTCTAAAGGGAGCTTTTTATAGCAGAAATGATCAATATGAGTAAATGAATGAAATTTTACCTATCTGAAACCAAATCAATCTCGATGACACTTGACATGTATTTAGCCCCAAGTCTCCTCTTTCGATTGGTATAGCGCATACATCCCTATCAAACCTGGAAGAAGACGTAGGAGCGCGCATATAGAGGTCTAATGGGCGCTTTTTATAGCAGAAATGATCAATATGAATAAATGAATGAAATTTTACCTATCTGAATCCAAATCAATCTCGATGAAACTTGACATGTACTTAGCACCAAGTCTCCTCTTTCGATTGGTATAGCGCATACATCCTTATCGAAAATGGTAGAAGACGTAGGAGCGCGCATATAGAGGTCTAATGGGCGCTTTTTATAGCAGAAATCATCAATATGAATAAATGAATGAAATTATACCTATCTGAAACCAAATCAATCTCCATGAAACTTGACATGTACCTAGCCCCAAGTCTCCTCTTTCGATTGGTATAGCGCATACATCCCTATCGAACCTGGTAGAAGAAGTAGGAGCGCGCATATAGAGGTCTAATGGGCGCTTTTTATAGCAGAAATGATCAATATGAGTAAATGAATGAAATTTTTCCTGTCTGAATCCAAATGAATCTAGATGAAACTTGACATGTACCTGGCACCAAGTCTCCTCTTTCGATTGGTATAGCGCATACATCCCTATCGAACCTGGTAGAAGACGTAGGAGCGCGCATATAGAGGTCTAATGGGCGCTTTTTATAGCAGAAATGATCAATATGAGTAAATGAATGAAATTTATCCTATGTGAATCCAAATAAATCTCGATGAAACTTGACATGTACCTAGCCCCAAGTCTCCTCCTTCGATTTATATAACGCATACATCCCTATCGAACCTGGTAGAAGACGTAGGAGCGCGCATATAGAGGTCTAATGGGCACTTTTTATAGCAGAAATGATCAATATGAATAAATGAAGGAAATTATACCTATCTGAAACCAAATCAATCTCGATGAAACTTGACATGTACCTAGCCCCAAGTCTGTTCTTTCGATTTACATAACGCATACATCCCTATCAAACCTGGTACAAGACGTAGGAGCGCGCATATAGAGGTCTAATGGGCGCTTTTTATAGCAGAAATGATGAATATGAATAAATGAATGAAATTATACCTATCTGAAACCAAATCAATCTCAATTAAACTTGACATGTACCTAGCCCCAAGTCTCCTCTTTCGATTGGTATAGCGCATACATCCCTATCGAACCTGTAAGAAGACGTAGGAGCGCGCATATAGAGGTCTAAGGGGCGCTTTTTATAGAAGAAATGATCAATATGAATAAATGAATGAAATTATACCTATCTGAAACAAAATCAATCTCGATGAAACTTGACATGTACCTAGCCCCAAGTCTCCTCTTTTGATTGGTATAGTGCATACATCCCTATCGAACCTGGTAGAAGACGTAGGAGCGCGCATATAGAGGTCTAAAGGGAGCTTGTTATAGGAGAAATGATCAATATAAGTAAATGAATGAAATTTTACCTATCTGAATCCAAATCAATCTCGATGAAACTTGACATGTACCTAGCACCAAGTCTCCTCTTTCGATTGGTATAGCGCATACATCCCTATCGAACCTGGAAGAAGACGTAGGAGCGCGCATATAGAGGTCTAATGTGCGCTTTTTATAGCAGAAATGATCAATATGAGTAAATGAATGAAATTTTACCTATCTGAAACCAAATCAATCTCGATGAAACTTGACATGTACCTAGCCCCAAGTCTCCTCTTTCGATTGGTATAGCGTATACATCCCTATCGAACCTTGTAGAAGACGTAGGAGCGCGCATATAGAGGTCTAATTGGCGCTTTTTATAGCAGGAATGATCAAAATGAGTAAATGAATGAAATTTTACCTATCTGAATCCAAATCAATCTCGATTAAACTTGACATGTTTCTAGCCCCAAGTCTCCTCTTTCGATTGGTATAGCGCATACATCCCTATCGAACCTGGAAGAAGACGTAGGAGCGCGCATATAGAGTTTTAATGGGCGCTTTTTTTAGAAGAAATGATCAATATGAGTAAATGAATGAAATTTTACCTATCTGAAACCAAATCAATCTCGATGAAACTTGACATGTACCTAGCCCCAAGTCTCCTCTTTCGATTGGTATAGCGCATACATCCCTATCGAACCTGGAAGAAGACATAGGAGCGCGCATATAGAGGTCTAATGGGCGCTTTTTATAACAGAAATGATCAATATGAATAAATGAATGAAATTTTACCTATCTGAATCCAAATCAATATCAATGAAACTTGACATGTACCTAGCACCAAGTCTCCTCTTTCGATTGGTATAGCGCATACATTCCTATCGAACCTGGTAGAAGACGTAGGAGCGCGCATATAGAGGTCTAAGGGGCGCTTTTTATAGAAGAAATGATCAATATGAATAAATGAATGAAATTATACCTATCTGAAACCAAATCAATCTCGATGAAACTTGACATGTACCTAGCCCCAAGTCTCCTCTTTCGATTGGTATAGCGCATACATCCCTATCAAACCTGGAAGAAGACGTAGGAGCGCGCATATAGAGGTCTAATGGGCGCTTTTTATAGCAGAAATGATCAATATGAGTAAATGAATGAAATTTTACCTATCTGAATCCAAATCAATCTCGATGAAACTTGACATGTACCTAGCCCCAAGTCTCCTCTTTCGATTGGTATAGCGCATACATCCCTATCGAACCTGGTAGAAGACGTAGGAGCGCGCATATAGAGGTCTAAAGGGCGCTTTTTATAGCAGAAATGATCAATATGAGTAAATGAATGAAATTTTACCTATCTGAATCCAAATCAATCTCGATGAAACTTGACATGTGCCTAGCACCAAGTCTCCTCTTTCGATTGGTATAGCGCATACATCCCTATCGAACCTGGAAGAAGAGGTAGGAGCGCGCATATAGAGGTCTAATGGGCGCTTTTTATAGCAGAAATGATCAATATGAGTAAATGAATGAAATTTTACCTATCTGAATCCAAATCAATCTCGATGAAACTTGACATGTACCTAGCCCCAAGTATCCTCTTTCGATTTACATAACGCATACATCCCTATCGAACCTGGTACAAGACTCAGGAGCGCGCATACAGAGGTCTAATTGGCGCTTTTTATAGCAGGAATGATCAATATGAGTAAATGAATGAAATTTTACCTATCTGAATCCAAATCAATCTCGATGAAACTTGACATGTTTCTAGCCCCAATTCTCCTCTTTCGATTGGTATAGCGCATACATCCCTATCGAACCTGGAAGAAGACGTAGGAGCGCGCATATAGAGGTTTAATGGGCGCTTTTTATAGAAGAAATGATCAATATGAGTAAATGAATGAAATTTTACCTATCTGAAACCAAATCAATCTCGATGAAACTTAACATGTACTTAGCCCCAAGTCTCCTCTTTCGATTGGTATAGCGCATACATCCCTATCGAACCTGGAAGAAGAAGTAGGAGCGCGCATATAGAGGTCTAATGGGCGCTTTTTATTACAGAAATGATCAATATGAATAAATGAATGAAATTTTACCTATCTGAATCAAAATCAATCTCGATGAAACTTGACATGTACCTAGCACCAAGTCTCCTCTTTTGATTGGTATAGCGCATACATTCCTATCGAACCTGGTAAAAGACGTAGGAGCGCGCATATAGATGTCTAAGGGGCGCTTTTTATAGAAGAAATGATCAATATGAATAAATGAATGAAATTATACCTATCTGAAACCAAATCAATCTCGATGAAACTTGACATGTACCTAGCCCCAAGTCTCCTCTTTCGATTGGTATAGCGCATACATCCCTATCGAACCTGGAAGAAGACGTAGGAGCGCGCATATAGAGGTCTAATGGGCGCTTTTTATAGCAGAAATGATCAATATGAGTAAATGAATGAAATTTTACCTATCTGAATCCAAATCAATCTCGATGAAACTTGACATGTACCTAGCCCCAAGTCTCCTCTTTCGATTGGTATAGCGCATACATCCCTATCGAACCTGGTAGAAGACGTAGGAGCGCGCATATAGAGGTCTAAAGGGCGCTTTTTATAGCAGAAATGATCAATATGAGTAAATGAATGAAATTTTACCTATCTGAATCCAAATCAATCTCGATGAAACTTGACATGTACCTAGCACCAAGTCTCCTCTTTCGATTAGTATAGCGCTTACATCCCTATCGAACCTGGAAGAAGACGTAGGAGCGCGCATATAGAGGTCTAATGGGCGCTTTTTATAGCAGAAATGATAAATATGAGTAAATGAATGAAATTTTACCTATCTGAATCCAAATCAATCTCGATGAAACTTGACATGTACCTAGTCCCAAGTCTCCTCTTTCGATTTACATAACGCATACATCCCTATCGAACCTGGTACAAGACGTAGGAGCGCGCATATAGAGGTCTATTGGGCGCTTTTTATAGCAGAAATGATCAATATTGGTAAATGAATGAAATTATACCTATCTGAAACCAAATCAATCTCGATGAAACTTGACATGTACCTAGCCCTAAGTCTTCTCTTTGTATTTGGATAGCGCATACATCCCTATCGAACCTGGTAGAAGATGTAGGAGCGCGCATATAGAGGTCTAATGGGCGCTTTTTATAGCAGAAATAATCAAATTGAGTAAATGAATGAAATTTTACCTATCTGAAACCAAATCAATCTCGATGAAACTTGACATGTTCCTAGCCCCAAGTCTCCTCTTTCGATTGGTATAGCGCATACATCCCTATCGAACCTGGTAGAAGACGTAGGAGCGCGCATATAGAGGTCTAAAGGGCGCTTTTTATAGCAGAAATGATCAATATGAGTAAATGAATGAAATTTTACCTATCTGAATCCAAATCAATCTCGATGAAACTTGACATGTACCTAGCACCAAGTCTCCTCTTTCGATTGGTATAGCGCATACATCCCTTTCGAACCTGGAAGAAGAGGTAGGAGCGCGCATATAGAGGTCTAATGGGCGCTTTTTATAGCAGAAATGATCAATATGAGTAAATGAATGAAATTTTACCTATCTGAATCCAAATCAATCTCGAAGAAACTTGACATGTACCTAGCCCCAAGTCTCCTCTTTCGATTTACATAACGCATACATCCCTATCGAACCTGGTACAAGACTTAGGAGCGCGCATACAGAGGTCTAATTGGCGCTTTTTATAGCAGGAATGATCAATATGAGTAAATGAATGAAATTTTACCTATCTGAATCCAAATCAATCTCGATGAAACTTGACATGTTTCTAGCCCCAAGTCTCCTCTTTCGATTGGTATAGCGCATACATCCCTATCGAACCTGGTAGAAGACGTAGGAGCGCGCATATAGAGGTCTAAAGGGCGCTTTTTATAGCAGAAATGATCAATATGAGTAAATGAATGAAATTTTACCTATCTGAATCCAAATCAATCTCGATGAAACTTGACATGTACCTAGCACCAAGTCTCCTCTTTCGATTGGTATAGCGCATACATCCCTATCGAACCTGGAAGAAGAGGTAGGAGCGCGCATATAGAGGTCTAATGGGCGCTTTTTATAGCAGAAATGATCAATATGAGTAAATGAATGAAATTTTACCTATCTGAATCCAAATCAATCTCGATGAAACTTGACATGTACCTAGTCCCAAGTCTCCTCTTTTGATTTACATAACGCATACATCCCTATCGAACCTGGTACAAGACTTAGGAGCGCGCATATAGAGGTCTAATGGGCGCTTTTTATAGCAGAAATGATCAATATGAATAAATGAATGAAATTATACCTATCTGAAACCAAATCAATCTCGATTAAACTTGACATGTACCTAGCCCCAAGTCTCCTCTTTAGATTTGGATAGCGCATGCATCCCTATCGAACCTGGTAGAAGACGTAGGAGCGCGCATATAGAGGTCTAATGGGCGCTTTTTATAGCAGAAATGATCAATATGAGTAAATGAATGAAATTATACCTATCTGAAACCAAATCAATCTCGATGAAACTTGACATGTACCTAGCCCTAAGTCTTCTCTTTGTATTTGTATAGCGCATACATCCCTATCGAACCTGGTAGAAGATGTAGGAGCGCGCATATAGAGGTCTAATGGGCGCTTTTTATAGCAGAAATAATCAAAATGAGTAAATGAATGAAAATTTACCTATCTGAAACCAAATCAATCTCGATGAAACTTGACATGTACCTAGCCCCAAGTCTCCTCTTTCGATTGGTATAGCGCATACATCCCTATCGAACCCGGTAGAAGATGTAGGAGCGCGCATATAGAGGTCTAATGGGCGCTTTTTATAGCAGAAATGATCAATATGAGTAAATGAATGAAATTTTACCTATCTGAAACCAAATCAATCTCGATGAACCTTAACATGTACCTAGCACCAAGTCTCCTGTTTCGATTTATATAACGCATACATCCCTATCGAACCTGGTTCAAGACGTAGGAGCGCGCATATAGAGGTCTAATGGGCGCTTTTTATATCAGAAATGATCAATATGAATAAATGAATGAAATTATACCTATCTGAAACCAAATCAATCTCGATAAAACTTGACATGTACCTAGCACCAAGTCTACTCTTTCGATTGGTATAGCGCATACATCCCTATCGAACCTGGAAGAAGACGAAGGAGCGCGCATATAGAGGTCTAAGGGGCGCTTTTTATAGCAGAAATGATCAATATGAGTAAATGAATGAAATTTTACCTATCTGAAACCAAATCAATCTCAATGAAACTTCACATGTACCTAGCACCAAGTCTCCTCTTTCGATTGGTATAGCGCATACATTCCTATCGAACCTGGTAGAAGACGAAGGAGCACGCATATAGAGGTCTAAACGGCGCTTTTTATAGAAGAAATGATCAATATGAATAAATGAATGAAATTATACCTATCTGAAACCAAATCAATCTCGATGAAACTTGACATGTACCTAGCCCCGAGTCTCCTCTTTCGATTGGTATAGCGCATACTTCCCTATCGAACCTGGTAGAAGACGTAGGAGCGCGCATATAGAGGTCTAATGGGCGCTTTTTATAGCAGAAATGATCAATATGAGTAAATGAATGAAATTTTACCTATCTGAAACAAAATCAATCTCGATGAAACTTAACATGTACCTAGCACCAAGTCTCCTCTTTCGATTGGTATAGCGCATACATCCCTATCGAACCTGGAAGAAGACATAGGGGCGAGCGAATAGAGGTCTTATGGGCGCTTTTTATAGCAGGAATGATCAATATGAATAAATGAATGAAATTTTACCTATCTGAAACCAAATCAATCTCGATGAAACTTGACATGTACCTAGCACCATGTCTCCTCTTTCGATTGGTATAGCGCATACATCCCTATCGAACCTGGAACAAGACATAGGAGCGCGCATATAGAGGTCTAATGAGCGCTTTTTATAGCAGAATTGATCAATATGAGTAAATGAATGAAATTTTACCTATCTGAAACCAAATCAATCTCGATGAAACTTGACATGTACCTAGCACCAAGTCTCTTCCTTTGATTGGTATAGCGCATACATCCCTATCGAACCTGGTAGAAGACGTAGGAGCGCGCATATAGAGGTCTAATGGGCGCTTTTTATAGCAGAAATGATCAAAATGAGTAGATGAATGAAATTTTACCTATCTGAAACCAATTCGATCTCGATGAAACTTGACATGTACCTAGCCCCAAGTCTCTTCTTTCCATTGGTATAGCGCATACATCCCTATCGAACCTGGTAGAAGACGTAGGAGCGCGCATATAGAGGTCTAATGGGCGCTTTTTATAGCAGAAATGATCAATATGAGTAAATGAAAGAAATTTCACCTATCTGAAACCAAATCAATCTCGATGAAACTTGACATGTACCTAGCACCAAGTCTCCTCTTTCGATTGGTATAGCGCATACATCCTTATCGAAAATGGTAGAAGACGTAGGAGCGCGCACATAGAGGTCTAATGGGCGCTTTTTATAGCAGAAATGATCAATATGAATAAATGAATGAAATTATACCTATCTGAAACCAAATCAATCTCGATGAAACTTGACATGTACCTAGCCCCAAGTCTCCTCTTTCGATTGGTATAGCGCATACATCCCTATCGAACCTGGAAGAAGACATAGGAGCGAGCGTATAGAGGTCTAATTGGCGCTTTTTATAGCAGAAATGATCAATATGAATAAATGAATGAAATTATACCTATCTGAAACAAAATCAATCTCAATGAAACTTGACATGTACCTGGCACCAAGTCTCCTCTTTCGATTGGTATAGCGCATACATCCCTATCGAACCTGGTAGAAGAAGTATGAGCGCGCATATAGAGGTCTAACGGGCGCTTTTTATAGCAGAAATGATCAATATGAGTAAATGAATGAAATTTTACCTATCTGAATCCAAATCAATCTCGATGAAACTTGACATGTACCTAGCCCCAAGTCTCTTGTTTCGATTTATATAGCGCATACATCCCTATCGAACCTGGTAGAAGACGTAGGAGCGCGCATATAGAGGTCTAATGGGCGCTTTTTATATCAGAAATGATCAATATGAATAAATGAATGAAATTTTACCTATCTGAAACCAAATCAATCTCGATGAAACATGACATGTACCTAGCCCCAAGTCTCCTCTTTTGATTGGTATAGCGCATACATCCCTATCGAACCTGGTACAAGACGTAGGAGCGCGCATATAGAGGTCTAATGGGCGCTTTTTATAGCAGAAATGATCAATATGAGTAAATGAATTAAATTTTACCTATCTGAAACCAAATCAATCTCGATGAAACTTAACATGTACCTAGCACCAAGTCTCCTCTTTCGATTGGTATAGCGCATACATCCCTATCGAACCTGGAAGAAGTCATAGGAGCGAGCGTATAGAGGTCTAATGGGCGCTTTTTATAGCAGGAATGATCAATATGAATAAATGAATGAAATTTTACCTATTTGAAACCAAATCAATCTCGATGAAACTTGACATGTTTCTAGCCCCAAGTCTCTTCTTTCGATTGGTATAGCGCATACATCCCTATCGAACCTTGTAGAAGACGTAGGAGCGCGCATATAGAGGTCTAATGGGCGCTTTTTATAGCAGAAATGATCAATATGAGTAAATGAATGAAATTTTACCTATCTGAATCCAAATCAATCTCGATGAAACTTGACATGTACCTAGCCCCAAGTCTCCTGTTTCGATTTATATAACGCATACATCCATATCGAACCTGGTACAAGACGTAGGAACGCGCATATAGAGGTCTATTGGGCGCTTTTATATCAGAAATGATCAATATGAATTAATGAATGAAATTTTACCTATCTGAAACCAAATCAATCTCGATGAAACTTGATATGTTCCTAGCCCCAAGTCTCCTCTTTCGATTGGTATAGCGCATACATCCCTATCGAACCTGGTACAAGACGTAGGAGCGCGCATATAGAGGTCTAATAGGCGCTTTTTAAAGCAGAAATGATCAATATGAGTAAATGAATGAAATTTTACCTATCTGAAACCAAATCAATCTCGATGAAACTTAATATGTACCTAGCACCAAGTCTCCTCTTTCGATTGGTATAGCGCATACATCCCTATCGAACCTGGAAGAAGACATAGGTGCGAGCGTATAGAGGTCTAATGGGCGCTTTTTATAGCAGGGATGATCAATATGAATAAATTAATGAAATTTTACCTATCTGAAACCAAATCAATCTCGATGAAACTTGACATGTTTCTAGCCCCAAGTCTCCTCTTTCGATTGGTATAGCGCATACATCCCTATCGAACCTGGTAGAAGACGTAGGAGCGCGCATATAGAGGTCTAATGGGCGCTTTTTATAGCAGAAATGATCAATATGAGTAAATGAATGAAATTTATCCTATCTGAAACCAAATCAATCTCGATGAAACTTCACATGTACCTAGCACCAAGTCTCCTCTTTTGATTGGTATAGCGCATACATCCCTATCGAACCTGGTAGAAGACGTAGGAGCGCGCATATAGAGGTCTAATGGGCGCTTTTTATAGCAGAAATGATCAATATGAGTAAATGAATGAAATTTTACCTATCTGAATCCAAATCAATCTCGATGAAACTTGACATGTACCTAGCCCCAAGTATCCTGTTTCGATTTATATAACGCATACATCCCTATCGAACCTGGTAGAAGACGTAGTAGCGCGCATATAGAGGTCTTATGGGCGCTTTTTATAGCAGAAATGATCAATATGAGTAAATGAATGAAATTTTACCTATCTGAAACCAAATCAATCTCGATGAAACTTGACATGTACCTAGCACCATGTCTCCTCTTTCGATTGGTATAGCGCATACATCCCTATCGAACCTGGTACAATACGTAGGAGCGCGCATATAGAGGTCTAATGCGCGCTTTTTATAGCAGAATTGATCAATATGAGTAAATGAATGAAATTTTACCTATCTGAAACCAAATCAATCTCGATGAAACTTGACATGTTCCTAGCACCAAGTCTCCTCTTTCAATTGGTATAGCGCATACATCCCTATCGAACCTGGTACAAGAAGTAGGACCGCGCATATAGAGGTCTAATGGGCGCTTTTTATAGCAGAAATGATCAATATGAGTAAATGAATGAAATTTTACCTATCTGAAACCAAATCAATCTCGATGAAACTTGACATGTACCTAGCCCCAAGTCTCCTCTTTCGATTGGTATAGCGCATTCATCCCTATCGAACCTGGTAGAAGACGTAGGAGCGCGCATATAGAGGTCTAATGGGCGCTTTTTATAGCAGAAATGATCAAAATGAGTAAATGAATGAAATTTTACCTATCTGAAACCAAATCAATCTCGATGAAACTTGACATGTACCTAGCCTTAAGTCTCCTCTTTTGATTGGTATAGCGCTTACATCCCTATCGAACCTGGTAGAAGACGTAGGAGCGGGCATATAGAGGTCTAATGGGCGCTTTTTATAGCAGAAATGATCAAAATGAGTAAATGAATGAAATTTTACCTATCTGAAACCAAATCAATCTCGATGAAACTTGACATGTACCTAGCCTCAAGTCTCCTCTTTCGATTGGTATAGCGCATACATCCCTATCGAACCTGGTAGAAAAAGTAGGAGCACGCATATAGAGGTGTAAAGAATGCTTTTTATAGCAGAAATGATCAATATGAGTAAAAGAATGAAATTATACCTATCTGAAACCAAATCAATCTCGATGAAACTTGACATGTACCTTGCCCTAAGTCTCTTCTTTCGATATGTGTAGTGCATACATCCCTATCGAACCTGGTAGAAGACGTAGGAGCGCGCATATATAGGTCTAATGAGCCCTTTTTATAGCAAAATTGATCAATATGAGTAACTGGATGAAATTTTACCTATCTGAAACCAAATCAATCTCGATGAAACTTGACATGTACCTAGCCCCAAGTCTCCTCTTTCGATTGGTATAGCGCATACATCCCTATCGAACCTGGTAGAAGATGTAGGAGCGCGCATATAGAGGTCTAATGGGCGCTTTTTATAGCAGAAATGATCAAAATGAGTAGATGAATGAATTTTACCTATCTGAAACCAAATCAATCTCGATGAAACTTGACATGTACCTAGCCCCAAGTCTCCTCTTTCCATTGGTATAGTGCATACATCCCTATCGAACCTGGTACAAGACGTAGGAGCGCACATATAGAGGTCTAATGGGCGCTTTTTATAGCAGAAATGATCAATATGAGTAAATGAATGAAATTTTACCTATCTGAAACCAAATCAATCTCGATGAACTTGACATGTACCTAGCCCCAAGTCTCCTCTTTCGATTGGTATAGCGCATACATCCCTATCGAATCTGGTAGAAAAAGTAGGAGCACGCGTATAGAGGTCTAATGGGCGCTTTTTTATAGCAGAAATGATCAATATGAATAAGTAAATGAAATTTTCCCTATCTGAAACCAAATCAATCTCGATGAAACTTGACATGTACCTAGCACCAAGTCTCCTCTTTTGATTGGTATAGCGCATACATCCCTATGGAACCTGGTAGAAGACGTAGGAGCGCGCATATGGAGTTCTAAAGAGCGCTTTTTATAGCAGAAATGATCAATATGAGTAAATGAATGAAATTATACCTATGTGAAACCAAATCAATCTCGATGAAACTTGACATGTACCTAGCCCGAAGTCTCCTCTTTTGATTGGTATAGCGCATACATCCCTATCGAACCTGGTACAAGACGTAGGAGCGCGCATATAGAGGTCTAATGGGCGCTTTTTATAGCAGAAATGATCAATATGAGTAAAAGAATGAAATTTTACCTATCTGAAACCAAATCAATCTGGAGGAAACTTGACATGTACCTAGCCCCAAGTCTCCTCTTTCGATTGGTATAGCGCATACATCCCTATCAAATCTGGTAGAAAAATTAGGAGCGCGCGTATAGAGGTCTAATGGGCGCATTTTATAGCAGAAATGATCAATATGAATAAGTGAATGAAATTTTACCTATCTGAAACCAAATCAATCTCGATGAATCTTGACATGTACCTAGCACAAACTCTCCTCTTTCGATTGGTATAGCGCATACATCCCTATCGAACCTGGAAGAAGACGTAGGAGCGAGCGTATAGAGGTCTAATGGGCGCTTTTTTAAAGCAGGAATGATCAATATGAATTAATGAATGAAATTTTACCTATCTGAAACCAAATCAATCTCGATGAAACTTGACATATTCTAGCCCCAAGTCTCCTCTTTCGATTGGTATAGCGCATACATCCCTATCGAACCTGGTAGAAGAAGTAGGAGCGCGCATATAGAGGTCTAATGGGCGCTTTTTATAACAGAACCGATCAATATGAGTAAATGAATGAAATTATACCTATCTGAAACCAAATCAATCTCGATGAAACTTGACATGTACCTAGCCCCAAGTCTCTTCTTTCGATTGGTATAGCGCATGCATCCCTATCGAACCTGGTACAAGACGTAGGAGAGCGCATATAGAGGTCTAAAGACCGCTTTTTATAGCAAAAATGATCAATATGAGTAAATGAATGAAATTTCTCCTATCTGAAAATAAATCAATCTCGATGAAACTTAACATGTACCTAGCCCCGAGTCTCCTCTTTCGATTGGTAACCTGGTACAAGACGTAGGAGCGCGCATATAGAGGTCTAATGAACGCTTTTTATAGCAGAAATGATCAATATGAGTAAATGAATGAAATTTTACCTATCTGAAACCAAATCAATCTCAATGAAACTTGACATGTACCTACACATCCCTATCGAACCTGGAAGAAGACGTAGGAGCGAGCGTATAGAGGTCTAATGGGCGCTTTTTATAGCAGGAATGATCAATATGAGTAAATGAATGAAATTTGACCTATCTGAAAACAAATCAATCTCGATGAAACTTGACATATTCTAGCCTCAAGTCTCCTCTTTCGATTGGTATAGCGCATACATCCCTATCGAACCTGGTACAAGACGTAGGAGCGCGCATATAGAGGTCTAATTCGCGCTTTTTATACAGAAATGATTAATATGAGTAAATGAATGAAATTTTACCTATCTGAAACCAAATCAATCTCGATGAAACTTGACATGTACCTAGCACTAAGTCTCCTCTTTCGATTGGCATACATCCCTATCGAACCTGGTAGAAGACGTAGGAGCGCGCATATAGAGGTCTAATGGGCGCTTTTTATAACAGAAATGATCAATATGAGTAAATGAATGAAATTTTGCCTATCTGAAACCAAATCAATATCGATGAAACTTGACATGTACCTAGCACCACGTCTCCTCTTTCGATTGGTATAGCGCATACATCCCTATCGAACCTGGAAGAAGACGTAGGAGCGAGCGTATAGAGGTCTAATGGGCGCTTTTTATAGCAGGAATGATCAATATGAGTAAATGAATGAAATTTTACCTATCTGAAACCAAATCAATCTCGATGAAACTTAACATGTACCTAGCCCCAAGTCTCCTCTTTTGATTGGTATAGCGCATACATCCCTATCGAACCTGGTACGAGACGTAGTCGCGCGCATATAGAGGTCTAATGAGCGCTTTTTATAGCAGAAATGATCAATATGAGTAAATGAATGAAATTTTACCTATCTGAAACCAAATCAATCTCGATGAAACTTGACATGTACCTAGCCCCAAGTCTCCTCTTTCGATTGGTATAGCGCTTACCTCCCTATCAAACCTGGTAGAAGACGTAGGAGCGCGCATATAGAGGTCTAATGGGCGCTTTTTATAGCAGAAATGATCAATTTGAGTAAATGAATGAAATTTTACCTATCTGAAACCAAATCAATCTCGATGAAACTTGACATGTACCTAGAACCAAGTCTCCTCTTTTGATTTATATTACGCATACATCCCTATCGAATCTTTTACAAGACGTAGGAGTGCGCATATAGAGGTCTAATAGGCGCTTTTTATAACAGAAATGATCAATATGAGTAAATGAATGAAATTATACCTATCTGAAACCAAATCAATCTCGATGAAACTTGACATGTACCTAGCCCCAAGTCTCCTCTTTCGATTGGCATACATCCCTATCGAACCTGGTAGAAGACGTAGGAGCGCGCATATAGAGGTCTAATGGGCGCTTTTTATAGCAGAAATGATCAATATGAGTAAATAAATGAAATTATACCTACCTGAAACCAAATCAATCTCGATGAAACTTGACATGTACCTAGCACCATGTCTCCTCTTTTGATTGGTATAGCGCATACATCCCTATCGAACCTGGTTTAAGACGTAGGAGCACGCATATAGAGGTCTAATGGGCGCTTTTTATAACAGAAATGATAAATATGAGTAAATGAATGAAATTTTACCTATCTGAAACCAAATCAATCTCGATGAAACTTGACACTTACCTAGCACTACGTCTCCTCTTTCGATTGGCATACATCCCTATCGAACCTGGTAGAAGACGTAGGAGCACGCATATAGAGGTCTAATGGGCGCTTTTTATAACAGAAATGATCAATATGAGTAAATGAATGAAATTTTACCTATCTGAAACCAAATCAATATCGATGAAACTTGACATGTACCTAGCACCAAGTCTCCTCTTTCGATTGGTATAGCGCATACATCCCTATCGAACCTGGAAGAAGACGTAGGAGCGAGCGTATAGAGGTCTAATGGGCGCTTTTTATAGCAGGAATGATCAATATGAGTAAATGAATGAAATTTTACCTATCTGAAACCAAATCAATCTCGATGAAACTTGACATATTCTAGCCCCAAGTCTCCTCTTTCGATTGGTATAGCGCATACATCCCTATCGAACCTGGTACAAGACGTAGGAGCGCGCATATAGAGGTCTAATTCGCGCTTTTTATACAGAAATGATTAATATGAGTAAATGAATGAAATTTTACCTATCTGAAACCAAATCAATCTCGATGAAACTTGTCATGTACCTAGCACTAAGTCTCCTCTTTCGATTTGCATACATCCCTATGGACCCTGGTAGAAGACGTAGGAGCGCGCATATAGAGGTCTAATGGGCGCTTTTTATAACAGAAATGATCAATATGAGTAAATGAATGAAATTATACCTATATGAAACCAAATCAATCTCGATGAAACTTGACATGTACCTAGCCCCAAGTCTCCTCTTTCGATTGGTATAGCGCTTACCTCCCTATCGAACCTGGTAGAAGACGTAGGAGCGCGCATATAGAGGTCTAATGGGCGCTTTTTATAGCAGAAATGATCAATATGAGTAAATGAATGAAATTTTACCTATCTGAAACCAAATCAATCTCGATGAAACTTGACATGTACCTAGCCCCAAGTCTCCTCTTTCGATTGGCATACATCCCTATCGAACCTGGTAGATGACGTAGGAGCGCGCATATAGAGGTCTAATGGGCGCTTTTTACTGCAGAAATGATCAATATGAGTAAATAAATGAAATTATACCTACCTGAAACCAAATCAATCTCGATGAAACTTGACATGTACCTAGCACCATGTCTCCTCTTTCGATTGGTATAGCGCATACATCCCTATCGAACCTGGTACAAGACGTAGGAGCACGCATATAGAGGTCTAATGGGCGCTTTTTATAGCAGAAATGATCAATATGAGTAAATGAATGAAATTTTACCTATCTGAAACCAAATCAATCTCGATGAAACTTGACATGTACCTAGCCCCAAGTCTCCTCTTTTGATTGGTATAGCGCATACATCACTATCGAACCTGGTAGAGGACGTAGGAGCGCGCATATAGAGGTCTAATGGGCGCTTTTTATAGCAGAAATGATCAATATGAGTAAAAGAATGAAATTTTACCTATCTGAAACCAAATCAATCTGGATGAAACTTGACATGTACCTAGCTGTACGTCTCCTCTTTGGATTGGTATAACGCATACATCCCTATCGAATCTGGTAGAAAAAGTAGGAGCGCGCCTATAGAGGTCTAAAGGGCGCTTTTTATAGCAGAAATGATCAATATGAATAAGTGAATGAAATCTTACCTATCTGAAACCAAATCAATCTCGATGAATCTTGACATGTACCTAGCACCAAGTCACCTCTTTTGATTGGTATAGCGCATACATCCCTATCGAACCTGGAAGAAGACGTAGGAGCGAGCGTATAGAGGTCTAATGGGCGCTTTTTTATAGCAGGAATGATCAATATGAATTAATGAATGAAATTTTACCTATCTGAAACCAAATCAATCTCGATGAAACTTGACATATTTTAGCCCCAAGTCTCCTCTTTCGATTGGTATAGCGCTTACATCCCTATCGAACCTGGTAGAAGAAGTAGGAGCGCGCATATAGAGGTCTAATGGGCGCTTTTTATAACAGAACCGATCAATATGAGTAAATGAATGAAATTATACCTATCTGAAACCAAATCAATCTCGATGAAATTTGACATGTACCTAGCCCCAAGTCTCCTCTTTCGATTTATATAACGCATACATCCTTATCGAACCTGGTACAAGACGTAGGAGCGCGCATATAGAGATCTAATTCGCGCTTTTTATAGCAGAAATGATCAATATGAGTAAATGAATGAAATTTTACCTATCTGAAAACAAATCAATCTCGATGAAACTTGACATGTACCTAGCCCCAAGTCTCTTCTTTCGATTAGTATAGCGCATACATCCCTATCGAACCTGGTACGAGACGTAGTCGCGCGCATATATAGGTCTAATGAGCGCTTTTTATAGCAGAAATGATCAATATGAGTAAATGAATGAAATTTTACCTATCTGAAACCAAATCAATCTCGATGAAACTTGACTTGTACCTAGCCCCAAGTCTCTTCTTTCGATTGGTATAGCGCATACATCCCTATCGAACCTGGTACAAGATGTAGGTGCGCGCATATAGAGGTCTAAAGAGCGCTTTTTATAGCAGAAATGATCAATATTAGTAAATGAATGAAATTATACCTATCTGAAACCAAATCAATCTCGATGAAACTTGACATGTACCTAGCCCCAAGTCTCCTCTTTCGATTGGTATAGCGCATACATCCCTATCGAACCTGGTAGAAGACGTAGGAGCGCGCATATAGAGGTCTAATCGGCGCTTTTTATAGCAGAAATGATCATTATGAGTAAATGAATGAAATTTTACCTATCTGAAACCAAATCAATCTCGATGAAACTTGACATGTACCTAGCACTAAGTCTCCTCTTTCGATTGGCATACATCCCTATCGAACCTGGTAGAAGACGTAGGAGCGCGCATAGAGAGGTCTAATGGGCGCTTTTTATAGCAGAAATGATCAATAAGAGTAAATGAATGAAATTTTACCTATCTGAAACCAAATCAATCTCGATGAAACTTGACATGTACCTAGCCCCAAGTCTCCTGTTTCGATTTATATAACGCATACATCCCTATCGAACCTGGTACAAGATGTAGGAGCGCGCATATAGAGATCTAATTCGCGCTATTTATAGCAGAAATGATCAATATGAATAAATGAATGATATTATACATATATGAAACCAAATCAATCTCCATGAAACTTGACATGTACCTAGCCCCAAGTCTCCTCTTTCGATTGGTATAGCGCATACATCCCTATCGAACCTGGTAGAAGACGTAGGAGCGCGCATATAGAGGTCTAATGGGCGCTTTTTATAGCAGAAATGATCAATTTGAGTAAATGAATGAAATTTTACCTATCTGAAACCAAATCAATCTTAATGAAACTTGACATGTACCTAGCCCCAAGTCTCCTCTTTCGATTGGTATAGCGTATACTTCCCTATTGAACCTAGTACAAGACGTAGGAGCGCGCATATAGAGGTCTAATTCGCGCTTTTTATAGCAGAAATGATCAATATGAGTAAATGAATGAAATTTTACCTATCTGAAACCAAATCAATCTCGATGAAACTTGACATGTACCTAGCACTAAGTCTCCTCTTTCGATTGGCATACATCCCTAACGAACCTTGGAGAAGACATAGGAGCGCGCATATAGAGGTCTAATGGGCGCTTTTTATAGCAGAAATGATCAATATGAGTAAATGAATGAAATTTTACCTATATGAAACCAAATCAATCTCGATGAAACTTGACATGTACCTAGCCCCAAGTCTCCTCTTTCGATTGGTATAGCGCATACATCCCTATCGAACCTGGTAGAAGACGTAGGAGCGCGCATATAGAGGTCTAATCGGCGCTTTTTATAGCAGAAATGATCATTATGAGTAAATGAATGAAATTTTACCTATCTGAAACCAAATCAATCTCGATGAAACTTGACATGTACCTAGCACTAAGTCTCCTCTTTCGATTGGCATACATCCCTATCGAACCTGGTAGAAGACGTAGGAGCGCGCATAGAGAGGTCTAATGGGCGCTTTTTATAGCAGAAATGATCAATAAGAGTAAATGAATGAAATTTTACCTATCTGAAACCAAATCAATCTCGATGAAACTTGACATGTACCTAGCCCCAAGTCTCCTGTTTCGATTTATATAACGCATACATCCCTATCGAACCTGGTACAAGATGTAGGAGCGCGCATATAGAGATCTAATTCGCGCTATTTATAGCAGAAATGATCAATATGAATAAATGAATGATATTATACATATATGAAACCAAATCAATCTCCATGAAACTTGACATGTACCTAGCCCCAAGTCTCCTCTTTCGATTGGTATAGCGCATACATCCCTATCGAACCTGGTAGAAGACGTAGGAGCGCGCATATAGAGGTCTAATGGGCGCTTTTTATAGCAGAAATGATCAATATGAGTAAATGAATGAAATTTTACCTATCTGAAACCAAATCAATCTCGATGAAACTTGACATGTTCCTAGCACCAAGTCTCCTCTTTCGATTTTTATAACGCATACATCCCTATCGAACCTGGTACAAGACGTAGGAGCGCGCATATAGAGGTCTAACGGTCGCTTTTTATAGCAGAAATGATCAATATGAATAAATGAATGATATTATACCTATATGAAACCAAATCAATCTCGATGAAACTTGACATGTTCCTAGCACCAAGTCTCCTCTTTCGATTGGTATAGCGCATACTTCCCTATCGAACCTGGTACAAGACGTAGGAGCGCGCATATAGAGGTCTAATTCGCGCTTTTTATAGCAGAAATGATCAATATGAATAAATGAATGAAATTATACCTATATGAAACCAAATCAATCTCGATGAAACTTGACATGTACCTAGCCCCAAGTCTCCTCTTTCGATTGGCATGCATCCCTATCGAACCTGGTAGAAGACGTAGGAGCGCGCATATAGAGGTCTAATGGGCGCTTTTTATAGCAGAAATGATCAATATGAGTAAATGAATGAAATTTTACCTATCTGAAACCAAATCAATCTCGATGAAACTTTACATGTACCTAGAACCAAGTCTGCTCTTTTGATTTATATTACGCATACATCCCTATCGAATCTGGTACAAGACGTAGGAGCGCGCATATAGAGGTCTAATGGGCGCTTTTTATAGCAGGAATGATCAATATGAATAAATGAATGAAATTATACCTATCTGAAACCAAATCAATCTCGATGAAACTTGACATGTACCTAGCACCAAGTCTCCTCTTTCGATTGGTATAGCGCATACATCCCTTTCGAACCTGGTACAAGAAGGAGGAACGCGCATATAGAGGTCTAATGGGCGCTTTTTATAGCAGTAATGATCAATATGAGTAAATGAATGAAATTTTACCTATCTGAAACCAAATCAATCTCGATGAAACTTGACATGTACCTAGCCCCAAGTCTCTTCTTTCGATTGGTATAGCGCATACATCCCTATCGAACCTGGTAGAAGAAGTAGGAGCGCGCATATAGAGGTCTAATGGGCGCTTTTTATAGCAGTAATGATCAATTTGAGTAAATGAATGAAATTTTACCTATCTGAAACCTAATCAATCTCGATGAAACTTGACATCTACCTAGCCCCAAGTCTCTTCTTTTGATTGGTATAGCACATACATCCCTATCGAACCTGGTACAAGACGTAGGAGCGCGCATATAGAGGTCTAATGGGCGCTTTTTATAGCAGAAATGATCAATTTGAGTAAATGAATGAAATTATACCTATCTGAAACCAAATCAATCTTGACGAAACTTCACATGTTCCTAGCCCCAAGTCTCCTCTTTCGATTGGTATAGCGCATACATCTCTATCGAAACTGGTACAAGAAGTAGGAGCGCGCATATAGAGGTCTAATGAGCGCTTTTTATAGCAGAATTGATCAATATGAGTAAATGAATGAAATTTTACCAATCTGAAACCAAATCAATCTCGATGAAACTTGACATGTTCCTAGCCCCAAGTCTCCTATTTTGATTGGTATAGTGCATACATCCCTATCGAACCTGGTAGAAGTCGTAGGAGCGCGCATATAGAGGTCTAATGGGCGCTTTTTATAGCAGAAATGATCAATTTGAGTAAATGAATGAAATTTTACCTATCTGAAACCAAATCAATCTTAATGAAACTTGACATGTACCTAGCCCCAAATCTCCTCTTTCGATTGGTATAGCGCATACATCCCTATCGAACCTGGTACAAGACGTAGGAGCGCGCATATAGAGGTCTAATTCGCGCTTTTTATAGCAGAAATGATCAATATGAGTAAATGAATGAAATTTTACCTATCTGAAACCAAATCAATCTCAATGAAACTTGACATGTACCTAGCCCCAAGTCTCCTCTTTCGATTGGTATAGGGCATACATCCCTATCGAACCTTGAAGAAGACGTAGGAGCGCGCGTATAGAGATCTAATTCGCGCTTTTTATAGCAGAAATGATCAATATGAGTAAATGAATGAAATTATACCTATTTGAAACCAAATCAATCTCGATGAAACTTGACATGTACCTAGCCCCAAGTCTCCTCTTTTGATTGGTATAGCGCATACATCCCTATCGAACCTTGAAGAAGACGTAGGAGCGCGCATATAGAGCTCTAATGGGCGCTTTTTATAGCAGAAATGATCAATATGAGTAAATGAATGAAATTTTACCTATCTGAAACCAAATCAATCTCGATGAAACTTTACATGTACCTAGAACCAAGTCTGCTCTTTTGATTTATATTACGCATACATCCCTATCGAATCTGGTACAAGACGTAGGAGCGCGCATATAGAGGTCTAATGGGCGCTTTTTATAGCAGTAATGATCAATATGAGTAAATGAATGAAATTTTACCTATCTGAAACCAAATCAATCTCGATGAAACTTGACCTGTACCTAACCCAAGTCTCTTCTTTCGATTGGTATAGGGCATACATCCCTATCGAACCTGGTAGAAGACGTAGGAGCGCGCATATAGAAATCTAAAAAGCGCTTTTTATAGCAGAAATGATCAATATGAGTAAATGAATGAAATTTCTCCTATCTGAAACCAAATCAATCTCGATGAAACTTAACGTGTACCTAGCCCCAAGTCTCCTCTTTCGATTGGTATAGCGCATTCATCCCTATCGAACCTGGTACAAGACGTAGGAGCGCGCATATAGAGGTCTAATGAACGCTTTTTATAGCAGAATTGATCAATATGAGTAAATGAATGAAATTTTACCTATCTGAAACCAAATCAATCTCGATGAAACTTGACATATTCTAGCCCCAAGTCTCTTCTTTCGATTGGTATAGCGCATACACCCCTATCGAACCTGGTAGAAGAAGTAGGAGCGCGCATATAGAGGTCTAATGGGCGCTTTTTATAACAGAAATGATCAATATGAGTAAATGAATGAAATTATACCTATCTGAAACCAAATCAATCTCGATGAAACTTGAGATGTACCTAGCCCCAAGTCTCCTCTTTGGATTGGTATAGCGCATACATCCCTATCGAACCTGGTACAAGACGTAGGAGCGCGCATATAGAGGTCTAATTCGCGCTTTTTATACAGAAATGATTAATATGAGTAAATGAATGAAATTTTACCTATCTGAAACCAAATCAATCTCGATGAAACTTGACATGTACCTAGCACTAAGTCTCCTCTTTCGATTGGCATACATCCCTATCGAACCTGGTAGAAGACGTAGGAGCGCGCATATAGAGGTCTAATGGGCGCTTTTTATAGCAGAAATGATCAATATGAGTAAATGAATGAAATTTTACCTATCTGAAACCAAATCAATCTCGATGAAACTTGACATGTTCCTAGCCCCAAGTCTCCTCTTTCGATTTATATAACGCATACATCCTTATCGAACCTGGTACAAGACGTAGGAGCGCGCATATAGAGATCTAATTCGCGCTTTTTATAGCAGAAATGATCAATATGAGTAAATGAATGAAATTTTACCTATCTGAAAACAAATCAATCTCGATGAAACTTGACATGTACCTAGCCCCAAGTCTCTTCTTTCGATTAGTATAGCGCATACATCCCTATCGAACCTGGTACGAGACGTAGTCGCGCGCATATAGAGGTCTAATGAGCGCTTTTTATAGCAGAAAAAATCAATATGAGTAAATGAATGAAATTTTACCTATCTGAAACCAAATCAATCTCGATGAAACTTGACTTGTACCTAGCACCAAGTCTCTTCTTTTGATTGGTATAGCGCATACATCCCTATCGAACCAGGTACAAGACGTAGGAGCGCGCATATAGAGGTCTAATGAGCGCTTTTTATAGCAGAAATGATCAATATGAGTAAATGAATGAAATTTTACCTATCTGAAACCAAATCAATCTCGATGAAACTTGACATGTACCTAGCCCCAAGACTCTTCTTTCGATTGGTATAGCGCATACATCCCTATCGAACCTGGTACAAGACGTAGGTGCGCGCATATAGAGGTCTAAAGAGCGCTTTTTATAGCAGAAATGATCAATATTACTAAATGAATGAAATTATACCTATCTGAAACCAAATCAATCTCGATGAAACTTGACATGTACCTAGCCCCAAGTCTCCTCTTTCGATTGGTATAGCGCATACATCCCTATCGAACCTGGTAGAAGACGTAGGAGCGCGCATATAGAGGTCTAATGGGCGCTTTTTATAGCAGAAATGATCATTATGAGTAAATGAATGAAATTTTACCTATCTGAAACCAAATCAATCTCGATGAAACTTGACATGTACCTAGCACTAAGTCTCCTCTTTCGATTGGCATACATCCCTATCGAACCTGGTAGAAGACGTAGGAGCGTGCATAGAGAGGTCTAATGGGCGCTTTTTATAGCAGAAATGATCAATAAGAGTAAATGAATGAAATTTTACCTATCTGAAACCAAATCAATCTCGATGAAACTTGACATGTACCTAGCCCCAAGTCTCCTCTTTCGATTTATATAACGCATACATCCCTATCGAACCTGGTAGAAGATGTAGGAGCGCGCATATAGAGATCTAATTCGCGCTATTTATAGCAGAAATGATCAATATGAATAAATGAATGATATTATACCTATATGAAACCAAATCAATCTCCATGAAACTTGACATGTACCTAGCCCCAAGTCTCTTCTTTCGATTGGTATAGCGCATACATCCCTATCGAACCTAGTACAAGACGTAGGAGCGCGCATATAGAGGTCTAATTCGCGCTTTTTATAGCAGAAATGATCAATATGAGTAAATAAATGAAATTTTACCTATCTGAAACCAAATCAATCTCGATGAAACTTGACATGTACCTAGCACTAAGTCTCCTCTTTCGATTGGCATACATCCCTAACGAACCTTGGAGAAGACATAGGAGCGCGCATATAGAGGTCTAATGGGCGCTTTTTATAGCAGAAATGATCAATATGAGTAAATGAATGAAATTATACCTATCTGAAACCAAATCAATCTCGATGAAACTTGACATGTACCTAGCCCCAAGTCTCCCCTTTCGATTTATGTAACGCATACATCCCTATCGAACGTGGTACAAGACGTAGGAGCGCGCATATAGAGATCTAATTCGCGCTTTTTATAGCAGAAATGATCAATATGAATAAATGAATGAAATTATACCTATATGAAACCAAATCAATCTCGATGAAACTTGACATGTACCTAGCCCCAAGTCTCTTCTTTCGATTGGTATAGCGCATACATCCCTATCGAACCTGGTAGAAGACGTAGGAGCGCGCATATAGAGGTCTAATGGGCGCTTTTTATAGCAGAAACGATCAATATGAGTAAATGAATGAAATTTTACCTATCTGAAACCAAATCAATCTCGATGAAACTTGACATGTACCTAGCACTAAGTCTCCTCTTTCGATTGGCATACATCCCTATCGAACCTGGTAGACGACGTAGGAGCGCCCATATAGAGGTCTAATGGGCGCTTTTTATAGCAGAAATGATCAATATGAGTAAATGAATGAAATGTTACCTATCTGAAACCAAATCAATCTCGATGAAACTTGACATGTACCTAGCCCCAAGTCTCTTCTTTCGATTTTTATAACGCATACATCCCTATCGAACCTGGTACAAGACGTAGGAGCGCGCATATAGAGGTCTAACGGTCGCGCTTTTTATAGCAGAAATGATCAATATGAATAAATGAATGATATTATACCTATATGAAACCAAATCAATCTCGATGAAACTTGACATGTTCCTAGCCCCAAGTCTCCTCTTTCGATTGGTATAGCGCATACTTCCCTATCGAACCTGGTACAAGACGTAGGAGCGCGCATATAGAGGTCTAATTCGCGCTTTTTATAGCAGAAATGATCAATATGAATAAATGAATGAAATTATACCTATATGAAACCAAATCAATCTCGATGAAACTTGACATGTACCTAGCCCCAAGTCTCCTCTTTCGATTGGTATAGCGCATACATCCCTATCGATCCTGGTAGAAGACGTAGGAGTGCGCATAGAGAGGTCTAATGGGCGCTTTTTATAGCAGAAATGATCAATATGAGTAAATGAATGAAATTTTACCTATCTGAAACCAAATCAATCTCGATGAAACTTGACATGTACCTAGCACTAAGTCTCCTCTTTCGATTGGCATACATCCCTATCGAACCTGGTAGAAGACGTAGGAGCGCGCATATAGAGGTCTAATGGGCGCTTTTTATAGCAGAAATGATCAATATGAGTAAATGAATGAAATTTTACCTATCTGAAACCAAATCAATCTCGATGAAACTTGACATGTATCTAGCCCCAAGTCTCCTCTTTCGATTTTTATAACGCATACATCCCTATCGAACCTGGTACAAGACGTAGGAGCGCGCATATAGAGGTCTAACGGTCGCTTTTTATAGCAGAAATGATCAATATGAATAAATGAATGATATAATACTATATCAAACCAAATCAATCTCGATGAAACTTGACATGTACCTAGCCCCAAGTCTCCTCTTTCGATTGGTATAGCGCATACATCCCTATCGAACCAGGTACAAGACGTAGGAACGCGCATATAGAGGTCTGATGGGCGCTTTTTATAGCAGAAATGATCAATTTGAGTAAATGAATGAAATTTTACCTATCTGAAACCAAATCAATCTTAATGAAACTTGACAAGTACCTAGCCGCAAGTCTCCTCTGTCGATTGGTATAGTGCATACTTCCCTATCGAACCTGGTACAAGACGTAGGAGCGCGCATATAGAGGTCTAATTCGCGCTTTTTATAGCAGAAATGATCAATATGAGTAAATGAATGAAATTTTACCTATCTGAAACCAAATCAATCTCGATGAAACTTGACATGTACCTAGCAATAAGTCTCCTCTTTCGATTGGCATACATCCCTATCGAACCTTGGAGAAGACGTAGGAGCGCGCATATAGAGGTCTAATGAGCGCTTTTTATAGCAGAAATGATCAATATGAGTAAATGAATGAAATTATACCTATCTAAAACCAAATCAATCTCGATGAAACTTGACATGTACCTAGCACCAAGTCTCCTCTTTCGATTTATATAACGCATACATCCCTATCGAACCTGGTACAAGACGTAGGAGCGCGCATATAGAGATCTAATTCGCGCTTTTTATAGCAGAAATGATCAATATGAATAAATGAATGAAATTATACCTATTTGAAACCAAATCAATCTCGATGAAACTTGACATGTACCTAGCCCCAAGTCTCCTCTTTCGATTGGTATAGCGCATACATCCCTATCGAACCTGGTAGAAGACGTAGGAGCGCGCATATAGAGGTCTAATGGGCGCTTTTTATAGCAGAAATGATCAATATGAGTAAATGAATGAAATTTTACCTATCTGAAACCAAATCAATCTCGATGAAACTTTACATGTACCTAGAACCAAGTCTGCTCTTTTGATT
The DNA here is from genome assembly GCA_028142955.1 of Pinctada fucata. Lineage (NCBI taxonomy): Eukaryota > Metazoa > Mollusca > Bivalvia > Pterioida > Pteriidae > Pinctada > Pinctada fucata. Next base: position 12,327,846 of record AP027107.1, on the reverse strand, counting down.
TATATTACGCATACATCCCTATCGAATCTGGTACAAGACGTAGGAGCGCGCATATAGAGGTCTAATGGGCGCTTTTTATAGCAGGAATGATCAATATGAATAAATGAATGAAATTATACCTATCTGAAACCAAATCAATCTCGATGAAACTTGACATGTACCTAGCACCAAGTCTCCTCTTTCGATTGGTATAGCGCATACATCCCTTTCGAGCCTGGTACAAGAAGGAGGAACGCGCATATAGAGGTCTAATGGGCGCTTTTTATAGCAGTAATGATCAATATGAGTAAATGAATGAAATTTTACCTATCTGAAACCAAATCAATCTCGATGAAACTTGACATGTACCTAGCCCCAAGTCTCCTCTTTCGATTGGTATAGCGCATACATCCCTATCGAACCTGGTAGAAGAAGTAGGAGCGCGCATATTGAGGTCTAATGGGCGCTTTTTATAGCAGTAATGATCAATTTGAGTAAATGAATGAAATTTTACCTATCTGAAACCTAATCAATCTGGATGAAACTTGACAAGTACCTAGCCCCAAGTCTCCTCTTTTGATTGGTATAGCACATACATCCCTATCGAACCTGGTACAAGACGTAGGAGCGCGCATATAGAGGTCTAATGGGCGCTTTTTATAGCAGAAATGATCAATTTGAGTAAATGAATGAAATTATACCTATCTGAAACCAAATAAATCTTGACGAAACTTGACATGTACCTAGCCCCAAGTCTCCTCTTTCGATTGGTATAGCGCATACATCTCTATCGAAACTGGTACAAGAAGTAGGAGCGCGCATATAGAGGTCTAATGAGCGCTTTTTATAGCAGAATTGATCAATATGAGTAAATGAATGAAATTTTACCAATCTGAAACCAAATCAATCTCGATGAAACTTGACATGTTCCTAGCCCCAAGTCTCCTCTTTTGATTGGTATAGTGCATACATCCCTATCGAACCTGGTAGAAGACGTAGGAGCGCGCATATAGAGGTCTAATGGGCGCTTTTTATAGCAGAAATGATCAATTTGAGTAAATGAATGAAATTTTACCTATCTGAAACCAAATCAATCTTAATGAAACTTGACATGTACCTAGCCCCAAGTCTCTTCTTTCGATTGGTATAGCGCATACATCCCTATCGAACCTGGTACAAGACGTAGGAGCGCGCATATAGAGGTCTAATTCGCGCTTTTTATAGCAGAAATGATCAATTTGAGTAAATTAATGAAATTTTACCTATCTGAAACCAAATCAATCTCAATGAAACTTGACATGTACCTAGCCCCAAGTCTCCTCTTTCGATTGGTATAGCGCCTACATCCCTATCGAACCTTGAAGAAGACGTAGGAGCGCGCGTATAGAGATCTAATTCGCGCTTTTTATAGCAGAAATGATCAATATGAGTAAATGAATGAAATTATACCTATCTGAAACCAAATCAATCTCGATGAAACTTGACATGTACCTAGCCCCAAGTCTCCTCTTTCGATTTATATAACGCATACATCCCTATCGAACCTGGTACAAGACGTAGGAGCGCGCATATAGAGATCTAATTCGCGCTTTTTATAGCAGAAATGATCAATATGAATAAATGAATGAAATTATACCTATTTGAAACCAAATCAATCTCGTTGAAACTTGACATGTACCTAGCCCCAAGTCTCCTCTTTCGATTGGTATAGCGCATACATCCCTATCGAACCTGGTAGAAGACGTAGGAGCGCGCATATAGAGGTCTAATGGGCGCTTTTTATAGCAGAAATGATCAATATGAGTAAATGAATGAAATTTTACCTATCTGAAACCAAATCAATCTCGATGAAACTTGACATGTACCTAGAACCAAGTCTGTTCTTTTGATTTATATTACGCATACATCCCTATCGAATCTGGTACAAGACGTAGGAGCGCGCATATAGAGGTCTAATGGGCGCTTTTTATAGCAGGAATGATCAATATGAATAAATGAATGAAATTTTACCTATCTGAAACCAAATCAATCTCAATGAAACTTGACATGTATCTAGCCTCAAGTCTCTTCTTTTGATTTATATAACGCCTACATCCCTATCGAACCTGGTAAAAAACATAGGAGCGCGCATATAGATGTCTAATGGGCGCTTTTTATAACAGAAATGATCAATATGAGTAAATGAATGAAATTATACCTATCTGAAACCAAATCAATCTCGATGAAACTTGACATGTACCTAGCACCAAGTCTCCTCTTTCGATTGGTATAGCGCATACATCCCTTTCGAACCTGGTACAAGAAGGAGGAACGCGCATATAGAGGTCTAATGGGCGCTTTTTATAGCAGTAATGATCAATATGAGTAAATGAATGAAATTATACCTATCTGAAACCAAATCAATCTCGATGAAACTTGACATGTACCTAGCCCCAAGTCTCTTCTTTCGATTGGTATAGCGCATACATCCCTATCGAACCTGGTACAAGACGTAGGAGCGCGCATATAGAGGTCTAATCGGCGCTTTTTATAGCAGAAATGATCAATTTGAGTATATGAATGAAATTATACCTATCTGAAACCAAATCAATCTTGATGAAACTTGACATGTACCTAGCCCCAAGTCTCCTATTTCGATTGGTATAGCGCATACATCTCTATCGAAACTGGTACAAGAAGTAGGAGCGCGCATATAGAGGTCTAATGAGCGCTTTTTATAGCAGAATTGATCAATATGAGTAAATGAATGAAATTTTATCTATCTGAAACCAAATCAATCTCGATGAAACTTGACATGTACCTAGAACCAAGTCTGTTCTTTTGATTTATATTACGCATACATCCCTATCGAATCTGGTACAAGACGTAGGAGCGCGCATATAGAGGTCTAATGGGCGCTTTTTATAGCAGGAATGATCAATATGAATAAATGAATGAAATTTTACCTATCTGAAACCAAATCAATCTCAATGAAACTTGACATGTATCTAGCCTCAAGTCTCTTCTTTTGATTTATATAACGCCTACATCCCTATCGAACCTGGTAAAAAACATAGGAGCGCGCATATAGATGTCTAATGGGCGCTTTTTATAACAGAAATGATCAATATGAGTAAATGAATGAAATTATACCTATCTGAAACCAAATCAATCTCGATGAAACTTGACATGTACCTAGCACCAAGTCTCCTCTTTCGATTGGTATAGCGCATACATCCCTTTCGAACCTGGTACAAGAAGGAGGAACGCGCATATAGAGGTCTAATGGGCGCTTTTTATAGCAGTAATGATCAATATGAGTAAATGAATGAAATTATACCTATCTGAAACCAAATCAATCTCGATGAAACTTGACATGTACCTAGCCCCAAGTCTCTTCTTTCGATTGGTATAGCGCATACATCCCTATCGAACCTGGTACAAGACGTAGGAGCGCGCATATAGAGGTCTAATCGGCGCTTTTTATAGCAGAAATGATCAATTTGAGTATATGAATGAAATTATACCTATCTGAAACCAAATCAATCTTGATGAAACTTGACATGTACCTAGCCCCAAGTCTCCTATTTCGATTGGTATAGCGCATACATCTCTATCGAAACTGGTACAAGAAGTAGGAGCGCGCATATAGAGGTCTAATGAGCGCTTTTTATAGCAGAATTGATCAATATGAGTAAATGAATGAAATTTTATCTATCTGAAACCAAATCAATCTCGATGAAACTTGACATGTTCCTAGCCCCAAGTCTCCTCTTTTGATTGGTATAGTGCATACATCCCTATCGAACCTGGTACAAGACGTAGGAGCGCGCATATATAGGTCTAATGGGCGCTTTTTATAGCAGAAATGATCAATTTGAGTAAATGAATGAAATTTTACCTATCTGAAACCAAATCAATCTTAATGAAACTTGACATGTACCTAGCCCCAAGTCTCTTCTTTCGATTGGAATAGCGCATACATCCCTATCGAACCTGGTACAAGACGTAGGAGCGCGCATATAGAGGTCTAATTAGCGCTTTTTATAGCAGAAATGATCAATTTGAGTAAATGAATGAAATTTTACCTATCTGAAACCAAATCAATCTCGATGAAACTTGACATGTACCTAGCCCCAAGTCTCCTCTTTCGATTGGTATAGCGCATACATCCCTATCGAACCTTGAAGAAGACGTAGGAGCGCGCGTATAGAGATCTAATTCGCGCTTTTTATAGCAGAAATGATCAATATGAATAAATGAATGAAATTTTACCTATCTGAAACCAAATTAATCTCGATGAAACTTGACATGTACCTAGCCCCAAGTCTCGTCTGTCGATTGGTATAGCGCATACATCCCTATCGAACCTGGTACAAGACACAGGAGCACGTGTATAGAGGTCTAATGGGCGCTTTTTATAGCAGAAATGATCAATATGAGTAAATGAATGAAATTTTACCTATCTGAATCCAAATCAATCTCGATGAAACTTGACATGTACCTAGCCCCAAGTCTCTTCTTTCTATTGGTATAGCGCATACATCCCTATCGAACCTGGTAGAAGGCGTAGGAGCGCGCATATAGAGGTCTAAAGAGCGCTTTTTATAGCAGAAATGATCAATATGAGTAAATGAATGAAATTTCACCTTTCTGAAACCAAATCAATCTCGATGATGTACCTAGCCCCAAGTCTCCTCTTTCGATTGGTATAGCGCATACATCCCTATCGAACCTGGTACGAGAAGTAGTCGCGCGCATATAGAGGTCTAATGAGCGCTTTTTATAGCAGAATTGATCAATATGAGTAAATGAATGAAATTTTACCTATCTGAAACCAAATCAATCTCGATGAAACTTGACATGTACCTAGCCCCTAGTCTCCTCTTTCGATTGGTATAGCGCATACATCCCTATCGAACCTGGTACAAGACGTAGGAGCGTGCATATAGATGTTCAATGGGCGCTTTTTATAGCAGAAATGATCAATTTGAGTAAATGAATGAAATTTTACCTATCTGAAACCAAATCAATCTGGATGAAACTTGACATGTACCTAGCCCCAAGTCTCTTCTTTCGATTGGTATTGCGCGTACATCCCTATCGAACCTGGTACAAGACGTAGGAGCGTGCATATAGATGTTTAATGCGCGCTTTTTATAGCAGAAATGATCAATATGAATAAATGAACGAAATTTTACCTATCTGAAACCAAATTAATCTCGATGAAACTTGACATGTACCTAGCCCCAAGTCTCCTCTTTCGATTGGTATAGCGCATACATCCCTATCGAACCTGGTACAAGACGTAGGAGCACGTGTATAGAGGTCTAATGGGCGCTTTTTATAGCAGAAATGATCAATATGAGTAAATGAATGAAATTTTACCTATCTGAAACCAATTCAATTTCGATGAAACTTGACATGTACATAACCCCAAGTCTCCTCTTTTGATTGGTATAGCGCATACATCTCTATCGAAACTGGTACAAGACGTAGGAGCACGCATATAGAGATCTAATTCGCGCTTTTTATAGCAGAAATGATCAATATGAATAAATGAATGAAATTTTACCTATATGAAACCAAATCAATCTTGATGAAACTTGACATGTACCTAGCCCCAAGTCTCCTCCTTCGATTGGTATAGCGCATACATCTCTATCGAAACTGGTACATGACGTAGGAGCGCGCATATAGAGGTCTGATGAGCGCTTTTTATAGCAGAATTGATCAATATGAGTAAATGAATGAAATTTTACCTATCTGAAACCAAATCAATCTCGATGAAACTTGACATGTTCCTAGCACCAAGTCTCTTCTTTCGATTGGTATAGCGCATACATCCCTATCAAACCTGGTAGAAGAAGTAGGAGCGCGCATATAGAGGTCTAATTGGCGCTTTTTATAGCAAAAATGATCAATTTGAGTAAATGAATGAAATTTTACCTATCTGAAACCAAATCAATATTAATGAAACTTGACATGTACCTAACCCTAAGTCTCCTCTTTCGATTGGTATAGCGCATACATCCCTATCGAACCTGGTACAAGACGTAGGAGCGCGCATATAGAGGTCTAATGGGCGCTTTTTATAGCAGAAATGATCAATTTGAGTAAATGAATGAAATTTTACCTATCTGAAACCAAATCAATCTCGATGAAACTTGACATGTACCTAGCACCAAGTCTCTTCTTTCTATTGCTATAGCGCATACATCCCTATCGAACCTGGTAGAAGACGTAGGAGCGCGCATATAGAGGTCTAAAGAGCGCTTTTTATAGCAGAAATGATCAATTTGAGTAAATGAATGAAATTTCACCTTTCTGAAACCAAATCAATCTCGATGATGTACCTAGCCCTAAGTCTCCTCTTTCGATTGGTATAGCGCATACATCCCTATCGAACCTGGTACAACACGTAGGAGCGCGCATATAGATTTTTAATGGGCGCTTTTTATAGCAGAAATGATCAGTTTGAGTAAATGAATGAAATTTTACCTATCTGAAACCAAATCAATCTCGATGAAACTTGACATGTACCTAGCCCCAAGTCTCCTCTTTTGATTGGTATAGCGCATACATCCCTATCGAACCTGGTACAAGACGTAGGAGCGCGCATATAGAGGTCTAATGGGCGCTTTTTATAGCAGAAATGATCAATTTGAGTAAATGAATGAAATTATACCTATCTGAAACCAAATCAATCTTGATAAAACTTGACATGTACCTAGCCCCATCTCTTCTCTTTTCATTGGTATAGCGCATACATCTCTATCGAAACTGGTACATGACATAGGAGCGCGCATATAGAGGTCTGATGAGCGCTTTTTATAGCAGAATTGATCAATATGAGTAAATGAATGAAATTTTACCTATCTGAAACCAAATCAATCTCGATGAAACTTGACATGTTCCTAGCACCAAGTCTCTTCTTTCGATTGGTATAGCGCATACATCCCTATCGAACCTGGTAGAAGAAGTAGGAGCGCGCATATAGAGGTCTAATGGGCGCTTTTTATAGCAAAAATGATCAATTTGAGTAAATGAATGAAATTTTACCTATCTGAAACCAAATCAATATTAATGAAACTTGACATGTACCTAGCCCCAAGTCTCCTCTTTCGATTGGTATAGCGCATACATCCCTATCGAACCTGGTACAATACGTAGGAGCGCGCATATAGAGGTCTAATGGGCGCTTTTTATAGCAGAAATGATCAATTTGAGTAAATGAATGAAATTTTACCTATCTGAAACCAAATCAATCTCGATGAAACTTGACATGTACCTAGCCCCAAGTCTCTTCTTTCGATTGGTAAAGCGCGTCCATCCCTATCGAACCTGGTACGAGACGTAGTCGCGCGCATATAGAGGTCTAATGAGCGCTTTTTATAGCAGAAATGATCAACATGAGTAAATGAATGAAATTTTACCTATCTAAAACCAAATCAATCTCGATGAAACTTGACATGTACATAACCCCAAGTCTCTTCTTTTGATTGGTATAGTGCATACATCCCTATCGAATCTGGTATGAGAGTTAGTCGCGCGCATATAGAGGTCTAATGAGCGCTTTTTATAGCAGAATTGATCAATATGAGTAAATGAATGAAATTCTACCTATCTGAAACCAAATCAATCTCGATGAAACTTGACATGTACCTAGCCCCAAGTCTCCTCTTTCGATTGGTATAGCGCTTGCATCTCTATCGAAACTAGACCAAGAGGTAGGAGCGCGCATAGAGAGGCCTAATGAGCGCTTTTTATAGCAGAAATGATCAATATGAGTAAATGAATGAAATTTTACCTATCTGAAACCAAATCAATCTCGATGAAACTTGACATGTACCTAGCGCTAAGCCTTCTCTTTTGATTGGTATAGCGCATACATCTCTATCGAACCTGGTACAAGACGTAGGAGCGCGCATTTAAGGTCTAATGGGCGCTTTTATAGCAGAAATGATCAATATGAGTAAATGAATGAAATTTTACCTATCTGAAACCAAATCAATCTCGATGAAACTTGTCATGTAGCTAGCACCAAGTCTCCTCTTTCGATTGGTATAGCGCATACATCAGTATCGAACCTGGTAGAAGACGTAGGAGCGCGCATATAGATGTTTAATGGGCGCTTTTATAGCAGAAATGATCAATTTGAGCAAATGAATGAAATTTTACCTATCTGAAACCAAATCAATCTCGATGAAACTTGAAATGTACCTAGCCCCAATCCTCCTCTTTCGATTGGTATAGCGCATACATCCCTATCGAACCTGGTACAAGACGTATTAGCGCGCATATAGAGGTCTAATGGGCGCTTTTTATAGCAGAAATGATCAATTTGAGTAAATAAATGAAATTATACCTATCTGAAACCAAATCAATCTTGATGAAACTTGACATGTACCTAGCACCAAGTCTCTTCTTTGGATTGGTATAGCACATACATCCCTATCGAACCTGTTACAAGACGTAGGAGCGCGCATATTGAGGTCTAATGGGCGCTTTTTATAGCAGAAATGATCAATATGAGTAAATGAATGAAATTTTACCTATCTGAAACCAAATCAATATTAATGAAACTTGACATGTACTTAGCCCCAAGTCTTCTCTTTCGATTGGTATAGCGCATACATCCCTATCGAACCTGGTGCAATACGTAGGAGCGCGCATATAGAGGTCTAATGGGCGCTTTTTATAGCAGAAATGATCAATTTGAGTAAATGAATGAAATTTTACCTATCTGAAACCAAATCAATCTCGATGAAACTTGACATGTACCTAGCCCCATGTCTCTTCTTTCGATTGGTAAAGCGCGTACATCCCTATCGAACCTGGTACGAGACGTAGTCGCGCGCATATAGAGGTCTAATGAGCGCTTTTTATAGCAGAAATGATCAATATGAGTAAATGAATGAAATTATACCTATCTGAAACCAAATCAATCTCGATGAAACTTGACATGTACCTAACCCCAAGTCTCTTCTTTTGATTGGTATAGTGCATACATCCCTATCGAACCTGGTACGAGACGTAGTCGCGCGCATATAGAGGTCTAATGAGCGCTTTTTATAGCAGAATTGATCAATATGAGTAAATGAATGAAATTATACCTATCTGAAACCAAATCAATCTCGATGAAACTTGACATGTACCTAGCACCAAGTCTCTTCTTTGGATTGGTATAGCGCATACATCCCTATCGAACCTGGTACAAGATGTAGGAGCGCGCATATTGAGGTCTTATGGGCGCTTTTTATAGCAGAAATGATCAATATGAGTAAATGAATGAAATTTTACCTATCTGAATCCAAATCAATCTCGATGAAACTTGACATGTACCTAGCACCACGTTTCCTCTTTCGATTGGTATAGCGCATACATCCCTATCGAACCTGGTACAGGACGTAGGAGCGCGCACATAGAGGTCTATTTCGCGCTTTTTATAGCAGAAATGATCAATATGAGTAAATGAATGAAATTTAACTTATCCGAAACCAAATCAATCTCGATGAAACTTAACATGTACCTAGCACCAAGTCTCCTCTTTCGATTCGTATAGCGCATACATCCCTATGGAACCTGGTACAAGACGTAGTAGCGCGCATATAGAGGTCTAATGGTCGCTTTTTATAGCAGAGATGATCAATATGAATAGATGAATGAAATTTTACCTATCTGAAACCAAATCAATCTCACTGAAACTTGACATGTACCTAGCCCCAAGTCTCCTCTTTTGATTGGAATAGCGCATACATTCCTATCGAACCTGGTAGAAGAAGTAGGAGCGCGCATATAGAGGTTTAATGGGCGCTTTTTATAGCAGAAATGATCAATTTGAGTAAATGAATGAAATTTTACCTATCTGAAACCAAATCAATCTCAATGAAACTTAACATGTATCTAGCCCAAAGTCTCCTCTTTTGATTGGTATAGCGCATACATCCCTATCGAACCTGGTACGAGACGTAGGAGCGCGCATATAGAGGTCTAATGGGCGCTTCTTATAGCAGAAATGATCAATTTGAGTAAATGAATGAAATTTTACCTATCTGAAACCAAATCAATCTCGATGAAACTTGACATGTACCTAGCACCAAGTCTCTTCTTTCGATTGGTATAGCGCATACATCCTTATCGAACCTGGTACAAGACGTAGGAGCGCGCATATAGAGGTCTAATGGGCGCTTTTTATAGCAGAAATGATCAATTTGAGTAAATGAATGAAATTATACCTATCTGAAACCAAATCAATCTCGATGAAACTTGACATGTACCTAGGACCAAGTCTCCTCTTTCGATTGGTATAGCGCATACATCCTTATCGAACCTGGTAGAAGACGTAGGAGCGCGCATATAGAGGTCTAATGGTCGCTTTTTATAGCAGAAATGATCAATATGAGTAAATGAATGAAATTATACCTATCTGAAACCAAATCAATCTCGATGAAACTTGACATGTACCTAGCCCCAAGTCTCTTCTTTCGATTGGTATAGCGCATACATCCCTATCGAACCTGGTACAAGACGTAGGAGCGCGCATATAGAGATCTTTTTCGCGCTTTTTATACAGAAATGATCAATATGAGTAAATGAATGAAATTTTACCTATCTGAAACCAATTCAATCTCGATGAAACTTGACATGTACCTAGTACTAAGTCTCCTCTTTCGATTGGTATAGCGCATACATCCTTATCGAACATGGTAGAAGACGTTGGAGCGCGCATATAGAGGTCTAATGGGCGCTTTTTATTGCAGAAATGATCAATATGAGTAAATGAATGAAATTATACCTATCTGAAGCCAAATCAATCTCGATGAAACTTAACATGTACCTAGGACCAAGTCTCCTCTTTCGATTCGTATAGCGCATACATCCCTATCGAACCTGGTACAAGACGTAGTCGCGCGCATATAGAGGTCTAATGAGCGCTTTTCATAGCAGAAATGATCAATATGAGTAAATGAATGAAATTTTACCTATCTGAAACCAAATCAATCTCGATGAAACTTGACATGTACCTAGCCCCAAGTCTCCTCTTTTGATTGGTACAGTGCATACATCCCTATCGAACCTGGTACAAGAAGTAGGAGCGCGCATATAGAGGTCTAATGGGCACTTTTTATAGCAGAAATGATCAATATGAGTAAATGAATGAAATTTTACCTATCTGAAAAAAAATCAATCTCGATGAAACTTGACATGTACTTAGCCCCAAGTCTCCTCTTTCGATTGGTATAGCGCATACATCCCTATCGATCCTTGAAGAAGACGTATTAGCGCGCGTATAGAGGTCTAATGGGCGCTTTTTATAGCAGAAATGATCAATATGAGTAAATGAATGAAATTATACCTATCTGAAACCAAATCAATTTCGATGAAACTTGACATGTACCTAGCCCCAAGTCTCCTCTTTTGATTGGTATAGCGCATACATCCCTATCGAATCTGGTACATGACTTAGGATCGCGCATATAGAGGTCTAATTGGCGATTTTTATAGCAGAAATGATCAATATGAATAAATGAATGAAATTATACCTATCTGAAACCAAATCAATCTCGATGAAACTTGACATGTACCTAGCCCCAAGTCTCCTCTTTCGATTGGTACAGTGCATACATCCCTATCGAACCTGGTACAAGAAGTAGGAGCGCGCATATAGAGGTCTAATTCGCGCTTTTTATACAGAAATGATCAATATGAGTAAATGAATGAAATTATACCTATCTGAAACCAAATCAATATCGATGAAACTTGACATATACTTAGCCCCAAGTCTCCTCTTTCGATTGGTATAGCGCATAAATCCCTATCGAACCTGGTACAAGACGTAGGAGCGCGAATATAAAGGTATAATGGGCGCTTTTTATAGCAGAAATGATCAATATGAATAAATGAATGAAATTTTTCCTATCTGAAACTAAATCAATCTCAATGAAACTTTACATGTACCTAGTACCAAGTCTCGTCTTTCGATTGGTATAGCGCATACATCCCTATCGAACCTGGTACAAGAAGTAGGAGCGCGCATATAGAGGTCTAATGGGCGCTTTTTATAGCAGAAATGATCAATTTGAGGAAATGAATGAAATTTTACCTATCTGAAACCAAATCAATCTTAATGAAACTTGACATGTCCCTAGCCCCAAGTCTCCTCTTGCGATTGGTATAGCGCATACATCCCTATGGAACCTGGTAGAAGACGTAGGAGCGCGCATATAAAGGTCTAATGGGCGCTTTTTATAGCAGAAATGATCAATATGAGTAAATGAATGAAATTTTACCTCTCTGAAACCAAATGAATCTCGATGAAACTTGACATGTACCTAGCCCTAAGTCTCCTCTTTCGATTGGTATAGCGCATACATCCCTATCGAACCTGGTAGAAGACTTAGGAGCGCGCATATAGAGGTCTAAAGAGCGCTTTTTATAGCAGAAATGATCAATATGAGTAAATGAATGAAATTTTACCTATCCGAAACCAAATCAATCTCGATGAAACTTGACATGTACCTAGCACCAAGTGTCCTCTTTCGATTGGTATAGCGCAATATCAAACCTGGTACAAGACGTAGGAGCGCGCATATAGAGGTCTAATGGGCGCTTTTTATAGCAGAAATGATCAATAAGAGTAAAAGAATGAAATTTTACCTATCTGAAACCAAATCAATCTCGATGAAACTTGACATGTACCTAGCCCCAAGTCACCTCTTTTGATTGCTATAGCGCATACATCCCTATCGAACCTTGAAGAAGACGTAGGAGCGCGCGTATAGAGGTCCGATCAATATGAATAAGGGAATGAAATTTTACCTATCTGAAACCAAATCAATCTCGATGAAACTTAACATGTACCTAGCCCCAAGTCTCCTCTTTCGATTGGTATAGCGCATACATCTCTACAAGACGTAGGAGCGCGCGTATAGAGGTACAAGACGTAGGAGCGCGCGTATAGAGGTCTAATGGGCGCTTTTTATAGGAGAAATGATCAATATGAGTAAATGAATGAAATTTTACCTATCTGAAACCAAATCAATCTCGATGAAACTTGACATGTACCTAGCACCAAGTATCCTCTTTCGATTGGTATAGCGCAAACATCTCTATCAAACCTGGTACAAGACGTAGGAGCGCGCATATAGAGGTCTAATGGGCGCTTTTTATAGCAGAAATGATCAATATGAGTAAATGAATGAAATTTTACCTATCTGAAACCAAATCAATCTCGATGAAACTTGACATGTACCTAGCACCAAGTATCCTCTTTCGATTGGTATAGCGCATACATCCCTATCGAACCTGGTAGAAGAAGTAGGAGCGCGCATATAGAGATTTATTGGTGCCTTTTATAGCAAAAATGATCAATTTGAGTAAATGAATGAAATTTTACCTATCTGAAACCAAATCAATCTTAATGAAACTTGACATGTACCTAGCCCCAAGTCTCTTCTTTCGATTGGTATAGCGCATACATCCCTATCGAACCTGGTAGAAGACGTAGGAGCGCGCATATAGAGGTCTAAAGAGCGTTTTTTATAGCAGAAATGATCAATATGAGTAAATGAATGAAATTTTACCTATCCGAAACCAAATCAATCTCGATGAAACTTAACATGTACCTAGCACCAAGTCTCCTCTTTCGATTGGTATAGCGCATACATCCCTATCGAACGTGGTACAAGACGTAGGAGCGCGCATATAGAGATTTAATAGGCGCTTTTTATAGCAGAAATGATCAATTTGAGTAAATGAATGAAATTTTACCTATCTGAAACCAAATCAATCTCGATGAAACTTGACATGTACCTAGCCCCAAGACTCCTCTTTCGATTGGTATAGCGCATACATCCCTTTCGAACCTGGTACAAGACGTAGGAGCGCGCATATAGAGGTCTAATGGGCGCTTTTTATAGCAGAAATGATCAATATGAGTAAATGAATGAAATTTTACCTCTCTGAAACCAAATCAATCTCAATGAAACTTGACATGTACCTAGCACCACCTCTCCTCTTTCGATTGGTATAGCGCATACATCCCTATCGAACCTGGTACAAGACGTAAGAGCGCGCATATAGAGGTCTAAAGAGCGCTTTTTATAGCAGAAATGATCAATATGAGTAAATTAATGAAATTATACCCATCTGAAACCAAATCAATCTCGATGAAACTTGACATGTACTTAGCCCCAATTCTTCTCTTTCGATTGGTATAGCGCATAAATCCCTATCGAACCTGGAACAAGACGTAGAAGCGCGCATATAGAGGTGTAATGGGCGCTTTTTATACAGAAATGATCAATATGAGTAAATGAATGAAATTTTACCTATCTCAAACCAAATCAATCTCGATGAAACTTGACATGTACCTAGCCGCAAGTGTCCTCTTTCGATTGGTATAGTGCATACAACCCTATCGAATCTGGTAGAAAAAGTAGGAGCGCGCATATAGAGGTCTAAAGAGCGCTTTTTATAGCAGAAATGATCAATATGAGTAAATGAATGAAATTTTACTTATCTGAAACCAAATCAATCTCGATGAAACTTGACATGTACCTAGCCCCAAGTCTCTTTTTTTGATTGGTATAGCGCATACATCCCTATCGAACCTGGTAGAAGAAGTAGGAGCGCGCATATAGAGACTTAATGGGCGCTTTTTATAGCAGAAATGATCAATTTGAGTAAATGAATGAAATTTTACCTATCTGAAACCAAATCAATTTTACCTATCTGAAACCAAATCAATTTTACCTATCTGAAACCAAACCAAATTAATGAAACTTGACATGTACCTAGCCTTAAGTCTCCTCTTTCGATTGGTATAGCGCATACATCCCTATCGAACCTGGTAGAAGACGTAGGAGCGCGCATATAGAGGTCTAATGGGCACTTTTTATTGCAGAAATGATCAATATGAGTAAATGAATGAAATTTTACCTATCTGAAACCAAATCAATATCGATGAAACTTGACATGTACCTAGCCCCAAGTCTCCTCTTTCGATTGGTATAGCGCATACATCCCTATCGAATCTGGTAGAAAAAGTAGGAGCGCGCATATAGAGGTCTAAAGAGCGCTTTTTATAGCAGAAATGATCAATATGAGTAAATGAATGAAATTTTACCTATCTGAAACCAAATCAATCTTAATGAAACTTGACACGTACCTAGCCCCAAGGTTCCTTTTTTGATTGGTATAGCGCATACATCCCTATCGAACCTGGTAGAAGACGTAGGAGCGCGCATATAGAGGTCTAATGGGCGCTTTTTATAGCAGAAATGATCAATATGAGTAAATGAATGAAATTTTATATATCTGAAACCAAATCAATCTTAATGAAACTTGACATGTGCCTAGCCCCAAGTCTCCTCTTTCGATTGGTATAGGGTATACTTCCCTATCGAACCTGGTACAAGAAGTAGGAGCGCGCATATAGAGGTCTTATTCGCGCTTTTTATAGCAGAAATGATCAATATGAGTAAATGAATGAAATTTTACCTATCTGAAACCAAATCAATCTCGATGAAACTTGACATGTACCTAGCCCCAAGTCTCCTCTTTCGATTGGTATAGCGCATACATCCCTATCGAACCTGGTAGAAGAAGTAGGAGCGCGCATATAGAGATTTAATTGGCGCTTTTTATAGCAGAAATGATCAATTTGAGTAAATGAATGAAATTTTACCTATCTGAAATCAAATCAATCTCGATGAAACTTGACATGTACTTAACCCCAAGTCTCCTCTTTCGATAGGTATAGCGCATACATCCCTATCGAACCTGGTAGAAGACGTAGGAGCGCGCATATAGAGGTCTAATGGTCGCTTTTTATAGCAGAAATGATCAATATGAGTAAATGAATGAAATTTTACCTATCTGAAACCAAATCAATCTCGATGAAACTTGACATGTACCTAGCCGCAAGTCTCTTCTTTCGATTGGTATAGCGCATACATCCCTATCGAATCTGGTAGAAAAAGTAGGAGCGCACATATAGCAGAAATGATCAATATGAGTAAAAGAATGAAATTTTACCTATCTGAAACAAAATCAATCTCGATGAAACTTGACTTGTACCTAGCCCCAAGTCTCCTCTTTTGATTGGTATAGCGCATACATCCCTATCGAACCTGGAAGATGACGTAGGAGCGCGCGTATAGAGGTCTAATGGGCGCTATTTATAGCAGAAATGATCAATATGAATAAGTAAATGAAATTTTACCTATCTGAAACCAAATCAATCTCGATGAAACTTGACATGTCTCCTCTTTCGATTGGTATAGCGCATACATCCCTATCGAAAGTGGTACAAGACGTAGGAGCGCGCATATAGAGATTTAATAGGCGCTTTTTATAGCAGAAATGATCAATTTGAGTAAATGAATGAAATTTTACCTATCTGAAACCAAATCAATCTCGATGAAACTTGACATGTACCTAGCCCCAAGACTCCTCTTTCGATTGGTATAGCGCATACATCCCTATCGAACCTGGTACAAGAAGTAGAAGCGCGCATATAGAGGTCTAATGGGCGCTTTTTATAGCAGAAATGATCAATATGAGTAAATGAATGAAATTTTACCTATCTGAAACCAAATCAATCTCAATGAAACTTGACATGTAAATAGCACCACCTCTCCTCTTTCGATTGGTATAGCGCATACATCCCTATCGAACCTGGTAGAAGACGTAGGAGCGCGCATATAGAGGTCTAAAGAGCGCTTTTTATAGCAGAAATGATCAATATGAGTAAATTAATGAAATTATACCCATCTGAAACCAAATCAATCTCGATGAAACTTGACACGTACTTAGCCCCAAGTCTTCTCTTTCGATTGGTATAGCGCATACATCCCTATCGAACCTGGAACAAGACGTAGAAGCGCGCATATAGAGGTGTAATTGGCGCTTTTTATACAGAAATGATCAATATGAGTAAATGAATGAAATTTTACTTACCTGAAACCAAATCAATCTCGATGAAACTTGACATGTACCTAGCCCCAAGTCTTCTCTTTCGATTGGTATAGCGCATACATCCCTATCGAACCTGGAACAAGACGTAGAAGCGCGCATATAGAGGTGTAATTGGCGCTTTTTATACAGAAATGATCAATATGAGTAAATGAATGAAATTTTACTTACCTGAAACCAAATCAATCTCGATGAAACTTGACATGTACCTAGCCCCAAGTCTCTTCTTTCGATTGGTATAGCGCATACATCCCGATCGAACCTGGTAGAAGAAGTAGGAGCGCGCATATAGAGATTTAATGGGCGCTTTTTATAGCAGAAATGATCAATTTGAGTAAATGAATGAAATTTTACCTATCTGAAACCAAATCAATCTCGATGAAACTTGACATGTACCTAGCACCAAGTCTCCTCTTTCGATTGGTATAGCGCATACATCCCTATCGAACCTGGTAGAAGAAGTAGGAGCGCGCATATAGAGATTTAATGGGCGCTTTTTATAGCAGAAATGATCAATTTGAGTAAATGAATGAAATTTGACCTATCTGAAACCAAATCAATCTCGATGAAACTTGACAGGTACCTAGCCCCAAGACTCCTCTTTCGATTGGTATAGCGCATACATCCCTTTCGAACCTGGTACAAGACGTAGGAGCGCGCATATAGAGGTCTGATGGGCGCTTTTTATAGCACAGAAATTATCAATATGAGTAAATGAATGAAATTTTACCTATCTGAAACCAAATCAATCTCAATGAAACTTGACATGTACCTAGCACCACCTCTCCTCTTTCGATTGGTATAGCGCATACATCCCTATCGAACCTGGTAGAAGACGTAGGAGCGCGCATATAGAGGTCTAAAGAGCGCTTTTTATAGCAGAAATGATCAATATGAGTAAATTAATGAAAATATACCCATCTGAAACCAAATCAATCTCGATGAAATTTGACATGTACCTAGCCCCAAGTCTTCTCTTTCGATTGGTATAGCGCATAAGTCCCTATCGAACCTGGTACAAGACGTAGAAGCGCGCATATAGAGGTGTAATGGGCGCTTTTTATACAGAAATGATCAATATGAGTAAATGGATGAAATTTTACCTATCTGAAACCAAATCAATCTCGATGAAACTTGACATGTACCTAGCCGCAAGTGTCCTCTTTCGATTGGTATAGTGCATACAACCCTATCGAATCTGGTAGAAAAAGTAGGAGCGCGCATATAGAGGTCTAAAGAGCGCTTTTTATAGCAGAAATGATCAATATGAGTAAATGAATGAAATTTTACTTATCTGAAACCAAATCAATCTCGATGAAACTTGACATATACCTAGCCCCAAGTCTCTTTTTTCGATTGGTATAGCGCATACATCCCTATCGAACCTGGTAGAAGACGTAGGAGCGCGCATATAGAGATTTAATGGGCGCTTTTTATAGCAGAAATGATCAATTTGAGTAAATGAATGAAATTTTACCTATCTGAAACCAAATCAATCTCAATGAAACGACATGTACCTAGCCCCAAGTCTCCTCTTTCGATTGGTATAGCGCATACATCCCTATCGAACCTGGTAGAAGACGTAGGAGCGCGCATATAGAGGTCTTATGGGCGCTTTTTATAGCAGAAATGATCAATATGAGTAAATGAATGAAATTATACCTATCTGAAACCAAATCAATCTCAATGAAACTTGACATGTACCTAGTATTAAGTCTCCTCTTTTGATTCGTATAGCGCATACATCCCTATCGAACCTGGTAGAAGAAGTAGGAGCGCGCATATAGAGGTCTAATGGGCACTTTTTATTGCAGAAATGATCAATATGAGTTAATGAATGAAATTTTACCTATCTGAAACCAAATCAATCTCGATGAAACTTAACATGTACCTAGCACCATGTCTCCTCTTACGATTGGTATAGCGCATACATCCCTATCGAATCTGGTAGAAAAAGTAGGAGCGCGCATATAGAGGTCTAAAGAGCGCTTTTTATAGCAGAAATGATCAATATGAGTAAATGAATGAAATTTTACCTATCTGAAACCAAATCAATCTTAATGAAACTTGACATGTACCTAGCCCCAAGGTTCCTTTTTTGATTGGTATAGCGCATACATCCCTATCGAACCTGGTAGAAGACGTAGGAGCGCGCATATAGAGGTCTAATGGGCGCTTTTTATAGCAGAAATGATCAATTTGAGTAAATGAATGAAATTTTACCTATCTGAAACCAAATCAATCTTAATGAAACTTGAGATGTACCTAGCCCCAAGTCTCCTCTTTCGATTGGTATAGCGTATACTTTCCTATCGAACCTGGTACAAGAAGTAGGAGCGCGCATATAGAGGTCTAATGGGCGCTTTTTATAGCAGAAATGATCAATTTGAGTAAATGAATGAAATTTTATATATCTGAAACCAAATCAATCTTAATGAAACTTGACATGTACCTAGCCCCAAGTCTCTTCTTTCGATTGGTATAGCGTATACTTCCCTATCGAACCTGGTACAAGACGTAGGAGCGCCCATATAGAGGTCTTATTCGCGCTTTTTATAGCAGAAATGATCAATATGAGTAAATGAATGAAATTTTACCTATCTGAAACCAAATCAATCTCGATGAAACTTGACATGTACCTAGCCCCAAGTCTCTTCTTTCGATTGGTATAGCGCATACATCCCTATCGAACCTGGTAGAAGAAGTAGGAGCGCGCATATAGAGATTTAATTGGCGCTTTTTATAGCAGAAATGATCAATTTGAGTAAATGAATGAAATTTTACCTATCTGAAACCAAATCAATCTCGATGAAACTTGACATGTACCTAGCCGCAAGTCTCTTCTTTCGATTGGTATAGCGCATACATCCCTATCGAATCTGGTAGAAAAAGTAGGAGCGCACATTTAGCAGAAATGATCAATATGAGTAAAAGAATGAAATTTTACCTATCTGAAACAAAATCAATCTCGATGTAACTTGACATGTACCTAGCCCCAAGTCTCCTCTTCTGATTGGTATAGCGCATACATCCCTATCGAACCTGGAAGAAGAGGTAGGAGCGCGCGTATAGAGGTCTAATGGGCGCTATTTATAGCAGAAATGATCAATATGAATAAGTGAATGAAATTTTACCTATCTGAAACCAAATCAATCTCGATGAAACTTGACATGTATCTAGCCCCAAGTCTCCTCTTTCGATTGGTATAGCGCATACATCTCTATCGAACCTGGTACAAGACGTAGGACCGCGCATATAAGTTTTAATGGGCGCTTTTTATAGCAGAAATGATCAATATGAGTAAATGAATGAAATTTTACCTATCTGAATCCAAATCAATCTCGATGAAACTTGACATGTACCTAGCACCAAGTCTCCTCTTTCGATTGGTATAGCGCATACATCCCTATCGAACCTGGTAGAAGAAGTAGGAGCGCGCATATAGAGATTTACTGGGCGCTTTTTATAGCAGAAATGATAAATTTAAGTAAATGAATGAAATTTTACCTATCTGAAACCAAATCAATCTCGATGAAAGTTGACATGTACCTAGCACCACGTCTCCTCTTTCGATTGGTATAGCGCATACATCCCTATCGAACCTGGTAGAAGACGTAGGAGCGCGCATATAGAGGTCTAAAGAGCGCTTTTTATAGCAGAAATGATCAATATGAGTAAATGAATGAAATTTTACGTATCCGAAACCAAATCAATCTCGATGAAACTTAAGATGTACCTAGCCCCAAGTCTCCTCTTTTGATTGGTATAGCGCATAAATCTCTATCGAACCTGGAAGAAGAGGTAGGAGCGCGCGTATAGAGGTCTAATGGGCGCTTTTTATAGCAGAAATGATCAATATGAATAAGTGAATGAAATTTTACCTATCTGAAACCAAATCAATCTCGATGAAACTTGACATGTACCTAGCCCCAAGTCTCCTCTTTCGATTGGTATAGCGCATACATCTCTATCGAACCTGGTACAAGACGTAGGAGCGCGCATATAAGGTCGAATGGGCGCTTTTTATAGCAGAAATGATCAATATGAGTAAATGAATGAAATTTTACCTATCTGTAACCAAATCAATCTCGATGAAACTTGACATGTACCTACCACCAAGTCTCCTCTTTCGATTGGTATAGCGCATACATCTCTATCAAACCTGGTACAAGAGGTGGGAGCGCGCATATAGAGATCAAATGGGCGCTTTTTATAGCAGAAATGATCAATATGAGTAAATGAATGAAATTTTACCTATCTGAAACAAAATCAATCTCGATGAAACTTGACATGTACCTAGCCCCAAGTCTCCTCTTTCGATTGGTATAGCGCATACATCCCTATCGAACCTGGTAGAAGAAGTAGGAGCGCGCATTTAGAGATTTAATGGGCGCTTTTTATAGCAGAAATGATCAATTTGAGTAAATGAATGAAATTTTACCTATCTGAAACCAAATCAATCTCGATGAAACTTGACATGTACCTAGCCCCAAGTCTCTTCTTTCGATTGATATAGCGCATACATCCCTATTGAACCTGGTAGAAGACGTAGGAGCGCGCATATAGAGGTCTAAAGAGCGCTTTTTATAGCAGAAATGATCAATATGAGTAAATGAATGAAATTTTACCTATCCGAAACCAAATCAATCTCTATGAAACTTGACATGTACCTAGCACCAAGTCTCCTCTTTCGATTGGTATAGCGCATACATCCCTATCGAACCTGGTACAAGACGTAGTAGCGCGCATATAGAGGTCTAATGGTCCCTTTTTATAGCAGAGATGATCAATATGAATAAATGAATGAAATTTTATCTATCTGAAACCAAATCAATCTCGATGAAACTTGACATGTCTCCTCTTTCGATTGGTATAGCGCATACATCCCTATCGAAAGTGGTACAAGACGTAGGAGCGCGCATATAGAGATTTAATAGGCGCTTTTTATAGCAGAAATGATCAATTTGAGTAAATGAATGAAATTTTACCTATCTGAAACCAAATCAATCTCGATGAAACTTGACAGGTACCTAGCCCCAAGACTCCTCTTTCGATTGGTATAGCGCATACATCCCTATCGAACCTGGTACAAGAAGTAGAAGCGCGCATATAGAGGTCTAATGGGCGCTTTTTATAGCAGAAATGATCAATATGAGTAAATGAATGAAATTTTACCTATCTGAAACCAAATCAATCTCGATGAAACTTGACATGTAAATAGCACCGCCTCTTCTCTTTCGATTGGTATAGCGCATACATCCCTATCGAACCTGGTAGAAGACGTAGGAGCGCGCATATAGAGGTCTAAAGAGCGCTTTTTATAGCAGAAATGATCAATATGAGTAAATGAATGAAATTTTACCTATCTGAAACCAAATCAATCTCGATGAAACTTGACATGTACCTAGCCGCAAGTCTCCTCTTTCGATTGGTATAGCGCATACATCCCTATCGAATCTGGTAGAAAAAGTAGGAGCGCACATATAGCAGAAATGATCAATATGAGTAAAAGAATGAAATTTTACCTATCTGAAACAAAATCAATCTCGATGAAACTTGACATGTACCTAGCCCCAAGTCTCCTCTTTTGATTGGTAAAGCGCATACATCCCTATCGAACCTGGAAGAAGACGTAGGAGCGCGCGTATAGAGGTCTAATGGGCGCTATTTATAGCAGAAATGATCAATATGAATAAGTGAATGAAATTTTACCTATCTGAAACCAAATCAATCTCGATGAAACTTGACATGTACCTAGCACCAAGTCTCCTCTTTCGATTGGTATAGCGCATACATCTCTATCGAACCTGGTACAAGACGTAGGACCGCACAATTAAGGTCTAATGGGCGCTTTTTATAGCAGAAATGATCAATTTGAGTAAATGAATGAAATTTTACCTATCTGAAACCAAATCAATCTCGATGAAACTTGACATGTACCTAGCACCAAGTCTCCTCTTTCGATTGGTATAGCGCATACATCCCTATCGAACCTGGTAGAAGAAGTAGGAGCGCGCATATAGAGATTTAATGGGCGCTTTTTATAGCAGAAATGATAAATTTGAGTAAATGAATGAAATTTTACCTATCTGAAACCAAATTAATCTCGATGAAACTTGACATGTACCTAGCACCACGTCTCCTCTTTCGATTGGTATAGCGCATACATCCCTATCGAACCTGGTAGAAGACGTAGGAGCGCGCATATAGAGGTCTAAAGAGCGCCTTTTATAACAGAAATGATCAATATGAGTAAATGAATGAAATTTTACCTATCCGAAACCAAATCAATCTCGATGAAACTTAACATGTACCTAGCACCAAGTCTCCTCTTTCGATTGGTATAGCGCATACATCCCTATCGAATCTGGTAGAAAAAATTGGAGCGCACATATAGCAGAAATGATCAATATGAGTAAAAGAATGAAATTTTACCTATCTGAAACCAAATCAATCTCGATGAAACTTGACATGTACCTAGCCCCAAGTCTCCTCTTTTGATTGGTATAGCGCATACATCTCTATCGAACCTAGAAGAAGACGTAGGAGCGCGCGTATAGAGGTCTAATGGGCGCTTTTTATAGCAGAAATGATCAATATGAATAAGTGAATGAAATTTTACCTATCTGAAACCAAATCAATCTCGATGAAACTTGACATGTACCTAGCCCCAAGTCTCCTCTTTCGATTGGTATAGCGCATACATCTCTATCGAACCTGGTACAAGACGTAGGAGCGCGCATATAAGGTCGAATGGGCGCGTTATAGCAGAAATGATCAATATGAGTAAATGAATGAAATTTTACCTATCTGAAACCAAATCAATCTCGATGAAACTTGACATGTACCTACCACCATGTCTCCTCTTTCGATTGGTATAGCGCATGCATCTCTATCAAACCTGGTACAAGACGTAGGAGCGCGCATATAGAGGTCTAATGGGCGCTTTTTATAGCAGAAATGATCAATTTGAGTAAATGAATGAAATTTTACCTATCTGAAACCAAATCAATCTCGATGAAACTTGACATGTACCTAGCCCCAAGTCTCCTCTTTTGATTGGTATAGCGCATACATCTCTATCGAACCTGGTACAAGACGTAGGAGCGCGCATATAAGGTCTAATGGGCGCTTTTTATAGCAGAAATGATCAATATGAGTAAATGAATGAAATTTTACCTATCTGAAACCAAATCAATCTCGATGAAACTTGACATGTACCTACCACCAAGTCTCCTCTTTCGATTGGTATAGCGCATACATCTTTATCAAACCTGGTACAAGAGGTAGGAGCGCGCATATAGAGATCAAATGGGCGCTTTTTATAGCAGAAATGATCAATATGAGTAAATGAATGAAATTTTACCTATCTGAAACAAAATCAATCTCGATGAAACTTGACATGTACCTAGCACTAAGTCTCCTCTTTCGATTGGTATAGCGCATACATCCCTATCGAACCTGGTAGAAGAAGTAGGAGCGCGCATTTAGAGATTTAATGGGCGCTTTTTATAGCAGAAATGATCAATTTGAGTAAATGAATGAAATTTTACCTATCTGAAACCAAATCAATCTCGATGAAACTTGACATGTACCTAGCCCCAAGTCTCTTCTTTCGATTGGTATAGCGCATACATCCCTATTGAACCTGGTAGAAGACGTAGGAGCGCGCATATAGAGGTCTAAAGAGCGCTTTTTATAGCAGAAATGATCAATATGAGTAAATGAATGAAATTTTACCTATCCGAAACCAAATCAATCTCTATGAAACTTGACATGTACCTAGCACCAAGTCTCCTCTTTCGATTGGTATAGCGCATACATCCCTATCGAACCTGGTACAAGACGTAGTAGCGCGCATATAGAGGTCTAATGGTCCATTTTTATAGCAGAGATGATCAATATGAATAAATGAATGAAATTTTATCTATCTGAAACCAAATCAATCTCGATGAAACTTGACATGTCTCCTCTTTCGATTGGTATAGCGCATACATCCCTATCGAAAGTGGTACAAGACGTAGGAGCGCGCATATAGAGATTTAATAGGCGCTTTTTATAGCAGAAATGATCAATTTGAGTAAATGAATGAAATTTTACCTATCTGAAACCAAATCAATCTCGATGAAACTTGACATGTACCTAGCCCCAAGTCTCTTCTTTCGATTGGTATAGCGCATACATCCCTATCGAATCTGGTACAAGAAGTAGAAGCGCGCATATAGAGGTCTAATGGGCGCTTTTTATAGCAGAAATGATCAATATGAGTAAATGAATGAAATTTTACCTATCTGAAACCAAATCAATCTCGATGAAACTTGACATGTAAATAGCACCGCCTCTTCTCTTTCGATTGGTATAGCGCATACATCCCTATCGAACCTGGTAGAAGACGTAGGAGCGCGCATATAGAGGTCTAAAGAGCGCTTTTTATAGCAGAAATGATCAATATGAGTAAATGAATGAAATTTTACCTATCTGAAACCAAATCAATCTCGATGAAACTTGACATGTACCTAGCCGCAAGTCTCCTCTTTCGATTGGTATAGCGCATACATCCCTATCGAATCTGGTAGAAAAAGTAGGAGCGCACATATAGCAGAAATGATCAATATGAGTAAAAGAATGAAATTTTACCTATCTGAAACAAAATCAATCTCGATGAAACTTGACATGTACCTAGCCCCAAGTCTCCTCTTTTGATTGGTAAAGCGCATACATCCCTATCGAACCTGGAAGAAGACGTAGGAGCGCGCGTATAGAGGTCTAATGGGCGCTATTTATAGCAGAAATGATCAATATGAATAAGTGAATGAAATTTTACCTATCTGAAACCAAATCAATCTCGATGAAACTTGACATGTACCTAGCACCAAGTCTCCTCTTTCGATTGGTATAGCGCATACATCTCTATCGAACCTGGTACAAGACGTAGGACCGCACAATTAAGGTCTAATGGGCGCTTTTTATAGCAGAAATGATCAATTTGAGTAAATGAATGAAATTTTACCTATCTGAAACGAAATCAATCTCGATGAAACTTGACATGTACCTAGCACCAAGTCTCCTCTTTCGATTGGTATAGCGCATACATCCCTATCGAACCTGGTAGAAGAAGTAGGAGCGCGCATATAGAGATTTAATGGGCGCTTTTTTTAGCAGAAATGATAAATTTGAGTAAATGAATGAAATTTTACCTATCTGAAACCAAATTAATCTCGATGAAACTTGACATGTACCTAGCACCACGTCTCCTCTTTCGATTGGTATAGCGCATACATCCCTATCGAACCTGGTAGAAGACGTAGGAGCGCGCATATAGAGGTCTAAAGAGCGCCTTTTATAACAGAAATGATCAATATGAGTAAATGAATGAAATTTTACCTATCCGAAACCAAATCAATCTCGATGAAACTTAACATGTACCTAGCACCAAGTCTCCTCTTTCGATTGGTATAGCGCATACATCCCTATCGAATCTGGTAGAAAAAATTGGAGCGCACATATAGCAGAAATGATCAATATGAGTAAAAGAATGAAATTTTACCTATCTGAAACCAAATCAATCTCGATGAAACTTGACATGTACCTAGCCCCAAGTCTCCTCTTTTGATTGGTATAGCGCATACATCTCTATCGAACCTAGAAGAAGACGTAGGAGCACGCGTATAGAGGTCTAATGGGCGCTTTTTATAGCAGAAATGATCAATATGAATAAGTGAATGAAATTTTACCTATCTGAAACCAAATCAATCTCGATGAATCTTGACATGTACCTAGCCCCAAGTCTCCTCTTTCGATTGGTATAGCGCATACATCTCTATCGAACCTGGTACAAGACGTAGGAGCGCGCATATAAGGTCGAATAGGCGCGTTATAGCAGAAATGATCAATATGAGTAAATGAATGAAATTTTACCTATCTGAAACCAAATCAATCTCGATGAAACTTGACATGTA
Organism: Pinctada fucata; assembly: GCA_028142955.1. Classification (NCBI taxonomy): domain Eukaryota; kingdom Metazoa; phylum Mollusca; class Bivalvia; order Pterioida; family Pteriidae; genus Pinctada; species Pinctada fucata. The sequence continues at coordinate 12,300,949 of AP027107.1, read as the reverse complement.
CCTACCAACATGTCTCCTCTTTCGATTGGTATAGCGCATACATCTCTATCAAATCTGGTACAAGACGTAGGAGCGCGCATATAGAGGTCTAATGGGCGCTTTTTATAGCAGAAATGATCAATTTGAGTAAATGAATGAAATTTTACCTATCTGAAACCAAATCAATCTCGATGAAACTTGACATGTACCTAGCACCAAGTCTCCTCTTTCGATTGGTATAGCGCATACATCCCTATCGAACCTGGTAGAAGAAGTAGGAGCGCGCATATAGAGATTTAATGGGCGCTTTTTATAGTAGAAATGATAAATTTGAGTAAATGAATGAAATTTTACCAATCTGAAACCAAATCAATCTCGATGAAACTTGACATGTACCTAGCACCACGTCTCCTCTTTCGATTGGTATAGCGCATACATCCCTATCGAACCTGTTAGAAGACGTAGGAGCGCGCATATAGAGGTCTAAAGAGCGCTTTTTATAGCAGAAATGATCAATATGAGTAAATGAATGAAATTTTACCTATCCGAAACCAAATCAATCTCGATGAAACTTAACATGTACCTAGCACCAAGTCTCTTCTTTGGATTGGTATAGCGCATACATCCCTATCGAATCTGGTAGAAAAAATTGGAGCGCACATATAGCAGAAATGATCAATATCAGTAAAAACATGAAATTTTATCTATCTGAAACAAAATCAATCTCGATGAAACTTGACATGTACCTAGCCCCAGGTCTCCTCTTTTGATTGGTATAGCGCATACATCCCTATCGAACCTGGAAGAAGACGTAGGAGCGCGCGTATAGAGGTCTAATGGGCGCTTTTTATAGCAAAAATGATCAATATGAATAAGTGAATGAAATTTTACCTATCTGAAACCAAATCAATCTCGATGAAACTTGACATGTACCTAGCCCAAAGTCTCCTCTTTCGATTGGTATAGCGCATACATCTCTATCAAACCTGGTACAAGACGTAGGAGCGCGCATATAGAGGTCTAATGGGCGCTTTTTATAGCAGAAATGATCAATTTGAGTAAATGAATGAAATTTTACCTATCTGAAACCAAATCAATCTCGATGAAACTTGACATGTACCTAGCACCAAGTCTCCTCTTTCGATTGGTATAGCGCATACATCCCTATCGAACCTGGTAGAAGAAGTAGGAGCGCGCATATAGAGATTTAATGGGCGCTTTTTATAGTAGAAATGATAAATTTGAGTAAATGAATGAAATTTTACCTATCTGAAACCAAATCAATCTCGATGAAACTTGACATGTACCTATCCCCAAGTCTCTTCTTTCGATTGGTATAGCGCATACATCCCTATTGAACCTGGTAGAAGACGTAGGAGCGCGCATATAGAGGTCTAAAGAGCGCTTTTTATAGCAGAAATGATCAATATGAGTAAATGAATGAAATTTTACCTATCCGAAACCAAATCAATCTCTATGAAACTTGACATGTACCTAGCACCAAGTCTCCTCTTTTGATTGGTATAGCGCATACATCCCTATCGAACCTGGTACAAGACGTAGTAGCGCGCATATAGAGGTCTAATGGTCGCTTTTTATAGCAGAGATGATCAATATGAATAAATGAATGAAATTTTATCTATCTGAAACCAAATCAATCTCGATGAAACTTGACATGTCTCCTCTTTCGATTGGTATAGCGCATACATCCCTATCGAAAGTGGTACAAGACGTAGGAGCGCGCATATAGAGATTTAATAGGCGCTTTTTATAGCAGAAATGATCAATTTGAGTAAATGAATGAAATTTTACCTATCTGAAACCAAATCAATCTCGATGAAACTTGACATGTACCTAGCCCCAAGACTCCTCTTTCGATTGGTATAGCGCATACATCCCTATCGAACCTGGTACAAGAAGTAGAAGCGCGCATATAGAGGTCTAATGGGCGCTTTTTATAGCAGAAATGATCAATATGAGTAAATGAATGAAATTTTACCTATCTGAAACCAAATCAATCTCAATGAAACTTGACATGTAAATAGCACCACCTCTCCTCTTTCGATTGGTATAGCGCATACATCCCTATCGAACCTGGTAGAAGACGTAGGAGCGCGCATATAGAGGTCTAAAGAGCGCTTTTTATAGCAGAAATGATCAATATGAGTAAATTAATGAAATTATACCCATCTGAAACCAAATCAATCTCGATGAAACTTGACACGTACTTAGCCCCAAGTCTTCTCTGTCGATTGGTATAGCGCATACATCCCTATCGAACCTGGAACAAGACGTAGAAGCGCGCATATAGAGGTGTAATTGGCGCTTTTTATACAGAAATGATCAATATGAGTAAATGAATGAAATTTTACTTACCTGAAACCAAATCAATCTCGATGAAACTTGACATGTACCTAGCCCCAAGTCTCTTCTTTCGATTGGTATAGCGCATACATCCCGATCGAACCTGGTAGAAGAAGTGGGAGCGCGCATATAGAGATTTAATGGGCGCTTTTTATAGCAGAAATGATCAATTTGAGTAAATGAATGAAATTTTACCTATCTGAAACCAAATCAATCTCGATGAAACTTGACATTTACCTAGCCCCAAGTCTCCTCTTTCGATTGGTATAGCGCATACATCCCTATCGAACCTGGAAGAAGACGTAGGAGCGCGCGTATAGAGGTCTAATGGGCGCTTTTTATAGCAGAAATGATTAATATGAATAAGTGAATGAAATTTTACCTATCTGAAACCAAATCAATCTCGATGAAACTTGACATGTACCTAGCCCCAAGTCTCCTCTTTCGATTGGTATAGCGCACACATCTCTATCGAACCTGGTACAAGACGTAGGAGCGCGCATATAAGGTCGAATGGGCGCTTTTTATAGCAGAAATGATCAATATGAGTAAATGAATGAAATTTTACCTATCTGAAACCAAATCAATCTCGATGAAACTTGACATGTACCTACCACCATGTCTCCTCTTTCGATTGGTATAGCGCATACATCTCTATCAAACCTGGTACAAGACGTAGGAGCGCGCATATAGAGGTCTAATGGGCGCTTTTTATAGCAGAAATGATCAATTTGAGTAAATGAATGAAATATTACCTATCTGAAACCAAATCAATCTCGATGAAACTTGACATGTACCTAGCACCAAGTCTCCTCTTTCGATTGGTATAGCGCATACATCCCTATCGAACCTGGTAGAAGAAGTAGGAGCGCGCATATAGAGATTTAATGGGCGCTTTTTATAGTAGAAATGATAAATTTGAGTAAATGAATGAAATTTTACCAATCTGAAACCAAATCAATCTCGATGAAACTTGACATGTACCTAGCACCACGTCTCCTCTTTCGATTGGTATAGCGCATACATCCCTATCGAACCTGGTAGAAGACGTAGGAGCGCGCATATAGAGGTCTAAAGAGCGCTTTTTATAGCAGAAATGATCAATATGAGTAAATGAATGAAATTTTACCTATCCGAAACCAAATCAATCTCGATGAAACTTAACATGTACCTAGCACCAAGTCTCCTCTTTCGATTGGTATAGCGCATACATCCCAATCGAATCTGGTAGAAAAAATTGGAGCGCACATATAGCAGAAATGATCAATATGAGTAAAAGAATGAAATTTTACCTATCTGAAACAAAATCAATCTCGATGAAACTTGACATTTACCTAGCCCCAAGTCTCCTCTTTTGATTGGTATAGCGCATACATCCCTATCGAACCTGGAAGAAGACGTAGGAGCGCGCGTATAGAGGTCTAATGGGCGCTATTTATAGCAGAAATGATCAATATGAATAAGTGAATGAAATTTTACCTATCTGAAACCAAATCAATCTCGATGAAACTTGACATGTACCTAGCCCCAAATCTCTTCTTTCGATTGGTATAGCGCATACATCTCTATCGAACCTGGTACAAGACGTAGGACCGCGCATATAAGGTCTAATGGGCGCTTTTTATAGCAGAAATGATCAATTTGAGTAAATGAATGAAATTTTACCTATCTGAAACCAAATTAATCTCGATGAAACTTGACATGTACCTAGCACCACGTCTCCTCTTTCGATTGGTATAGCGCATACATTCTTATCGAACCTGGTAGAAGACGTAGGAGCGCGCATATAGAGGTCTAAAGAGCGCCTTTTATAACAGAAATGATCAATATGAGTAAATGAATGAAATTTTACCTATCTGAAACCAAATCAATCTCGATGAAACTTGACATGTACCTACCACCATGTCTCCTCTTTCGATTGGTATAGCGCATACATCTCTATCAAACCTGGTACAAGACGTAGGAGCGCGCATATAGAGGTCTAATGGGCGCTTTTTATAGCAGAAATGATCAATTTGAGTAAATGAATGAAATTTTACCTATCTGAAACAAAATCAATCTCGATGAAACTTGACATGTACCTAGCACCAAGTCTCCTCTTTCGATTGGTATAGCGCATACATCCCTATCGAACCTGGTAGAAGAAGTAGGAGCGCGCATATAGAGATTTAATGGGCGCTTTTTATAGTAGAAATGATAAATTTGAGTAAATGAATGAAATTTTACCAATCTGAAACCAAATCAATCTCGATGAAACTTGACATGTACCTAGCACCACGTCTCCTCTTTCGATTGGTATAGCGCATACATCCCTATCGAACCTGGTAGAAGACGTAGGAGCGCGCATATAGAGGTCTAAAGAGCGCTTTTTATAGCAGAAATGATCAATATGAGTAAATGAATGAAATTTTACCTATCCGAAACCAAATCAATCTCGATGAAACTTAACATGTACCTAGCACCAAGTCTCCTCTTTCGATTGGTATAGCGCATACATCCCTATCGAATCTTGTAGAAAAAAATTGGAGCGCACATATAGCAGAAATGATCAATATGAGTAAAAGAATGAAATTTTACCTATCTGAAACAAAATCAATCTCGATGAAACTTGACATGTACCTAGCCCCAAGTCTCCTCTTTTGATTGGTATAGCGCATACATCCCTATCGAACCTGGAAGAAGACGTAGGAGCACGCGTATAGAGGTCTAATGGGCGCTTTTTATAGCAGAAATGATCAATATGAATAAGTGAATGAAATTTTACCTATCTGAAACCAAATCAATCTCGATGAAACTTGACATGTACCTAGCCCCAAGTCTCCTCTTTCGATTGGTATAGCGCACACATCTCTATCGAACCTGGTACAAGACGTAGGAGCGCGCATATAAGGTCGAATGGGCGCTTTTTATAGCAGAAATGATCAATATGAGTAAATGAATGAAATTTTACCTATCTGAAACCAAATCAATCTCGATGAAACTTGACATGTACCTACCACCATGTCTCCTCTTTCGATTGGTATAGCGCATACATCTCTATCAAACCTGGTACAAGACGTAGGAGCGCGCATATAGAGGTCTAATGGGCGCTTTTTATAGCAGAAATGATCAATTTGAGTAAATGAATGAAATATTACCTATCTGAAACCAAATCAATCTCGATGAAACTTGACATGTACCTAGCACCAAGTCTCCTCTTTCGATTGGTATAGCGCATACATCCCTATCGAACCTGGTAGAAGAAGTAGGAGCGCGCATATAGAGATTTAATGGGCGCTTTTTATAGTAGAAATGATAAATTTGAGTAAATGAATGAAATTTTACCAATCTGAAACCAAATCAATCTCGATGAAACTTGACATGTACCTAGCACCACGTCTCCTCTTTCGATTGGTATAGCGCATACATCCCTATCGAACCTGGTAGAAGACGTAGGAGCGCGCATATAGAGGTCTAAAGAGCGCTTTTTATAGCAGAAATGATCAATATGAGTAAATGAATGAAATTTTGCTTATCTGAAACCAAATCAATCTCGATGAAACTTGACATGTACCTAGCCCCAAGTCTCCTCTTTCGATTGGTATAGCGCATACATCCCTATCGAACCTGGTAGAAGACGTAGGAGCGCGCATATAGAGGTCTAAAGAGCGCTTTTTATAGCAGAAATGATCAATATGAGTAAATGAATGAAATTTTACCTATCCGAAACCAAATCAATCTCGATGAAACTTAACATGTACCTAGCACCAAGTCTCCTCTTTCGATTGGTATAGCGCATACATCCCTATCGAATCTGGTAGAAAAAGTAGGAGCGCACATATAGCAGAAATGATCAATATGAGTAAATGAATGAAATTTTACCTATCTGAAACCAAATCAATCTCGATGAAACTTGACATGTACCTAGCCGCAAGTCTCCTCTTTCGATTGGTATAGTGCATACAACCCTATCGAATCTGGTAGAAAAAGTAGGAGCGCGCATATAGAGGTCTAAAGAGCGCTTTTTATAGCAGAAATGATCAATATGAGTAAATGAATGAAATTTTGCTTATCTGAAACCAAATCAATCTCGATGAAACTTGACATGTACCTAGCCCCAAGTCTCTTCTTTCGATTGGTATAGCGCATACATCCCTATCGAACCTGGTAGAAGACGTAGGAGCGCGCATATAGAGGTCTAATGGGCGCTTTTTATAGCAGAAATGATCAATTTGAGTAAATGAATGAAATATTACCTATCTGAAACCAAATCAATCTCGATGAAACTTGACATGTACCTAGCCCCAAGTCTCCACTTTTGATTGGTATAGCGCATACATCCCTATCGAACCTGGAAGAAGACGTAGGAGCGCGCGTATAGAGGTCTAATGGGCGCTTTTTATAGCAGAAATGATCAATATGAATAAGTGAATGAAATTTTACCTATCTGAAACCAAATCAATCTCTATGAAACTTGACATGTACCTAGCCCCAAGTCTCTTCTTTCGATTGGTATAGCGCATACATCCCTATCGAACCTGGTAGAAGTAGTAGGAGTGCGCATATAGAGATTTAATGGGCGCTTTTTATAGCAGAAATGATCAATATGAGTAAATGAATGAAATTTTACCTATCTGAAACCAAATCAATCTCGATGAAACTTGACATGTTCCTAGCCCCAAGTCTCCTCTTTCGATTGGTATAGCGCATACATCCCTATCGAACCTGTTAGAAGACGTAGGAGCGCGGATATAGAGGTCTAATGGTCGCTTTTTATAGCAGAAATGATCAATTTGAGTAAATGAATGAAATTTTTCCTATCTGAAACCAAATCAATCTCGATGAAACTTGATATGTACCTAGCCGCAAGTCTCCTCTTTCGATTGGTATAGCGCATACATCCCTATCGAATCTGGTAGAAAAAGTAGGAGCGCACATATAGCAGAAATGATCAATATGAGTAAAAGAATGAAATTTTACCTATCTGAAACAAAATCAATCTCGATGAAACTTGACATGTACCTAGCACCAAGTCTCCTCTTTTGATTGGTATAGCGCATACATCCCTATCGAACCTGGAAGAAGACGTAGGAGCGCGCGTATAGAGGTCTAATGGTCGCTATTTATAGCAGAAATGATCAATATGAATAAGTGAATGAAATTTTACCTATCTGAAACCAAATCAATCTCGATGAAACTTGATATGTACCTAGCCGCAAGTCTCCTCTTTCGATTGGTATAGCGCATACATCCCTATCGAATCTGGTAGAAAAAGTAGGAGCGCACATATAGCAGAAATGATCAATATGAGTAAAAGAATGAAATTTTACCTATCTGAAACAAAATCAATCTCGATGAAACTTGACATGTACCTAGCACCAAGTCTCCTCTTTTGATTGGTATAGCGCATACATCCCTATCGAACCTGGAAGAAGACGTAGGAGCGCGCGTATAGAGGTCTAATGGTCGCTATTTATAGCAGAAATGATCAATATGAATAAGTGAATGAAATTTTACCTATCTGAAACCAAATCAATCTCGATGAAACTTGACATGTACCTACCACCAAGTCTCCTCTTTCGATTGGTATAGCGCATACATCTCTATCGAACCTGGTACAAGACGTAGGACCGCGCATATAAGGTCTAATGGTCGCTTTTTATAGCAGAAATGATCAATATGAGTAAATGAATGAAATTTTTCCTATCTGAAACCAAATCAATCTCGATGAAACTTGACATGTACCTAGCACCAAGTCTCCTCTTTCGATTGGTATAGCGCATACATCCCTATCGAATTTGGTAGAAAAAGTAGGAGCGCACATATAACAGAAATGATCAATATGAGTAAAAGAATGAAATTTTACCTATCTGAAACAAAATCAATCTCGATGAAACTTGACATGTACCTAGCCCCAAGTCTCCTCTTTTGATTGGTATAGCGCATACATCCCTATCGAACCTGGTAGAAAAAATTGGAGCGCACATATAGCAGAAATGATCAATATGAGTAAAAGAATAAAATTTTACCTATCTGAAACAAAATCAATCTCGATGAAACTTGACATTTACCTAGCCCCAAGTCTCCTCTTTTGATTGGTATAGCGCATACATCCCTATCGAGCCTGGAAGAAGACGTAGGAGCGCGCGTATAGAGGTCTAATGGGCGCTATTTATAGCAGAAATGATCAATATGAATAAGTGAATGAAATTTTACCTATCTGAAACCAAATCAATCTCGATGAAACTTGACATGTACCTAGCCCCAAATCTCTTCTTTCGATTGGTATAGCGCATACATCTCTATCGAACCTGGTACAAGACGTAGGACCGCGCATATAAGGTCTAATGGGCGCTTTTTATAGCAGAAATGATCAATTTGAGTAAATGAATGAAATTTTACCTATCTGAAACCAAATTAATCTCGATGAAACTTGACATGTACCTAGCACCACGTCTCCTCTTTCGATTGGTATAGCGCATACATCCCTATCGAACCTGGTAGAAGACGTAGGAGCGCGCGTATAGAGGTCTAATGGTCGCTATTTATAGCAGAAATGATCAATATGAATAAGTGAATGAAATTTTACCTATCTGAAACCAAATCAATCTCGATGAAACTTGACATGTACCTAGCACCAAGTCTCCTCTTTCGATTGGTATAGCGCATACATCCCTATCGAACCTGGTAGAAGAAGTAGGAGCGCGAATATAGAGATTTAATGGGCGCTTTTTATAGCAGAAATGATAAATTTGAGTAAATGAATGAAATTTTACCTATCTGAAACCAAATCAATCTCAATGAAACTTGACATGTATCTAGCACCACGTCTCCTCTTTCGATTGGTATAGCGCGTACATCCCTATCGAACCTGGTAGAAGACGTAGGAGCGCGCATATAGAGGTCTAAAGAGCGCTTTTTATAGCAGAAATGATCAATATGAGTAAATGAATGAAATTTTACCTATCCGAAACCAAATCAATCTCGATGAAACTTAACATGTACCTAGCACCAAGTCTCCTCTTTCGATTGGAATAGCGCATACATCCCTATCGAATCTGGTAGAAAAAAATTGGAGCGCACATATAGCAGAAATGATCAATATGAGTAAATGAATGAAATTTTATCTATCTGAAACAAAATCAATCTCGATGAAACTTGACATGTACCTAGCCCCAAGTCTCCTCTTTTGATTGGTATAGCGCATACATCCCTATCGAACCTGGAAGAAGACGTAGGAGCGCGCGTATAGAGGTCTAATTGGCGCTTTTTATAGCAGAAATGATCAATATGAATAAGTGAATGATATTTTACCTATCTGAAACCAAATCAATCTCGATGAAACTTGACATGTACCTAGCCCCAAGTCTCCTCTTTCGATTGGTATAGCGCATACATCTCTATCGAACCTGGTACAAGACGTAGGAGCGCGCATATAAGGTCTAATGGGCGCTTTTTATAGCAGAAATGATCAATATGAGTAAATGACTGAAATTTTACCTATCTGAAACCAAATCAATCTCGATGAAACTTGACATGTACCTAGCACCAAGTCTCCTCTTTCGATTGGTATAGCGCATACATCCCTATCGAACCTGGTAGAAGAAGTAGGAGCGCGCATATAGAGATTTAATGGGCGCTTTTTATAGCAGAAATGATCAATTTGAGTAAATGAATGAAATTTTACCTATCTGAAACCAAATCAATCTCGATGAAACTTGACATGTACCTAGCCCCAAGTCTCCTCTTTCGATTGGTATAGCGCATACATCCCTTTCGAACCTGGTAGAAGACGTAGGAGCGCGCATATAGAGGTCTAAAGAGCGCTTTTTATAGCAGAAATGATCAATATGAGTAAATGAATGAAATTTTACCTCTCCGAAACCAAATCAATCTCGATGAAACTTAACATGTACCTAGCACCAAGTCTCCTCTTTCGATTGGTATAGCGCATACATCCCTATCGAACCTGGTACAAGACGTAGTAGCGCGCATATAGAGGTCTAATGATCGCTTTTTATAGCAGAGATGATCAATATGAATAAATGAATGAAATTTTATCTATCTGAAACCAAATCAATCTCGATGAAACTTGACATGTCTCCTCTTTCGATTGGTATAGCGCATACATCCCTATCGAACGTGGTACAAGATGTAGGAGCGCGCATATAGAGATTTAATAGGCGCTTTTTATAGCAGAAATGATCAATTTGAGTAAATGAATGAAATTTTACCTATCTGAAACCAAATCAATCTCGATGAAACTTGACATGTACCTAGCCCCAAGACTCCTCTTTCGATTGGTATAGCGCATACATCCCTATCGAACCTGGTACAAGAAGTAGGAGCGCGCATATAGAGGTCTAATGGGCGCTTTTTATAGCAGAAATGATCAATATGAGTAAATGAATGAAATTTTACCCATCTGAAACCAAATCAATCTCGATGAAACTTGACATGTACTTAGCCCCAAGTCTTCTCTTTCGATTGGTATAGGGCATAAATCCCTATCGAACCTGGTACAAGACGTAGAAGCGCGCATATAGAGGTGTAATGGGCGCTTTTTATACAGAAATGATCAATATGAGTAAATGAATGAAATTTTACCTATCTGAAACCAAATCAATCTCGATGAAACTTGACATGTACCTAGCCCCAAGTCTCCTCTTTTGATTGGTATAGCGCATACATCCCTATCGAACCTGGAAGAAGACGAAGGAGCGCGCGTATAGAGGTCTAATGGGCGCTTTTTATAGCAGAAATGATCAATATGAATAAGTGAATGAAATTTTACCTATCTGAAACCAAATCAATCTCGATGAAACTTGACATGTACCTAGCCCCAAGTCTCCTCTTTCGATTGGTATAGCGCATACATCCCTATCGAATCTGGTAGAAAAAAATGGAGCGCACATATAGCAGAAATGATCAATATGAGTAAAAGAATAAAATTTTACCTATCTGAAACAAAATCAATCTCGATGAAACTTGACATGTACCTAGCCCCAAGTCTCCTCTTTTGGTTGGTATAGCGCATACATCCCTATCGAACCTGGAAGAAGACGTAGGAGCGCGCGTATAGAGGTCTAATGGGCGCTTTTTATAGCAGAAATGATCAATATGAATAAGTGAATGAAATTTTACCTATCTGAAACCAAATCAATCTCGATGAAACTTGACATGTACCTAGCCCCAAGTCTCTTCTTTCGATTGGTATAGCGCATACATCTCTATCGAACCTGGTACAAGACGTAGGAGCGCGCATATAAGGTCTAATGGGCGCTTTTTATAGCAGAAATGATCAATATGAGTAAATGAATGAAATTTTACCTATCTGAAACCAAATCAATCTCAATGAAACTTGACATGTACATACCACCATGTCTCCTCTTTCGATTGGTATAGCGCATACATCTCTATCAAACCTGGTACAAGGCGTAGGAGCGCGCATATAGAGGTCTAATGGTCGCTTTTTATAGCAGAAATGATCAATATGAGTAAATGAATGAAATTTTTCCTATCTGAAACCAAATCAATCTCGATGAAACTTTACATGTACCTAGCCGCAAGGTTCCTCTTTCGATTGGTATAGCGCATACATCCCTATCGAATCTGGTAGAAAAAGTAGGAGCGCACATATAGCAGAAATGATCAATATGAGTAAAAGAATGAAATTTTACCTATCTGAAACAAAATCAATCTCGATGAAACTTGACATGTACTTAGCCCCATGTCTCCTCTTTTGATTGGTATAGCGCATACATCCCTATCGAACCTGGAAGAAGACGTAGGAGCGCGCGTATAGAGGTCTAATGGTCGCTATTTATAGCAGAAATGATCAATATGAATAAGTGAATGAGCATGAAATTTTACCTATCTGAAACCAAATCAATCTCGATGAAACTTGACATGTACCTAGCCCCAAGTCTCCTCTTTCGATTGGTATAGCGCATACATCTCTATCGAACCTGGTACAAGACGTAGGAGCGCGCATATAAGGTCTAATGGGCGCTTTTTATAGCAGAAATGATCAATTTGAGTAAATGAATGAAATTTTACCTATCTGAAACCAAATCAATCTCGATGAAACTTGACATGTACCTAGCACCAAGTCTCCTCTTTCGATTGGTATAGCGCATACATCCCTATCGAACCCGGTAGAAGAAGTAGGAGCGTGCATATAGAGATTTAATGGGCGCTTTTTATAGCAGAAATGATCAATTTGAGTAAATGAATGAAATTTTACCTATCTGAAACCAAATCAATCTCGATGAAACTTGACATGTACCTTAGCACCAAGTCTCCTCTTTTGATTGGTATAGCGCATACATCCCTATCGAACCTGGTAGAAGAAGTAGGAGCGCGCATATAGAGATTTAATGGGCGCTTTTTATAGCAGAAATGATCAATATGAGTAAATGAATGAAATTTTTCCTATCTGAAGCCAAATCAATCTCGATGAAACTTGACATGTACCTAGCCGCAAGTCTCCTCTTTCGATTGGTATAGCGCATACATCCCTATCGAATCTGGTAGAAAAAGTAGGAGCGCACATATAGCAGAAATGATCAATATGAGTAAAAGAATGAAATTTTACCTATCTGAAACCAAATCAATCTCGATGAAACTTGACATGTACCTTAGCACCAAGTCTCCTCTTTTGATTGGTATAGCGCATACATCCCTATCGAACCTGGTAGAAGAAGTAGGAGCGCGCATATAGAGATTTAATGGGCGCTATTTATAGCAGAAATGATCAATATGAATAAGTGAATGAAATTTTACCTATCTGAAACCAAATCAATCTCGATGAAACTTGACATGTACCTAGCCCCAAGTCTCCTCTTTCGATTGGTATAGCGCATACATCTCTATCGAACCTGGTACAAGACGTAGGACCGCGCATATAAGGTCTAATGGGCGCTTTTTATAGCAGAAATGATCAATTTGAGTAAATGAATGAAATTTTACCTATCTGAAACCAAATCAATCTCGATGAAACTTGACATGTACCTAGCACCAAGTCTCCTCTTTCGATTGGTATAGCGCATACATCCCTATCGAACCTGGTAGAAGAAGTAGGAGCCCGCATATAGAGATTTAATGGGCGCTTTTTATAGCAGAAATGATCAATATGAGTAAATGAATGAAATTTTACCTATCCGAAACCAAATCAATCTCGATGAAACTTAACATGTACCTAGCACCAACTCTCCTCTTTCGATTGGTATAGCGCATACATCCCTATCGAATCTGGTAGAAAAAATTGGAGCCACATATAGCAGAAATGATCAATTTGAGTAAATGAATGAAATTTTACCTATCTGAAACAAAATCAATCTCGATGAAACTTGACATGTACCTAGCCCCAAGTCTCCTCTTTTGATTGGTATAGCGCATACATCCCTATCGAACCTGGAAGAAGACGTAGGAGCGCGTGTATAGAGGTCTAATGGGCGGTTTTTATAGCAGAAATGATCAATATGAGTAAATGAATGAAATTTTACTTATCTGAAACCAAATCAATCTCGATAAAACTTGACATGTACCTAGCCCCAAGTCTCTTCTTTCGATTGGTATAGCGCATACATCCCTATCGAACCTGGTAGAAGAAGTAGGAGCGCGCATATAGAGATTTAATGGGCGCTTTTTATAGCAGAAATGATCAATTTGAGTAAATGAATGAAATTTTACCTATCTGAAACCAAATCAATCTCGATGAAACTTGACATGTACTTAGCCCCAAGTCTCTTCTTTCGATTGGTATAGCGCATACATCCCTATCGAACCTGGTAGAAGACGTAGGAGCGCGCATAAAGAGGTCTTATGGGCGCTTTTTATAGCAGAAATGATCAATATGAGTAAATGAATGAAATTATACCTATCTGAAACCAAATCAATCTCAATGAAACTTGACATGTACCTAGTACTAAGTCTCTTCTTTCGATTGGTATTGCGCATACATCCCTATCGAACCTGGTAGAAGACGTAGGAGCGCGCATATAGAGGTCTAATGGGCACTTTTTCTTGTAGAAATGATCAATATGAGTAAATGAATGAAATTTTACCTATCTGAAACCAAATCAATCTCGATGAAACTTGACATGTACCTAACACCAAGTCTCTTCTTTTGATTGGTATAGCGCATACATCCCTATCGAATCTGGTAGAAAAAGTAGGAGCGCGCATATAGAGGTCTAAAGAGCGCTTTTTATAGCAGAAATGATATTGCAATATGAGTAAATGAATGAAATTTTACCTATCTGAAACCAAATCAATCTTAATGAAACTTGACATGTACCTAGCCCCAAGGTTCCTCTTTCGATTGGTATAGCGCATACATCCCTATCGAACCTGGTAGAAGAAGTAGGAGCGCGCATATAGAGGTCTAATGGGCGCTTTTTATAGCAGAAATGATCAATATGAGTAAATGAATGAAATTTTACCTATCTGAAACCAAATCAATCTCAATGAAACTTGACATGTACCTAGCCCCAAGTCTCCTCTTTCGATTGGTATAGCGTATACTTCCCTATCGAACCTGGTACAAGACGTAGGAGCGCGCATATAGAGGTCTTATGGGCGCTTTTCATAGCAGAAATGATCAATATGAGTAAATGAATGAAATTTTACCTATCTGAAACCAAATCAATCTCAATGAAACTTGACATGTACCTAGTACTAAGTCTCCTCTTTCGATTGGTATAGCGCATACATCCCTATCGAACCTGGTAGAAGACGTAGGAGCGCGCATATAGAGGTCTAATGGGCACTTTTTATTGCAGAAATGATCAATATGAGTAAATGAATGAAATTTTACCTATCTGAAACCAAATCAATCTCGATGAAACTTGACATGTACCTAGCCGCAAGTCTCCTCTTTCGATTGGTAAAGTGCATAGAACCCTATCGAATCTGGTAGAAAAAGTAGGAGCGCGCATATAGAGGTCTAAAGAGCGCTTTTTATAGCAGAAATGATCAATATGAGTAAATGAATGAAATTTTACTTATCTGAAACCAAATCAATCTCGATGAAACTTGACATGTACCTAGCCCCAAGTCTCTTCTTTCGATTGGTATAGCGCATACATCCCTATCGAACCTGGTAGAAGAAGTAGGAGCGCGCATATTGAGATTTAATGGGCGCTTTTCATTGCAGAAATGATCAATTTGAGTAAATGAATGAAATTTTACCTATCTGAAACCAAATCAATCTCGATGAAACTTGACATGTACCTAGCCCCAAGTCTCTTCTTTCGATTGGTATAGCGCATACATCCCTATCGAACCTGGTAGAAGACGTAGGAGCGCGCATATAGAGGTCTTATGGGCGCTTTTTATAGCAGAAATGATCAATATGAGTAAATGAATGAAATTATACCTATCTGAAACCAAATCAATCTCAATGAAACTTGACATGTACCTAGTACTAAGTCTCCTCTTTCGATTGGTATACCGCATACATCCCTATCGAACCTGGTAGAAGACGTAGGAGCGCGCATATAGAGGTCTAATGGGCACTTTTTATTGCAGAAATGATCAATATGAGTAAATGAATGAAATTTTACCTATCTGAAACCAAATCAATCTCGATGAAACTTGACATGTACCTAGCCGCAAGTCTCCTCTTTCGATTGGTATAGTGCATAGAACCCTATCGAATCTGGTAGAAAAAGTAGGAGCGCGCATAAAGAGGTCTAAAGAGCGCTTTTTATAGCAGAAATGATCAATATGAGTAAATGAATGAAATTTTACTTATCTGAAACCAAATCAATCTCGATGAAACTTGACATGTACCTAGCCCCAAGTCTCCTCTTTCGATTGGTATAGCGCATACATCCCTATCGAACCTGGTAGAAGACGTAGGAGCGCGCATATAGAGGTCTTATGGGCGCTTTTTATAGCAGAAATGATCAATATGAGTAAATGAATGAAATTATACCTATCTGAAACCAAATCAATCTCAATGAAACTTGACGTGTACCTAGTACTAAGTCTCCTCTTTCGATTGGTATAGCGCATACATCCCTATCGAACCTGGTAGAAGACGTAGGAGCGCGCATATAGAGGTCTAATGGGCACTTTTTATTGCAGAAATGATCAATAAGAGTAAATGAATGAAATTTTACCTATCTGAAACCAAATCAATCTCAATGAAACTTGACATGTACCTAGCCGCAAGTCTCCTCTTTCGATTGGTATAGTGCATACAACCCTATCGAATCTGGTAGAAAAAGTAGGAGCGCGCATATAGAGGTCTAAAGAGCGCTTTTTATAGCAGAAATGATCAATATGAGTAAATGAATGAAATTTTACCTATCTGAAACCAAATCAATCTCGATAAAACTTGACATGTACCTAGCCCCAAGTCTCTTCTTTCGATTGGTATAGCGCATACATCCCTATCGAACCTGGTAGAAGAAGTAGGAGCGCGCATATATAGATTTAATGGTCGCTTTTTATAGCAGAAATGATTAATTTGAGTAAATGAATGAAATTTTACCTATCTGAAACCAAATCAATCTCAATGAAACTTGACATGTACCTAGCCCCAAGTCTCCTCTTTCGATTGGTATAGCGCATACATCCCTATCGAACCTGGTAGAAGAAGTAGGAGCGCGCATATATAGATTTATTGGGTGCTTTTTATAGCAGAAATGATCAATTTGAGTAAATGAATGAAATTTTACCTATCTGAAACCAAATCAATCTCAATGAAACTTGACATGTACCTAGCCCCAAGTCTCCTCTTTCGATTGGTATAGCGCATGCATCACTATCGAACCTGGTAGAAGACGTAGGAGCGCGCATATAGAGGTCTTATGGGCGCTTTTTATAGCAGAAATGATCAATATGAGTAAATGAATGAAATTATACCTATCTGAAACCAAATCAATCTCAATGAAACTTGACATGTACCTAGTACTAAGTCTCCTCTTTCGATTGGTATAGCGCATACATCCCTATCGAACCTGGTAGAAGACGTAGGAGCGCGCATATAGAGGTCTAATGGGCACTTTTTATTGCAGAAATGATCAATATGAGTAAATGAATGAAATTATACCTATCTGAAACAAAATCAATCTCGACGAAACTTGACATGTACCTAGCACCAAGTCTCCTCTTTCGATTGGTATAGCGCATACATCCCTATCGAATCTGGTAGAAAAAGTAGGAGCGCGCATATAGAGGTCTAAAGAGCGCTTTTTATAGCAGAAATGATATTGCAATATGAGTAAATGAATGAAATTTTACCTATCTGAAACCAAATCAATCTTAATGAAACTTGACATGTACCTAGCCCCAAGGTTCCTTTTTTGATTGGTATAGCGCATACATCGATATCGAACCTGGTAGAAGAAGTAGGAGCGCGCATATAGAGGTCTAATGGGCGCTTTTTATAGCAGAAATGATCAATATGAGTAAATGAATGAAATTTTACCTATCTGAAACCAAATCAATCTCAATGAAACTTGACATGTACCTAGCCCCAAGTCTCCTCTTTCGATTGGTATAGCGTATACTTCCCTATCGAACCTGGTACAAGACGTAGGAGCGCGCATATAGAGGTCTTATGGGCGCTTTTTATAGCAGAAATGATCAATATGAGTAAATGAATGAAATTATACCTATCTGAAACCAAATCAATCTCAATGAAACTTGACATGTACCTAGTACTAAGTCTCCTCTTTCGATTGGTATAGCGCATACATCCCATATAACCTGGTAGAAGACGTAGGAGCGCGCATATAGAGGTCTAATGGGCACTTTTTATTGCAGAAATGATCAATATGAGTAAATGAATGAAATTTTACCTATCTGAAACAAAATCAATCTCGATGAAACTTGACATGTACCTAGCCCCAAGTCTCTTCTTTCGATTGGTATAGCGCATACATCCCTATCGAACCTGGTAGAAGATGTAGGAGCGCGCATATAGAGATTTAATGGGCGCTTTTTATTGCAGAAATGATCAATATGAGTAAATGAATGAAATTTTACCTATCTGAAACCAAATCAATCTCAATGAAACTTGACATGTACCTAGCCCCAAGTCTCTTCTTTCGATTGGTATAGCGCATACATCCCTATCGAACCTGGTAGAAGAAGTAGGAGCGCGCATATAGAGATTTAACGGGCGCTTTTTATAGCAGAAATGATCAATTTGAGTAAATGAATGAAATTTTACCTATCTGAAACCAAATCAATCTCGATGAAACTTGACATGTACCTAGCCCCAAGTCTCCTCTTTCGATTGGTATAGCGCATACATCCCTATCGAACCTGGTAGAAGACTTAGAAGCGCGCATATAGAGGTCTTATGGGCGCTTTTTATAGCAGAAATGATCAATATGAGTAAATGAATGAAATTATACCTATCTGAAACCAAATCAATCTCAATGAAACTTGACGTGTACCTAGTACTAAGTCTCCTCTTTCGATTGGTATAGCGCATACATCCCTATCGAACCTTGTAGAAGACGTAGGAGCGCGCATATAGAGGTCTAATGGGCACTTTTTATTGCAGAAATGATCAATATGAGTAAATGAATGAAATTTTACCTATCTGAAACCAAATCAATCTCGATGAAACTTGACATGTACCTAGCCGCAAGTCTCCTCTTTCGATTGGTATAGTGCATACAACCCTATAGAATCTTGTAGAAAAAGTAGGAGCGCGCATATAGAGGTCTAAAGAGCGATTTTTATAGCAGAAATGATCAGTATGAGTAAATGAATGAAATTTTACTTATCTGAAACCAAATCAATCTCGATGAAACTTGACATGTAACTAGCCCCAAGTCTCTTCTTTCGATTGGTATAGCGCATACATCCCTATCGAACCTGGTAGAAGAAGTAGGAGCGCGCATATAGAGATTTAATGGGCGCTTTTTGTAGCAAAAATGATCAATTTGAGTAAATGAATGAAATTTTACCTATCTGAAACCAAATCAATCTCAATGAAACTTGACATGTACCTAGCCCCAAGTCTCCTCTTTCGATTGGTATAGCGCATACATCCCTATCGAACCTGGTAGAAGAAGTAGGAGCGCGCATATAGAGGTCTTATGGGCGCTTTTTATAGCAGAAATGATCAATATGAGTAAATGAATGAAATTATACCTATCTGAAACCAAATCAATCTCAATGAAACTTGACATGTACCTAGTACTAAGTCTCCTCTTTCGATTGGTATAGCGCATACATCCCTATCGAACCTGGTAGAAGACGTAGGAGCGCGCATATAGAGGTCTAATGGGCACTTTTTATTGCAGAAATGATCAATATGAGTAAATGAATGAAATTTTACCTATCTGAAACCAAATCAATCTCGATGAAACTTGACATGTACCTAGCACCAAGTCTCCTCTTTCGATTGGTATAGCGCATACATCCCTATCGAATCTGGTAGAAAAAGTAGGAGCGCGCATATAGAGGTCTAAAGAGCGCTTTTTATAGCAGAAATGATATTGCAATATGAATAAATGAATGAAATTTTACCTATCTGAAACCAAATCAATCTTAATGAAACTTGACATGTACCTAGCCCCAAGGTTCCTTTTTTGATTGGTATAGCGCATACATCCCTATCGAACCTGGTAGAAGAAGTAGGAGCGCGCATAAAGAGGTCTAATGGGCGCTTTTTATAGCAGAAATGATCAATATGAGTAAATGAATGAAATTATACCTATCTGAAACCAAATCAATCTCAATGAAACTTGACATGTACCTAGTACTAAGTCTCCTCTTTCGATTGGTATAGTGCATACATCCCTATCGAACCTGGTAGAAGACGTGGGAGCGCGCATATAGAGGTCTAATGGACACTTTTTATTGCAGAAATGATCAATATGAGTAAATGAATGAAATTTTACCTATCTGAAACCAAATCAATCTCGATGAAACTTGACATGTACCTAGCCGCAAGTCTCCTCTTTCGATTGGTATAGTGCATACAACCCTATCGAATCTTGTAGAAAAAGTAGGAGCGCACATAAAGAGGTCTAAAGAGCGATTTTTATAGCAGAAATGATCAATATGAGTAAATGAATGAAATTTTACTTATCTGAAACCAAATCAATCTCGATGAAACTTGACATGTACCTAGCCCCAAGTCTCTTCTTTCGATTGGTATAGCGCATACATCCCTATCGAACCTGGTAGAAGAAGTAGGAGCGCGCATATAGAGATTTAATGGGCGCTTTTCATAGCAGAAATGATCAATTTGAGTAAATGAATGAAATTTTACCTATCTGAAACCAAATCAATCTCAATGAAACTTGACATGTACCTAGCCCCAAGTCTCCTCTTTCGATTGGTATAGCGCATACATCCCTATCGAACCTGGTAGAAGACTTAGGTGCGCGCATATAGAGGTCTTATGGGCGCTTTTTATAGCAGAAATGATCAATATGAGTAAATGAATGAAATTATACCTATCTGAAACCAAATCAATCTCAATGAAACTTGACATGTACCTAGTACTAAGTCTCCTCTTTCGATTGGTATAGTGCATACATCCCTATCGAACCTGGTAGAAGACGTGGGAGCGCGCATATAGAGGTCTAATGGACACTTTTTATTGCAGAAATGATCAATATGAGTAAATGAATGAAATTTTACCTATCTGAAACCAAAACAATCTCGATGAAACTTGACATGTACCTAGCCGCAAGTCTCCTCTTTCGATTGGTATAGTGCATACAACCCTATCGAATCTTGTAGAAAAAGTAGGAGCGCGCATATAGAGGTCTAAAGAGCGATTTTTATAGCAGAAATGATCAATATGAGTAAATGAATGAAATTTTACTTATCTGAAACCTAATCAATCTCGATGAAACTTGACATGTACCTAGCCCCAAGTCTCTTCTTTCGATTGGTATAGCGCATGCATCCCATATAACCTGGTAGAAGACGTAGGAGCGCGCATATAGAGGTCTAATGGGCACTTTTTATAGCAGAAATGATCAATATGAGTAAATGAATGAAATTTTACCTATCTGAAACAAAATCAATCTCGATGAAACTTGACATGTACCTAGCCCCAAGTCTCTTCTTTCGATTGGTATAGCGCATACATCCCTATCGAACCTGGTAGAAGAAGTAGGAGCGCGCATATAGAGATTTAATGGGCGCTTTTTATTGCAGAAATGATCAATATGAGTAAATGAATGAAATTTTACCTATCTGAAACCAAATCAATCTCAATGAAACTTGACATGTACCTAGCCCCAAGTCTCCTATTTCGATTGGTATAGCGCATACATCTCTATCGAACCTGGTACAAGACGTAGGAGCGCGCATATAAGGTCTAATGTGCGCTTTTTATAGCAGAAATGATCAATATGAGTAAATGAATGAAATTTTATCTATCTGAAACCAAATCAATCTCGATGAAACTTGACATGTACCTAGCACCAAGTCTCCTCTTTCGATTGGTATAGCGCATAAATCCCTATCGAACCTGGTAGAAGAAGTAGGAGCGCGCATATAGAGATTTATTGGGCGCTTTTTATAGCAGAAATGATCAATTTGAGTAAATGAATGAAATTTTACCTATTTAAAACCAAATCAATCTCGATGAAACTTGAGATGTACCCCCAAGTCACCTCTTTTGATTGGTATAGCGCATACATCCCTATCGAACCTGGTACAAGACGTAGGAGGGCGCATATAGAGGTCTAATGGGCGCTATTTATAGCAGAAATGATCAATATGAGTAAATGAATGAAATTTTACCTATCTGAAACCAAATCAATCTCAATGAAACTTGACATGTAATTAGCCCCAAGTCTCTTCTTTCGATTGGTATAGCGCATACATCCCTATCGAACCTTGTAGAAGAAGTAGGAGCGCGCATATAGAGATTTAATGGGCGCTTTTTATATCAGAAATGATCAATTTGAGTAAATGAATGAAATTTCACCTATCTGAAACCAAATCAATCTCGATGAAACTTGACATGTACCTAGCCCCAAGTCTCCTCTTTCGATTGGTATAGCGCATACATCCCTATCGAACCTGGTAGAAGACGTAGGAGCGCGCATATAGAGGTCTTATGGGCGCTTTTTATAGCAGAAATGATCAATATGAGTAAATGAATGAAATTATACCTATCTGAAACCAAATCAATCTCAATGAAACTTGACATGTACCTAGTACTAAGTCTCCTCTTTCGATTGGTATAGCGCATACATCACTATCGAACCTGGTAGAAGACGTAGGAGCGCGCATATAGAGGTCTAATGGGCACTTTTTATTGCAGAAATGATCAATATGAGTAAATGAATGAAATTTTACCTATCTGAAACCAAATCAATCTCGATGAAACTTGACATGTACCTAGCCGCAAGTCTCCTCTTTCGATTGGTATAGTGCATACAACCCTATCGAATCTTGTAGAAAAAGTAGGAGCGCGCATATAGAGGTCTAAAGAGCGATTTTTATAGCAGAAATGATCAATATGAGTAAATGAATGAAATTTTACTTATCTGAAACCAAATCAATCTCGATGAAACTTGACATGTACCTAGCCCCAAGTCTCTTCTTTCGATTGGTATAGCGCATACATCCCTATCGAACCTGGTAGAAGAAGTAGGAGCGCGCATATAGAGATTTAATGGGCGCTTTTTATAGCAGAAATGATCAATTTGAGTAAATGAATGAAATTTTACCTATCTGAAACCAAATCAATCTCAATGAAACTTAACATGTACCTAGCCCCAAGTCTCCTCTTTCGATTGGTATAGCGCATACATCCCTATCGAACCTGGTAGAAGACGTAGGAGCGCGCATATAGAGGTCTTATGGGCGCTTTTTATAGCAGAAATGATCAATATGAGTAAATGAATGAAATTATACCTATCTGAAACCAAATCAATCTCAATGAAACTTGACATGTACCTAGTACTAAGTCTCCTCTTTCGATTGGTATAGCGCATACATCCCTATCGAACCTGGTAGAAGACGTAGGAGCGCGCATATAGAGGTCTAATGGGCACTTTTTATTGCAGAAATGATCAATATGAGTAAATGAATGAAATTTTACCTATCTGAAACCAAATCAATCTCGATGAAACTTGACATGTACCTAGCACCAAGTCTCCTCTTTCGATTGGTATAGCGCATACATCCCTATCGAATCTGGTAGAAAAAGTAGGAGCGCGCATATAGAGGTCTAAAGAGCGCTTTTTATAGCAGAAATGATATTGCAATATGAATAAATGAATGAAATTTTACCTATCTGAAACCAAATCAATCTTAATGAAACTTGACATGTACCTAGCCCCAAGGTTCCTTTTTTGATTGGTATAGCGCATACATCCCTATCGAACCTGGTAGAAGAAGTAGGAGCGCGCATAAAGAGGTCTAATGGGCGCTTTTTATAGCAGAAATGATCAATATGAGTAAATGAATGAAATTATACCTATCTGAAACCAAATCAATCTCAATGAAACTTGACATGTACCTAGTACTAAGTCTCCTCTTTCGATTGGTATAGTGCATACATCCCTATCGAACCTGGTAGAAGACGTGGGAGCGCGCATATAGAGGTCTAATGGACACTTTTTATAGCAGAAATGATCAATATGAGTAAATGAATGAAATTTTACCTATCTGAAACCAAATCAATCTCGATGAAACTTGACATGTACCTAGCCGCAAGTCTCCTCTTTCGATTGGTATAGTGCATACAACCCTATCGAATCTTGTAGAAAAAGTAGGAGCGCGCATATAGAGGTCTAAAGAGCGATTTTTATAGCAGAAATGATCAATATGAGTAAATGAATGAAATTTTACTTATCTGAAACCAAATCAATCTCGATGAAACTTGACATGTACCTAGCCCCAAGTCTCTTCTTTCGATTGGTATAGCGCATACATCCCTATCGAACCTGGTAGAAGAAGTAGGAGCGCGCATATAGAGATTTAATGGGCGCTTTTTATAGCAGAAATGATCAATTTGAGTAAATGAATGAAATTTTACCTATCTGAAACCAAATCAATCTCGATGAAACTTGACATGTACCTAGCCCCAAGTCTCCTCTTTCGATTGTTTTAGCGCATACATCCCTATCGAACCTGGTAGAAGACGGAGGAGCGTGCATATAGAGGTCTAATGGGCGCTTTTTATAGCAGAAATGATTAATATGAATAAATGAATGAAATTTTACCTATTTGAAACCAAATCAATCTCGATGAAACTTGACATGTACCTAGCCCCAAGTCTCCTCTTTCGATTGGTATAGCATATGCTTCCCTATCGAACCTGGTAGAAGACGTAGGAGCGCGCATATAGAGGTCTAATGGGCGCTTTTTATAGCAGAAATGATCAATATGAGTAAATGAATGAAATTTTACCTATCTGAAACCAAATCAATCTCGATGAAACTTGACATGTACCTAGCACCAAGTCTCCTCTTTCGATTGGTATAGCGCATAAATCAATATCGAACCTGGTAGAAGAAGTAGGAGCGTGCATATAGAGATTTATTGGGCGCTTTTTATAGCAGAAATGATCAATTTGAGTAAATGAATGAAATTTCACCTATCTGAAACCAAATCAATCTCGATGAAACTTGAGATGTACGTAGCCCCAAGTCACCTCTTTTGATTGGTATAGCGCATACATCCCTATCGAACCTGGTACAAGACGTAGGAGGGCGCATATAGAGGTCTAATGGGCGCTATTTATAGCAGAAATGATCAATATGAGTAAATGAATGAAATTTTACCTATCTGAAACCAAATCAATCTCAATGAAACTTGACATGTAATTAGCCCCAAGTCTCTTCTTTCGATTGGTATAGCGCATACATCCCTATCGAACCTGGTAGAAGAAGTAGGAGCGCGCAAATAGAGATTTAATGGGCGCTTTTTATAGCAGAAATGATCAATTTGAGTAAATGAATGAAATTTTACTTATCTGAAACCAAATCAATCTCGATGAAACTTGACATGTACCTAGCCCCAAGTCTCTTCTTTCGATTGGTATAGCGCATAAATCCCTATCGAACCTGGTAGAAGAAGTAGGAGCGCGCATATAGAGATTTAATGGGCGCTTTTTATAGCAGAAATGATCAATTTGAGTAAATGAATGAAATTTTACCTATCTGAAACCAAATCAATCTCAATGAAACTTAACATGTACCTAGCCCCAAGTCTCCTCTTTCGATTGGTATAGCGCATACATCCCTATCGAACCTGGTAGAAGACGTAGGAGCGCGCATATAGAGGTCTTATGGGCGCTTTTTATAGCAGAAATGATCAATATGAGTAAATGAATGAAATTATACCTATCTGAAACCAAATCAACTCAATGAAACTTGACATGTACCTAGTACTAAGTCTCCTCTTTCGATTGGTATAGCGCATACATCCCTATCGAACCTGGTAGAAGACGGAGGAGCGTGCATATAGAGGTCTAATGGGCGCTTTTTATAGCAGAAATGATCAATATGAATAAATGAATGAAATTTTACCTATTTGAAACCAAATCAATCTCGATGAAACTTGACATGTACCTAGCCCCAAGTCTCCTCTTTCGATTGGTATAGCGTATACTTCCCTATCGAACCTGGTAGAAGAAGTAGGAGCGCGCATATAGAGGTCTAATGGGCGCTTTTTATAGCAGAAATGATCAATATGAGTAAATGAATGAAATTTTACCTATCTGAAACCAAATCAATCTCGATGAAACTTGACATGTACCTAGCCCCAAGTCTCCTATTTCGATTGGTATAGCGCATACATCTCTATCGAACCTGGTACAAGACGTAGGAGCGCACATATAAGGTCTAATGTGCGCTTTTTATAGCAGAAATGATCAATATGAGTAAATGAATGAAATTTTATCTATCTGAAACCAAATCAATCTCGATGAAACTTGTCATGTACCTAGCACCAAGTCTCCTCTTTCGATTGGTATAGCGCATACATCCCTATCGAACCTGGTAGAAGAAGTAGGAGCGCGCATATAGAGATTTATTGGGCGCTTTTTATAGCAGAAATGATCAATTTGAGTAAATGAATGAAATTTCACCTATCTGAAACCAAATCAATCTCGATGAAACTTGATATGTACGTAGCCCCAAGTTCCCCTTTTGATTGGAATAGCGCATACATCCCTATCGAACCTGGTACAAGACGTAGGAGGGCGCATATAGAGGTCTAATGGGCGCTATTTATAGCAGAAATGATCAATATGAGTAAATGAATGAAATTTTACCTATCCGAAACCAAATCAATCTCGATGAAACTTGACATGTACCTAACACCAAGTCTCCTCTTTCGATTGGTATAGCGCATACATACCTTTCGAACCTGGTAGAAGACGTTGCAGCGTGCATATAGAGGTCTAATGGGCGCTTTTTATAGCAGAAATGATTAATATGAATAAATGAATGAAATTTTACCTATTTGAAACCAAATCAATCTCGATGAAACTTGACATGTACCTAGCCCCAAGTCTCCTCTTTCGATTGGTATAGCATATGCTTCCCTATCGAACCTGGTAGAAG
This sequence comes from Pinctada fucata, assembly GCA_028142955.1. Classification (NCBI taxonomy): domain Eukaryota; kingdom Metazoa; phylum Mollusca; class Bivalvia; order Pterioida; family Pteriidae; genus Pinctada; species Pinctada fucata. Next base: position 12,274,106 of record AP027107.1, on the reverse strand, counting down.
ACGTAGGAGCGCGCATATAGAGGTCTAATGGGCGCTTTTTATAGCAGAAATGATCAATATGAGTAAATGAATGAAATTTTACCTATCTGAAACCAAATCAATCTCGATGAAACTTGACATGTACCTAGCACCAAGTCTCCTCTTTCGATTGGTATAGCGCATAAATCAATATCGAACCTGGTAGAAGAAGTAGGAGCGTGCATATAGAGATTTATTGGGCGCTTTTTATAGCAGAAATGATCAATTTGAGTAAATGAATGAAATTTCACCTATCTGAAACCAAATCAATCTCGATGAAACTTGAGATGTACGTAGCCCCAAGTCACCTCTTTTGATTGGTATAGCGCATACATCCCTATCGAACCTGGTACAAGACGTAGGAGGGCGCATATAGAGGTCTAATGGGCGCTATTTATAGCAGAAATGATCAATATGAGTAAATGAATGAAATTTTACCTATCTGAAACCAAATCAATCTCAATGAAACTTGACATGTAATTAGCCCCAAGTCTCTTCTTTCGATTGGTATAGCGCATACATCCCTATCGAACCTGGTAGAAGAAGTAGGAGCGCGCAAATAGAGATTTAATGGGCGCTTTTTATAGCAGAAATGATCAATTTGAGTAAATGAATGAAATTTTACTTATCTGAAACCAAATCAATCTCGATGAAACTTGACATGTACCTAGCCCCAAGTCTCTTCTTTCGATTGGTATAGCGCATAAATTCCTATCGAACCTGGTAGAAGAAGTAGGAGCGCGCATATAGAGATTTAATGGGCGCTTTTTATAGCAGAAATGATCAATTTGAGTAAATGAATGAAATTTTACCTATCTGAAACCAAATCAATCTCAATGAAACTTAACATGTACCTAGCCCCAAGTCTCCTCTTTCGATTGGTATAGCGCATACATCCCTATCGAACCTGGTAGAAGACGTAGGAGCGCGCATATAGAGGTCTTATGGGCGCTTTTTATAGCAGAAATGATCAATATGAGTAAATGAATGAAATTATACCTATCTGAAACCAAATCAACTCAATGAAACTTGACATGTACCTAGTACTAAGTCTCCTCTTTCGATTGGTATAGCGCATACATCCCTATCGAACCTGGTAGAAGACGGAGGAGCGTGCATATAGAGGTCTAATGGGCGCTTTTTATAGCAGAAATGATCAATATGAATAAATGAATGAAATTTTACCTATTTGAAACCAAATCAATCTCGATGAAACTTGACATGTACCTAGCCCCAAGTCTCCTCTTTCGATTGGTATAGCGTATACTTCCCTATCGAACCTGGTAGAAGAAGTAGGAGCGCGCATATAGAGGTCTAATGGGCGCTTTTTATAGCAGAAATGATCAATATGAGTAAATGAATGAAATTTTACCTATCTGAAACCAAATCAATCTCGATGAAACTTGACATGTACCTAGCCCCAAGTCTCCTATTTCGATTGATATAGCGCATACATCTCTATCGAACCTGGTACAAGACGTAGGAGCGCACATATAAGGTCTAATGTGCGCTTTTTATAGCAGAAATGATCAATATGAGTAAATGAATGAAATTTTATCTATCTGAAACCAAATCAATCTCGATGAAACTTGTCATGTACCTAGCACCAAGTCTCCTCTTTCGATTGGTATAGCGCATACATCCCTATCGAACCTGGTAGAAGAAGTAGGAGCGCGCATATAGAGATTTATTGGGCGCTTTTTATAGCAGAAATGATCAATTTGAGTAAATGAATGAAATTTCACCTATCTGAAACCAAATCAATCTCGATGAAACTTGATATGTACGTAGCCCCAAGTTCCCCTTTTGATTGGAATAGCGCATACATCCCTATCGAACCTGGTACAAGACGTAGGAGGGCGCATATAGAGGTCTAATGGGCGCTATTTATAGCAGAAATGATCAATATGAGTAAATGAATGAAATTTTACCTATCCGAAACCAAATCAATCTCGATGAAACTTGACATGTACCTAACACCAAGTCTCCTCTTTCGATTGGTATAGCGCATACATACCTTTCGAACCTGGTAGAAGACGTTGCAGCGTGCATATAGAGGTCTAATGGGCGCTTTTTATAGCAGAAATGATCAATATGAATAAATGAATGAAATTATACCTATATGAAACCAAATCAATCTCGATGAAACTTGACATGTCCCTAGCCCCAAGTCTCCTCTTTTGATTGGTATAGTGCATACATCCCTATCGAACCTGGTAGAAGACGTGGGAGCGCGCATATAGAGGTCTAATGGACACTTTTTATAGCAGAAATGATCAATATGAGTAAATGAATGAAATTTTACCTATCTGAAACCAAATCAATCTCGATGAAACTTGACATGTACCTAGCCGCAAGTCTCCTCTTTCGATTGGTATAGTGCATACAACCCTATCGAATCTTGTAGAAAAAGTAGGAGCGCGCATATAGAGGTCTAAAGAGCGATTTTTATAGCAGAAATGATCAATATGAGTAAATGAATGAAATTTTACTTATCTGAAACCAAATCAATCTCGATGAAACTTGACATGTACCTAGCCCCAAGTCTCTTCTTTCGATTGGTATAGCGCATACATCCCTATCGAACCTGGTAGAAGAAGTAGGAGCGCGCATATAGAGATTTAATGGGCGCTTTTTATAGCAGAAATGATCAATTTGAGTAAATGAATGAAATTTTACCTATCTGAAACCAAATCAATCTCGATGAAACTTGACATGTACCTAGCCCCAAGTCTCCTCTTTCGATTGTTTTAGCGCATACATCCCTATCGAACCTGGTAGAAGACGGAGGAGCGTGCATATAGAGGTCTAATGGGCGCTTTTTATAGCAGAAATGATTAATATGAATAAATGAATGAAATTTTACCTATTTGAAACCAAATCAATCTCGATGAAACTTGACATGTACCTAGCCCCAAGTCTCCTCTTTCGATTGGTATAGCATATGCTTCCCTATCGAACCTGGTAGAAGACGTAGGAGCGCGCATATAGAGGTCTAATGGGCGCTTTTTATAGCAGAAATGATCAATATGAGTAAATGAATGAAATTTTACCTATCTGAAACCAAATCAATCTCGATGAAACTTGACATGTACCTAGCACCAAGTCTCCTCTTTCGATTGGTATAGCGCATAAATCAATATCGAACCTGGTAGAAGAAGTAGGAGCGTGCATATAGAGATTTATTGGGCGCTTTTTATAGCAGAAATGATCGATTTGAGTAAATGAATGAAATTTCACCTATCTGAAACCAAATCAATCTCGATGAAACTTGAGATGTACGTAGCCCCAAGTCACCTCTTTTGATTGGTATAGCGCATACATCCCTATCGAACCTGGTACAAGACGTAGGAGGGCGCATATAGAGGTCTAATGGGCGCTATTTATAGCAGAAATGATCAATATGAGTAAATGAATGAAATTTTACCTATCTGAAACCAAATCAATCTCAATGAAACTTGACATGTAATTAGCCCCAAGTCTCTTCTTTCGATTGGTATAGCGCATACATCCCTATCGAACCTGGTAGAAGAAGTAGGAGCGCGCATATAGAGATTTAATGGGCGCTTTTTATAGCAGAAATGATCAATTTGAGTAAATGAATGAAATTTTACTTATCTGAAACCAAATCAATCTCGATGAAACTTGACATGTACCTAGCCCCAAGTCTCTTCTTTCGATTGGTATAGCGCATAAATCCCTATCGAACCTGGTAGAAGAAGTAGGAGCGCGCATATAGAGATTTAATGGGCGCTTTTTATAGCAGAAATGATCAATTTGAGTAAATGAATGAAATTTTACCTATCTGAAACCAAATCAATCTCAATGAAACTTAACATGTACCTAGCCCCAAGTCTCCTCTTTCGATTGGTATAGCGCATACATCCCTATCGAACCTGGTAGAAGACGTAGGAGCGCGCATATAGAGGTCTTATGGGCGCTTTTTATAGCAGAAATGATCAATATGAGTAAATGAATGAAATTATACCTATCTGAAACCAAATCAACTCAATGAAACTTGACATGTACCTAGTACTAAGTCTCCTCTTTCGATTGGTATAGCGCATACATCCCTATCGAACCTGGTAGAAGACGGAGGAGCGTGCATATAGAGGTCTAATGGGCGCTTTTTATAGCAGAAATGATCAATATGAATAAATGAATGAAATTTTACCTATTTGAAACCAAATCAATCTCGATGAAACTTGACATGTACCTAGCCCCAAGTCTCCTCTTTCGATTGGTATAGCGTATACTTCCCTATCGAACCTGGTAGAAGAAGTAGGAGCGCGCATATAGAGGTCTAATGGGCGCTTTTTATAGCAGAAATGATCAATATGAGTAAATGAATGAAATTTTACCTATCTGAAACCAAATCAATCTCGATGAAACTTGACATGTACCTAGCCCCAAGTCTCCTATTTCGATTGGTATAGCGCATACATCTCTATCGAACCTGGTACAAGACGTAGGAGCGCACATATAAGGTCTAATGTGCGCTTTTTATAGCAGAAATGATCAATATGAGTAAATGAATGAAATTTTATCTATCTGAAACCAAATCAATCTCGATGAAACTTGTCATGTACCTAGCACCAAGTCTCCTCTTTCGATTGGTATAGCGCATACATCCCTATCGAACCTGGTAGAAGAAGTAGGAGCGCGCATATAGAGATTTATTGGGCGCTTTTTATAGCAGAAATGATCAATTTGAGTAAATGAATGAAATTTCACCTATCTGAAACCAAATCAATCTCGATGAAACTTGATATGTACGTAGCCCCAAGTTCCCCTTTTGATTGGAATAGCGCATACATCCCTATCGAACCTGGTACAAGACGTAGGAGGGCGCATATAGAGGTCTAATGGGCGCTATTTATAGCAGAAATGATCAATATGAGTAAATGAATGAAATTTTACCTATCCGAAACCAAATCAATCTCGATGAAACTTGACATGTACCTAACACCAAGTCTCCTCTTTCGATTGGTATAGCGCATACATACCTTTCGAACCTGGTAGAAGACGTTGCAGCGTGCATATAGAGGTCTAATGGGCGCTTTTTATAGCAGAAATGATCAATATGAATAAATGAATGAAATTATACCTATATGAAACCAAATCAATCTCGATGAAACTTGACATGTCCCTAGCCCCAAGTCTCCTCTTTCGATTGGTATAGCGCATACATCCCTATCGAACCTGGTAAAAGACGTAGTAGCGCGCATATAAAGATCTAATGGGCGCTTTTTATAGCAGAAATGATCAATATGAGTAAATGAATGAAATTTTTCCTATATGAGACCAAATCAATCTCGATGAAACTTGATATGTACATAACACCAAGTCTCCTCTTTCGATTGGTATAGCGCATACATCCCTATCGAACCTGGTAGAAGACGTAGGAGCGCGCATATAGAGGTCTATTTTTCCGCGCTTTTTATACAGAAATGATCAATATGAGTAAATGAATGAAATTATACCTATCTGAAACCAAATCAATCTCGATGAAACTTGACATGTACCTAACACCAAGTCTCCTCTTTCGATTGGTATAGCGCATACATCCCTATCGAACCTGGTAGAAGACGTAGGAGCGCGCATATAGAGGTCTAAAGAGCGCTTTTTATAGCAGAAATGATCAATATGAGTAAATGAATGAAATTATACCTATCTGAAACCAAATCAATCTCGATGAAACTTGACTCGCCCCAAGTCTCCTCTTTCGATTGGTATAGCGCATACATCCCTATCGAACCTGGTAGAAGACGTAGGAGCACGCATATAGAGGTCTAAAGAACGCTTTTTATAGCAGAAATGATCAATATGAGTAAATGAATGAAATTTTACCTATCCGAAACCAAATCAATCTCGATGAAACTTGACATGTACCTAACACCAAGTCTCCTCTTTCGATTGGTATAGCGCATACATACCTATCGAACCTGGTAGAAGACGTTTCAGCGTGCATATAGAGGTCTAATGGGCGCTTTTTATAGCAGAAATGATCAATATGAATAAATGAATGAAATTTCACCTATCTGTAACCAAATCAATCTCGATGAAACTTGACATGAACTTAGCCCCAAGTCTCCTCTTTCGATTGGTATAGCGCATGTATCCCTATCGTACCTGGTAGAAGACGTAGGAGCGCGCATATAGAGATCTATTAGTTCGCGCTTTTTATACAGAAATGATCAATATGAGTAAATGAATGAAATTATACCTATCTGAAACCAAATCAATCTCGATGAAACTTGACATGTACCTAACACCAAGTCTCCTCTTTCGATTGGTATAGCGCATACATCCCTATCGAACCTGGTAGAAGACGTAGGAGCGCGCATATAGAGGTCTAAAGAGCGCTTTTTATAGCAGAAATGATCAATATGAGTAAATGAATGAAATTATACCTATCTGAAACCAAATCAATCTCGATGAAACTTGACTCGCCCCAAGTCTCCTCTTTCGATTGGTATAGCGCATACATCCCTATCGAACCTGGTAGAAGACGTAGGAGCACGCATATAGAGGTCTAAAGAACGCTTTTTATAGCAGAAATGATCAATATGAGTAAATGAATGAAATTTTACCTATCCGAAACCAAATCAATCTCGATGAAACTTGACATGTACCTAACACCAAGTCTCCTCTTTCGATTGGTATAGCGCATACATACCTATCGAACCTGGTAGAAGACGTTTCAGCGTGCATATAGAGGTCTAATGGGCGCTTTTTATAGCAGAAATGATCAATATGAATAAATGAATGAAATTACACCTATCTGTAACCAAATCAATCTCGATGAAACTTGACATGAACTTAGCCCCAAGTCTCCTCTTTCGATTGGTATAGCGCATGTATCCCTATCGTACCTGGTAGAAGACGTAGGAGCGCGCATATAGAGATCTATTAGTTCGCGCTTTTTATACAGAAATGATCAATATGAGTAAATGAATGAAATTATACCTATCTGAAACCAAATCAATCTCGATGAAACTTGACATGTACCTAGCCCCAAGTCTCTTCTTTCGATTGGTATAGCGCATACATCCCTATCGAACCTGGTAGAAGAAGTAGGAGCGCGCATATAGAGATTTAATGGGCGCTTTTTATAGCAGAAATGATCAATTTGAGTAAATGAATGAAATTTTACCTATCTGAAACCAAATCAATCTCAATGAAACTTGACATGTACCTAGCCCCAAGTCTCCTCTTTCGATTGGTATAGCGCATACATCCCTATCGAACCTGGTAGAAGACTTAGGTGCGCGCATATAGAGGTCTTATGGGCGCTTTTTATAGCAGAAATGATCAATATGAGTAAATGAATGAAATTATACCTATCTGAAACCAAATCAATCTCAATGAAACTTGACATGTACCTAGTACTAAGTCTCCTCTTTCGATTGGTATAGTGCATACATCCCTATCGAACCTGGTAGAAGACGTGGGAGCGCGCATATAGAGGTCTAATGGACACTTTTTATTGCAGAAATGATCAATATGAGTAAATGAATGAAATTTTACCTATCTGAAACCAAAACAATCTCGATGAAACTTGACATGTACCTAGCCGCAAGTCTCCTCTTTCGATTGGTATAGTGCATACAACCCTATCGAATCTTGTAGAAAAAGTAGGAGCGCGCATATAGAGGTCTAAAGAGCGATTTTTATAGCAGAAATGATCAATATGAGTAAATGAATGAAATTTTACTTATCTGAAACCAAATCAATCTGGATGAAACTTGCCATGTACCTAGCCCCAAGTCTCTTCTTTCGATTGGTATAGCGCATACATCCCTATCGAACCTGGTAGAAGAAGTAGGAGCGCGCATATAGAGATTTAATGGGCGCTTTTTATAGCAGAAATGATCAATTTGAGTAAATGAATGAAATTTTACCTATCTGAAACCAAATCAATCTCAATGAAACTTGACATGTACCTAGTACTAAGTCTCCTCTTTCGATTGGTATAGCGCATGCATCCCATATAACCCTGTAGAAGACGTAGGAGCGCGCATATAGAGGTCTAATGGGCACTTTTTATAGCAGAAATGATCAATATGAGTAAATGAATGAAATTTTACCTATCTGAAACAAAATCAATCTCGATGAAACTTGACATGTACCTAGCCCCAAGTCTCCTATTTCGATTGGTATAGCGCATACATCTCTATCGAACCTGGTACAAGACGTAGGAGCGCGCATATAAGGTCTAATGTGCGCTTTTTATAGCAGAAATGATCAATATGAGTAAATGAATGAAATTTTATCTATCTGAAACCAAATCAATCTCGATGAAACTTGACATGTACCTAGCACCAAGTCTCCTCTTTCGATTGGTATAGCGCATAAATCCCTATCGAACCCGGTAGAAGAAGTAGGAGCGCGCATATAGAGATTTATTGGGCGCTTTTTATAGCAGAAATGATCAATTTGAGTAAATGAATGAAATTTTACCTATTTAAAACCAAATCAATCTCGATGAAACTTGAGATGTACCCCCAAGTCACCTCTTTTGATTGGTATAGCGCATACATCCCTATCGAACCTGGTACAAGACGTAGGAGGGCGCATATAGAGGTCTAATGGGCGCTATTTATAGCAGAAATGATCAATATGAGTAAATGAATGAAATTTTACCTATCTGAAACCAAATCAATCTCAATGAAACTTGACATGTAATTAGCCCCAAGTCTCTTCTTTCGATTGGTATAGCGCATACATCCCTATCGAACCTTGTAGAAGAAGTAGGAGCGCGCATATAGAGATTTAATGGGCGCTTTTTATATCAGAAATGATCAATTTGAGTAAATGAATGAAATTTCACCTATCTGAAACCAAATCAATCTCGATGAAACTTGACATGTACCTAGCCCCAAGTCTCCTCTTTCGATTGGTATAGCGCATACATCCCTATCGAACCTGGTAGAAGACGTAGGAGCGCGCATATAGAGGTCTTATGGGCGCTTTTTATAGCAGAAATGATCAATATGAGTAAATGAATGAAATTATACCTATCTGAAACCAAATCAATCTCAATGAAACTTGACATGTACCTAGTACTAAGTCTCCTCTTTCGATTGGTATAGCGCATACATCACTATCGAACCTGGTAGAAGACGTAGGAGCGCGCATATAGAGGTCTAATGGGCACTTTTTATTGCAGAAATGATCAATATGAGTAAATGAATGAAATTTTACCTATCTGAAACCAAATCAATCTCGATGAAACTTGACATGTACCTAGCCGCAAGTCTCCTCTTTCGATTGGTATAGTGCATACAACCCTATCGAATCTTGTAGAAAAAGTAGGAGCGCGCATATAGAGGTCTAAAGAGCGATTTTTATAGCAGAAATGATCAATATGAGTAAATGAATGAAATTTTACTTATCTGAAACCAAATCAATCTCGATGAAACTTGACATGTACCTAGCCCCAAGTCTCTTCTTTCGATTGGTATAGCGCATACATCCCTATCGAACCTGGTAGAAGAAGTAGGAGCGCGCATATAGAGATTTAATGGGCGCTTTTTATAGCAGAAATGATCAATTTGAGTAAATGAATGAAATTTTACCTATCTGAAACCAAATCAATCTCAATGAAACTTAACATGTACCTAGCCCCAAGTCTCCTCTTTCGATTGGTATAGCGCATACATCCCTATCGAACCTGGTAGAAGACGTAGGAGCGCGCATATAGAGGTCTTATGGGCGCTTTTTATAGCAGAAATGATCAATATGAGTAAATGAATGAAATTATACCTATCTGAAACCAAATCAATCTCAATGAAACTTGACATGTACCTAGTACTAAGTCTCCTCTTTCGATTGGTATAGCGCATACATCCCTATCGAACCTGGTAGAAGACGTAGGAGCGCGCATATAGAGGTCTAATGGGCACTTTTTATTGCAGAAATGATCAATATGAGTAAATGAATGAAATTTTACCTATCTGAAACCAAATCAATCTCGATGAAACTTTACATGTACCTAGCACCAAGTCTCCTCTTTCGATTGGTATAGCGCATACATCCCTATCGAATCTGGTAGAAAAAGTAGGAGCGCGCATATAGAGGTCTAAAGAGCGCTTTTTATAGCAGAAATGATATTGCAATATGAATAAATGAATGAAATTTTACCTATCTGAAACCAAATCAATCTTAATGAAACTTGACATGTACCTAGCCCCAAGGTTCCTTTTTTGATTGGTATAGCGCATACATCCCTATCGAACCTGGTAGAAGAAGTAGGAGCGCGCATAAAGAGGTCTAATGGGCGCTTTTTATAGCAGAAATGATCAATATGAGTAAATGAATGAAATTATACCTATCTGAAACCAAATCAATCTCAATGAAACTTGACATGTACCTAGTACTAAGTCTCCTCTTTCGATTGGTATAGTGCATACATCCCTATCGAACCTGGTAGAAGACGTGGGAGCGCGCATATAGAGGTCTAATGGACACTTTTTATTGCAGAAATGATCAATATGAGTAAATGAATGAAATTTTACCTATCTGAAACCAAATCAATCTCGATGAAACTTGACATGTACCTAGCCGCAAGTCTCCTCTTTCGATTGGTATAGTGCATACAACCCTATCGAATCTTTTAGAAAAAGTAGGAGCGCGCATATAGAGGTCTAAAGAGCGATTTTTATAGCAGAAATGATCAATATGAGAAAATGAATGAAATTTTACTTATCTGAAACCAAATCAATCTCGATGAAACTTGACATGTACCTAGCCCCAAGTCTCTTCTTTCGATTGGTATAGCGCATACATCCCTATCGAACCTGGTAGAAGAAGTAGGAGCGCGCATATAGAGATTTAATGGGCGCTTTTTATAGCAGAAATGATCAATTTGAGTAAATGAATGAAATTTTACCTATCTGAAACCAAATCAATCTCAATGAAACTTGACATGTACCTAGCCCCAAGTCTCCTCTTTCGATTGGTATAGCGCATACATCCCTATCGAACCTGGTAGAAGACTTAGGTGCGCGCATATAGAGGTCTTATGGGCGCTTTTTATAGCAGAAATGATCAATATGAGTAAATGAATGAAATTATACCTATCTGAAACCAAATCAATCTCAATGAAACTTGACATGTACCTAGTACTAAGTCTCCTCTTTCGATTGGTATAGTGCATACATCCCTATCGAACCTGGTAGAAGACGTGGGAGCGCGCATATAGAGGTCTAATGGACACTTTTTATTGCAGAAATGATCAATATGAGTAAATGAATGAAATTTTACCTATCTGAAACCAAAACAATCTCGATGAAACTTGACATGTACCTAGCCGCAAGTCTCCTCTTTCGATTGGTATAGTGCATACAACCCTATCGAATCTTGTAGAAAAAGTAGGAGCGCGCATATAGAGGTCTAAAGAGCGATTTTTATAGCAGAAATGATCAATATGAGTAAATGAATGAAATTTTACTTATCTGAAACCAAATCAATCTGGATGAAACTTGACATGTACCTAGCCCCAAGTCTCTTCTTTCGATTGGCATAGCGCATACATCCCTATCGAACCTGGTAGAAGAAGTAGGAGCGCGCATATAGAGATTTAATGGGCGCTTTTTATAGCAGAAATGATCAATTTGAGTAAATGAATGAAATTTTACCTATCTGAAACCAAATCAATCTCAATGAAACTTGACATGTACCTAGTACTAAGTCTCCTCTTTCGATTGGTATAGCGCATGCATCCCATATAACCCTGTAGAAGACGTAGGAGCGCGCATATAGAGGTCTAATGGGCACTTTTTATAGCAGAAATGATCAATATGAGTAAATGAATGAAATTTTACCTATCTGAAACAAAATCAATCTCGATGAAACTTGACATGTACCTAGCCCCAAGTCTCTTCTTTCGATTGGTATAGCGCATACATCCCTATCGAACCTGGTAGAAGAAGTAGGAGCGCGCATATAGAGATTTAATGGGCGCTTTTTATTGCAGAAATGATCAATATGAGTAAATGAATGAAATTTTACCTATCTGAAACCAAATCAATCTCAATGAAACTTGACATGTACCTAGCCCCAAGTCTCCTATTTCGATTGGTATAGCGCATACATCTCTATCGAACCTGGTACAAGACGTAGGAGCGCGCATATAAGGTCTAATGTGCGCTTTTTATAGCAGAAATGATCAATATGAGTAAATGAATGAAATTTTATCTATCTGAAACCAAATCAATCTCGATGAAACTTGACATGTACCTAGCACCAAGTCTCCTCTTTCGATTGGTATAGCGCATAAATCCCTATCGAACCTGGTAGAAGAAGTAGGAGCGCGCATATAGAGATTTATTGGGCGCTTTTTATAGCAGAAATGATCAATTTGAGTAAATGAATGAAATTTTACCTATTTAAAACCAAATCAATCTCGATGAAACTTGAGATGTACCCCCAAGTCACCTCTTTTGATTGGTATAGCGCATACATCCCTATCGAACCTGGTACAAGACGTAGGAGGGCGCATATAGAGGTCTAATGGGCGCTATTTATAGCAGAAATGATCAATATGAGTAAATGAATGAAATTTTACCTATCTGAAACCAAATCAATCTCAATGAAACTTGACATGTAATTAGCCCCAAGTCTCTTCTTTCGATTGGTATAGCGCATACATCCCTATCGAACCTTGTAGAAGAAGTAGGAGCGCGCATATAGAGATTTAATGGGCGCTTTTTATATCAGAAATGATCAATTTGAGTAAATGAATGAAATTTCACCTATCTGAAACCAAATCAATCTCGATGAAACTTGACATGTACCTAGCCCCAAGTCTCCTCTTTCGATTGGTATAGCGCATACATCCCTATCGAACCTGGTAGAAGACGTAGGAGCGCGCATATAGAGGTCTTATGGGCGCTTTTTATAGCAGAAATGATCAATATGAGTAAATGAATGAAATTATACCTATCTGAAACCAAATCAATCTCAATGAAACTTGACATGTACCTAGTACTAAGTCTCCTCTTTCGATTGGTATAGCGCATACATCACTATCGAACCTGGTAGAAGACGTAGGAGCGCGCATATAGAGGTCTAATGGGCACTTTTTATTGCAGAAATGATCAATATGAGTAAATGAATGAAATTTTACCTATCTGAAACCAAATCAATCTCGATGAAACTTGACATGTACCTAGCCGCAAGTCTCCTCTTTCGATTGGTATAGCGCATACAACCCTATCGAATCTTGTAGAAAAAGTAGGAGCGCGCATATAGAGGTCTAAAGAGCGATTTTTATAGCAGAAATGATCAATATGAGTAAATGAATGAAATTTTACTTATCTGAAACCAAATCAATCTCGATGAAACTTGACATGTACCTAGCCCCAAGTCTCTTCTTTCGATTGGTATAGCGCATACATCCCTATCGAACCTGGTAGAAGAAGTAGGAGCGCGCATATAGAGATTTAATGGGCGCTTTTTATAGCAGAAATGATCAATTTGAGTAAATGAATGAAATTTTACCTATCTGAAACCAAATCAATCTCAATGAAACTTAACATGTACCTAGCCCCAAGTCTCCTCTTTCGATTGGCATAGCGCATACATCCCTATCGAACCTGGTAGAAGACGTAGGAGCGCGCATATAGAGGTCTTATGGGCGCTTTTTATAGCAGAAATGATCAATATGAGTAAATGAATGAAATTATACCTATCTGAAACCAAATCAATCTCAATGAAACTTGACATGTACCTAGTACTAAGTCTCCTCTTTCGATTGGTATAGCGCATACATCCCTATCGAACCTGGTAGAAGACGTAGGAGCGCGCATATAGAGGTCTAATGGGCACTTTTTATTGCAGAAATGATCAATATGAGTAAATGAATGAAATTTTACCTATCTGAAACCAAATCAATCTCGATGAAACTTTACATGTACCTAGCACCAAGTCTCCTCTTTCGATTGGTATAGCGCATACATCCCTATCGAATCTGGTAGAAAAAGTAGGAGCGCGCATATAGAGGTCTAAAGAGCGCTTTTTATAGCAGAAATGATATTGCAATATGAATAAATGAATGAAATTTTACCTATCTGAAACCAAATCAATCTTAATGAAACTTGACATGTACCTAGCCCCAAGGTTCCTTTTTTGATTGGTATAGCGCATACATCCCTATCGAACCTGGTAGAAGAAGTAGGAGCGCGCATAAAGAGGTCTAATGGGCGCTTTTTATAGCAGAAATGATCAATATGAGTAAATGAATGAAATTATACCTATCTGAAACCAAATCAATCTCAATGAAACTTGACATGTACCTAGTACTAAGTCTCCTCTTTCGATTGGTATAGTGCATACATCCCTATCGAACCTGGTAGAAGACGTGGGAGCGCGCATATAGAGGTCTAATGGACACTTTTTATTGCAGAAATGATCAATATGAGTAAATGAATGAAATTTTACCTATCTGAAACCAAATCAATCTCGATGAAACTTGACATGTACCTAGCCGCAAGTCTCCTCTTTCGATTGGTATAGTGCATACAACCCTATCGAATCTTTTAGAAAAAGTAGGAGCGCGCATATAGAGGTCTAAAGAGCGATTTTTATAGCAGAAATGATCAATATGAGTAAATGAATGAAATTTTACTTATCTGAAACCAAATCAATCTCGATGAAACTTGACATGTACCTAGCCCCAAGTCTCTTCTTTCGATTGGTATAGCGCATACATCCCTATCGAACCTGGTAGAAGAAGTAGGAGCGCGCATATAGAGATTTAATGGGTGCTTTTTATAGCAGAAATGATCAATTTGAGTAAATGAATGAAATTTTACCTATCTGAAACCAAATCAATCTCGATGAAACTTGACATGTACCTAGCCCCAAGTCTCCTCTTTCGATTGTTTTAGCGCATACATCCCTATCGAACCTGGTAGAAGACGGAGGAGCGTGCATATAGAGGTCTAATGGGCGCTTTTTATAGCAGAAATGATTAATATGAATAAATGAATGAAATTTTACCTATTTGAAACCAAATCAATCTCGATGAAACTTGACATGTACCTAGCCCAAAGTCTCCTCTTTCGATTGGTATAGCATATGCTTCCCTATCGAACCTGGTAGAAGACGTAGGAGCGCGCATATAGAGGTCTAATGGGCGCTTTTTATAGCAGAAATGATCAATATGAGTAAATGAATGAAATTTTACCTATCTGAAACCAAATCAATCTCGATGAAACTTGACATGTACCTAGCACCAAGTCTCCTCTTTCGATTGGTATAGCGCATAAATCAATATCGAACCTGGTAGAAGAAGTAGGAGCGTGCATATAGAGATTTATTGGGCGCTTTTTATAGCAGAAATGATCAATTTGAGTAAATGAATGAAATTTCACCTATCTGAAACCAAATCAATCTCGATGAAACTTGAGATGTACGTAGCCCCAAGTCACCTCTTTTGATTGGTATAGCGCATACATCCCTATCGAACCTGGTACAAGACGTAGGAGGGCGCATATAGAGGTCTAATGGGCGCTATTTATAGCAGAAATGATCAATATGAGTAAATGAATGAAATTTTACCTATCTGAAACCAAATCAATCTCAATGAAACTTGACATGTAATTAGCCCCAAGTCTCTTCTTTCGATTGGTATAGCGCATACATCCCTATCGAACCTGGTAGAAGAAGTAGGAGCGCGCATATAGAGATTTAATGGGCGCTTTTTATAGCAGAAATGATCAATTTGAGTAAATGAATGAAATTTTACTTATCTGAAACCAAATCAATCTCGATGAAACTTGACATGTACCTAGCCCCAAGTCTCTTCTTTCGATTGGTATAGCGCATACATCCCTATCGAACCTGGTAGAAGAAGTAGGAGCGCGCATATAGAGATTTAATGGGCGCTTTTTATAGCAGAAATGATCAATTTGAGTAAATGAATGAAATTTTACCTATCTGAAACCAAATCAATCTCAATGAAACTTAACATGTACCTAGCCCCAAGTCTCCTCTTTCGATTGGTATAGCGCATACATCCCTATCGAACCTGGTAGAAGACGTAGGAGCGCGCATATAGAGGTCTTATGGGCGCTTTTTATAGCAGAAATGATCAATATGAGTAAATGAATGAAATTATACCTATCTGAAACCAAATCAACTCAATGAAACTTGACATGTACCTAGTACTAAGTCTCCTCTTTCGATTGGTATAGCGCATACATCCCTATCGAACCTAGTAGAAGACGGAGGAGCGTGCATATAGAGGTCTAATGGGCGCTTTTTATAGCAGAAATGATCAATATGAATAAATGAATGAAATTTTACCTATTTGAAACCAAATCAATCTCGATGAAACTTGACATGTACCTAGCCCCAAGTCTCCTCTTTCGATTGGTATAGCGTATACTTCCCTATCGAACCTGGTAGAAGAAGTAGGAGCGCGCATATAGAGGTCTAATGGGCGCTTTTTATAGCAGAAATGATCAATATGAGTAAATGAATGAAATTTTACCTATCTGAAACCAAATCAATCTCGATGAAACTTGACATGTACCTAGCCCAAAGTCTCCTCTTTCGATTGGTATAGCATATGCTTCCCTATCGAACCTGGTAGAAGACGTAGGAGCGCGCATATAGAGGTCTAATGGGCGCTTTTTATAGCAGAAATGATCAATATGAGTAAATGAATGAAATTTTACCTATCTGAAACCAAATCAATCTCAATGAAACTTGACATGTAATTAGCCCCAAGTCTCTTCTTTCGATTGGTATAGCGCATACATCCCTATCGAACCTGGTAGAAGAAGTAGGAGCGCGCATATAGAGATTTAATGGGCGCTTTTTATAGCAGAAATGATCAATTTGAGTAAATGAATGAAATTTTACTTATCTGAAACCAAATCAATCTCGATGAAACTTGACATGTACCTAGCCCCAAGTCTCTTCTTTCGATTGGTATAGCGCATACATCCCTATCGAACCTGGTAGAAGAAGTAGGAGCGCGCATATAGAGATTTAATGGGCGCTTTTTATAGCAGAAATGATCAATTTGAGTAAATGAATGAAATTTTACCTATCTGAAACCAAATCAATCTCAATGAAACTTAACATGTACCTAGCCCCAAGTCTCCTCTTTCGATTGGTATAGCGCATACATCCCTATCGAACCTGGTAGAAGACGTAGGAGCGCGCATATAGAGGTCTTATGGGCGCTTTTTATAGCAGAAATGATCAATATGAGTAAATGAATGAAATTATACCTATCTGAAACCAAATCAACTCAATGAAACTTGACATGTACCTAGTACTAAGTCTCCTCTTTCGATTGGTATAGCGCATACATCCCTATCGAACCTGGTAGAAGAAGTAGGAGCGCGCATATAGAGATTTAATGGGTGCTTTTTATAGCAGAAATGATCAATTTGAGTAAATGAATGAAATTTTACCTATCTGAAACCAAATCAATCTCGATGAAACTTGACATGTACCTAGCCCCAAGTCTCCTCTTTCGATTGTTTTAGCGCATACATCCCTATCGAACCTGGTAGAAGACGGAGGAGCGTGCATATAGAGGTCTAATGGGCGCTTTTTATAGCAGAAATGATTAATATGAATAAATGAATGAAATTTTACCTATTTGAAACCAAATCAATCTCGATGAAACTTGACATGTACCTAGCCCAAAGTCTCCTCTTTCGATTGGTATAGCATATGCTTCCCTATCGAACCTGGTAGAAGACGTAGGAGCGCGCATATAGAGGTCTAATGGGCGCTTTTTATAGCAGAAATGATCAATATGAGTAAATGAATGAAATTTTACCTATCTGAAACCAAATCAATCTCGATGAAACTTGACATGTACCTAGCACCAAGTCTCCTCTTTCGATTGGTATAGCGCATAAATCAATATCGAACCTGGTAGAAGAAGTAGGAGCGTGCATATAGAGATTTATTGGGCGCTTTTTATAGCAGAAATGATCAATTTGAGTAAATGAATGAAATTTCACCTATCTGAAACCAAATCAATCTCGATGAAACTTGAGATGTACGTAGCCCCAAGTCACCTCTTTTGATTGGTATAGCGCATACATCCCTATCGAACCTGGTACAAGACGTAGGAGGGCGCATATAGAGGTCTAATGGGCGCTATTTATAGCAGAAATGATCAATATGAGTAAATGAATGAAATTTTACCTATCTGAAACCAAATCAATCTCAATGAAACTTGACATGTAATTAGCCCCAAGTCTCTTCTTTCGATTGGTATAGCGCATACATCCCTATCGAACCTGGTAGAAGAAGTAGGAGCGCGCATATAGAGATTTAATGGGCGCTTTTTATAGCAGAAATGATCAATTTGAGTAAATGAATGAAATTTTACTTATCTGAAACCAAATCAATCTCGATGAAACTTGACATGTACCTAGCCCCAAGTCTCTTCTTTCGATTGGTATAGCGCATACATCCCTATCGAACCTGGTAGAAGAAGTAGGAGCGCGCATATAGAGATTTAATGGGCGCTTTTTATAGCAGAAATGATCAATTTGAGTAAATGAATGAAATTTTACCTATCTGAAACCAAATCAATCTCAATGAAACTTAACATGTACCTAGCCCCAAGTCTCCTCTTTCGATTGGTATAGCGCATACATCCCTATCGAACCTGGTAGAAGACGTAGGAGCGCGCATATAGAGGTCTTATGGGCGCTTTTTATAGCAGAAATGATCAATATGAGTAAATGAATGAAATTATACCTATCTGAAACCAAATCAACTCAATGAAACTTGACATGTACCTAGTACTAAGTCTCCTCTTTCGATTGGTATAGCGCATACATCCCTATCGAACCTAGTAGAAGACGGAGGAGCGTGCATATAGAGGTCTAATGGGCGCTTTTTATAGCAGAAATGATCAATATGAATAAATGAATGAAATTTTACCTATTTGAAACCAAATCAATCTCGATGAAACTTGACATGTACCTAGCCCCAAGTCTCCTCTTTCGATTGGTATAGCGTATACTTCCCTATCGAACCTGGTAGAAGAAGTAGGAGCGCGCATATAGAGGTCTAATGGGCGCTTTTTATAGCAGAAATGATCAATATGAGTAAATGAATGAAATTTTACCTATCTGAAACCAAATCAATCTCGATGAAACTTGACATGTACCTAGCCCCAAGTCTCCTATTTCGATTGGTATAGCGCATACATCTCTATCGAACCTGGTACAAGACGTAGGAGCGCACATATAAGGTCTAATGTGCGCTTTTTATAGCAGAAATGATCAATATGAGTAAATGAATGAAATTTTATCTATCTGAAACCAAATCAATCTCGATGAAACTTGTCATGTACCTAGCACCAAGTCTCCTCTTTCGATTGGTATAGCGCATACATCCCTATCGAACCTGGTAGAAGAAGTAGGAGCGCGCATATAGAGATTTATTGGGCGCTTTTTATAGCAGAAATGATCAATTTGAGTAAATGAATGAAATTTCACCTATCTGAAACCAAATCAATCTCGATGAAACTTGATATGTACGTAGCCCCAAGTTCCCCTTTTGATTGGAATAGCGCATACATCCCTATCGAACCTGGTACAAGACGTAGGAGGGCGCATATAGAGGTCTAATGGGTGCTATTTATAGCAGAAATGATCAATATGAGTAAATGAATGAAATTTTACCTATCCGAAACCAAATCAATCTCGATGAAACTTGACATGTACCTAACACCAAGTCTCCTCTTTCGATTGGTATAGCGCATACATACCTTTCGAACCTGGTAGAAGACGTTGCAGCGTGCATAAAGAGGTCTAATGGGCGCTTTTTATAGCAGAAATGATCAATATGAATAAATGAATGAAATTATACCTATATGAAACCAAATCAATCTCGATGAAACTTGACATGTCCCTAGCCCCAAGTCTCCTCTTTCGATTGGTATAGCGCATACATCCCTATCGAACCTGGTAAAAGACGTAGTAGCGCGCATATAAAGATCTAATGGGCGCTTTTTATAGCAGAAATGATCAATATGAGTAAATGAATGAAATTTTTCCTATATGAGACCAAATCAATCTCGATGAAACTTGATATGTACATAACACCAAGTCTCCTCTTTCGATTGGTATAGCGCATACATCCCTATCGAACCTGGTAGAAGACGTAGGAGCGCGCATATAGAGGTCTATTTTTCCGCGCTTTTTATACAGAAATGATCAATATGAGTAAATGAATGAAATTTTACCTATCTGAAACCAAATCAATCTCGATGAAACTTGACATGTACCTAACACCAAGTCTCCTCTTTCGATTGGTATAGCGCATACATCCCTATCGAACCTGGTAGAAGACGTAGGAGCGCGCATATAGAGGTCTAAAGAGCGCTTTTTATAGCAGAAATGATCAATATGAGTAAATGAATGAAATTATACCTATCTGAAACCAAATCAATCTCGATGAAACTTGACTCGCCCCAAGTCTCCTCTTTCGATTGGTATAGCGCATACATCCCTATCGAACCTGGTAGAAGACGTAGGAGCACGCATATAGAGGTCTAAAGAACGCTTTTTATAGCAGAAATGATCAATATGAGTAAATGAATGAAATTTTACCTATCCGAAACCAAATCAATCTCGATGAAACTTGACATGTACCTAACACCAAGTCTCCTCTTTCGATTGGTATAGCGCATACATACCTATCGAACCTGGTAGAAGACGTTTCAGCGTGCATATAGAGGTCTAATGGGCGCTTTTTATAGCAGAAATGATCAATATGAATAAATGAATGAAATTACACCTATCTGTTACCAAATCAATCTCGATGAAACTTGACATGAACTTAGCCCCAAGTCTCCTCTTTCGATTGGTATAGCGCATGTATCCCTATCGTACCTGGTAGAAGACGTAGGAGCGCGCATATAGAGATCTATTAGTTCGCGCTTTTTATACAGAAATGATCAATATGAGTAAATGAATGAAATTATACCTATCTGAAACCAAATCAATCTCGATGAAACTTGACATGTACCTAGCACCAAGTCTCCTCTTTCGATTGGTATAGCACATACATCCCTATCGTACCTGGTAGAAGACGTAGGAGCGCGCATATAGAGGTCTAATGGGCGCTTTTTATAGCAGAAATGACCAATATGAATAAATGATTGAAATTATACCTATCTGAAACCAAATCAGTCTCTATGAAACTTGACATGTACTTAGCCCCAAGTCTCCTCTTTCGATTGGTATAGCGCATAAATCCCTATCGAACCTGGTACAAGACGTAGGAGCGCGCATATAGAGGTCTTATGGGCGTTATTTATAGCAGAAATGATCAATATCAGTAAATGAATGAAATTTTACCTATCCGAAACCAAATCAATCTCGATGAAACTTAACATGTACCTAGCACCAAGTCTCCTCTTTCGATTAGTATAGCGCATACATCCCTATCGAACCTGGTACAAGACGTAGTAGCGCGCATATAAAGGTCTAGGGAGCGCTTTTTATAGCAGATATGATCAATATGAGTAAATGAATGAAATTTTTCCTATCTGAAACCAAATCAATCTCGATGAAACTTGATATGTTCCTAACACCAAGTCTCCTCTTTCGATTGGTATAGCGCATAAATCCCTATCGAACCTGGTAGAAGACGTAGGAGCGCGCATATAGAGGTCTTATGGGCGCTTTTTATAGCAGAAATGATCAATATGAGTAAATGAATGAAATTATACCTATCTGAAACCAAATCAATCTCAATGAAACTTGACATGTACCTAGTACTAAGTCTCCTCTTTCGATTGGTATAGCGCATACATCCCTATCGAACCTGGTAGAAGACGGAGGAGCGTGCATATAGAGGTCTAATGGGCGCTTTTTATAGCAGAAATGATCAATATGAATAAATGAATGAAATTTTACCTATTTGAAACCAAATCAATCTCCATGAAACTTGACATGTACCTAGCCCCAAGTCTCCTCTTTCGATTGGTATAGCGTATACTTCCCTATCGAACCTGGTAGAAGACGTAGGAGCGCGCATATAGAGGTCTAATGGGCGCTTTTTATAGCAGAAATGATCAATATGAGTAAATGAATGAAATTTTACCTATCTGAAACCAAATCAATCTCGATGAAACTTGACATGTACCTAGCCCCAAGTCTCCTATTTCGATTGGTATAGCGCATACATCTCTATCGAACCTCGTACAAGACGTAGGAGCGCACATATAAGGTCTAATGTGCGCTTTTTATAGCAGAAATGATCAATATGAGTAAATGAATGAAATTTTATCTATCTGAAACCAAATCAATCTCGATGAAACTTGTCATGTACCTAGCACCAAGTCTCCTCTTTCGATTGGTATAGCGCATAAATCCCTATCGAACCTGGTAGAAGAAGTAGGAGCGCGCATATAGAGATTTATTGGGCGCTTTTTATAGCTGAAATGATCAATTTGAGTAAATGAATGAAATTTCACCTATCTGAAACCAAATCAATCTCGATGAAACTTGATATGTACGTAGCCCCAAGTTCCCCTTTTGATTGGAATAGCGCATACATCCCTATCGAATCTGGTACAAGACGTAGGAGGGCGCATATAGAGGTCTAATGGGCGCTATTTATAGCAGAAATGATCAATATGAGTAAATGAATGAAATTTTACCTATCCGAAACCAAATCAATCTCGATGAAACTTGACATGTACCTAACACCAAGTCTCCTCTTTCGATTGGTATAGCGCATACATACCTTTCGAACCTGGTAGAAGACGTTGCAGCGTGCATATAGAGGTCTAATGGGCGCTTTTTATAGCAGAAATGATCAATATGAATAAATGAATGAAATTATACCTATATGAAACCAAATCAATCTCGATGAAACTTGACATGTCCCTAGCCCCAAGACTCCTCTTTCGATTGGTATAACGCATACATCCCTATCGAACCTGGTACAAGACGTAGGAGCGCCCATATAGAGGTCTAATGGGCGCTTTTTATAGCAGAAATGATCAATATGAGTAAATGAATGAAATTATACCTATCTGAAACCAAATCAATCTCGATGAAACTTGACATGTACCTAACACCAAGTCTCCTCTTTCGATTGGTATAGCGCATACATCCCTATCGAACCTGGTAAAAGACGTAGTAGCGCGCATATAAAGATCTAATGGGCGCTTTTTATAGCAGAAATGATCAATATGAGTAAATGAATGAAATTTTTCCTATATGAGACCAAATCAATCTCGATGAAACTTGATATGTACATAACACCAAGTCTCCTCTTTCGATTGGTATAGCGCATACATCCCTATCGAACCTGGTAGAAGACGTAGGAGCGCGCATATAGAGGTCTATTTTTCCGCGCTTTTTATACAGAAATGATCAATATGAGTAAATGAATGAAATTATACCTATCTGAAACCAAATCAATCTCGATGAAACTTGACATGTACCTAACACCAAGTCTCCTCTTTCGATTGGTATAGCGCATACATCCCTATCGAACCTGGTAGAAGACGTAGGAGCGCGCATATAGAGGTCTAAAGAGCGCTTTTTATAGCAGAAATGATCAATATGAGTAAATGAATGAAATTATACCTATCTGAAACCAAATCAATCTCGATGAAACTTGACATGTACCTCGCCCCAAGTCTCCTCTTTCGATTGGTATAGCGCATACATCCCTATCGAACCTGGTAGAAGACGTAGGAGCACGCATATAGAGGTCTAAAGAACGCTTTTTATAGCAGAAATGATCAATATGAGTAAATGAATGAAATTTTACCTATCCGAAACCAAATCAATCTCGATGAAACTTGACATGTACCTAACACCAAGTCTCCTCTTTCGATTGGTATAGCGCATACATACCTATCGAACCTGGTAGAAGACGTTTCAGCGTGCATATAGAGGTCTAATGGGCGCTTTTTATAGCAGAAATGATCAATATGAATAAATGAATGAAATTACACCTATCTGTAACCAAATCAATCTCGATGAAACTTGACATGAACTTAGCCCCAAGTCTCCTCTTTCGATTGGTATAGCGCATGTATCCCTATCGTACCTGGTAGAAGACGTAGGAGCGCGCATATAGAGATCTATTAGTTCGCGCTTTTTATACAGAAATGATCAATATGAGTAAATGAATGAAATTATACCTATCTGAAACCAAATCAATCTCGATGAAACTTGACATGTACCTAGCACCAAGTCTCCTCTTTCGATTGGTATAGCACATACATCCCTATCGTACCTGGTAGAAGACGTAGGAGCGCGCATATAGAGGTCTAATGGGCGCTTTTTATAGCAGAAATGACCAATATGAATAAATGATTGAAATTATACCTATCTGAAACCAAATCAGTCTCTATGAAACTTGACATGTACTTAGCCCCAAGTCTCCTCTTTCGATTGGTATAGCGCATAAATCCCTATCGAACCTAGTACAAGACGTAGAAGCGCGCATATAGAGGTCTAATGGGCGCTTTTTATACAGAAATGATCAATATGAGTAAATGAATGAAATTTTACCTATCTGAAACCAAATCAATCTCGATGAAACTTGACATGTACCTAACACCAAGTCTCCTCTTTCGATTGGTATAGCGCATACATCCCTATCGAACCTGGTACAAGACGTAGGAGCGCGCATATAGAGGTGTAATGGGCGTTATTTATAGCAGAAATGATCAATATCAGTAAATGAATGAAATTTTACCTATCCGAAACCAAATCAATCTCGATGAAACTTAACATGTACCTAGCACCAAGTCTCCTCTTTCGATTAGTATAGCGCATACATCCCTATCGAACCTGGTACAAGACGTAGTCGCGCGCATATAAAGGTCTAGGGAGCGCTTTTTATAGCAGATATGATCAATATGAGTAAATGAATGAAATTTTTCCTATCTGAAACCAAATCAATCTCGATGAAACTTGATATGTTCCTAACACCAAGTCTCCTCTTTCGATTGGTATAGCGCATAAATCCCTATCGAACCTGGTAGAAGACGTAGGAGCGTGCATAAAGAGGTCTAATGGTCGCTTTTTATAGCAGAAATGATCAATATGAATAAATAAATGAAATTATACCTATCTGAAACCAAATCAATCTCGATGAAACAAGCTTGACATGAACTTAGCCCCAACTCTCCTCTTTCGATTGGTATAGCGCATAAATCCCTCTCGAACCTGGTAGAAGACGTAGGAGCGCGCATATAGAGGTCTATTAGTTCGCGCTTTTTATACAGAAATGATCAATATGAGTAAATGAATGAAATTATACCTATCTGAAACCAAATCAATCTCGATGAAACTTGACATGTACCTTACACCAAGTCTCCTCTTTCGATTGGTATAGCGCATACATCCCTATCGAACCTGGTAGAAGACGTAGGAGCGCGCATATAGAGGTCTAGAGCGCTTTTTATAGCAGAAATGATCAATAAGAGTAAATGAATGAAATTATACCTATCTGAAACCAAATCAATCTCGATGAAACTTGACATGTACCTAGCCACAAGTCTCCTCTTTCGATTGGTATAGCGCATACATCCCTATCGTACCTGGTAGAAGAGGTAGGAGCGCGCATATAGAGGTCTAATGGTCGCTTTTTATAGCAGAAATGATCAATATGAATAAATGAATGAAATTATACCTATCTGAAAACAAATCAGTCTCGATGAAACTTGACATGTACTTAGCCCCAAGTCTCCTCTTTCGATTGGTATAGCGCATAAATCCCTATCGAACCTGGTACAAGACGTAGGAGCGCGCGTATAGAGGTCTAATGGGTGCTATTTATAGCAGAAATGATCAATATGAGTAAATGAATGAAATTTTACCTATCTGAAACCAAATCAATCTCGATGAAACTTAACATGTACCTAGCACCAAGTCTCCTCTTTCGATTGGTATAGCGCATACATCCCTATCGAACCTGGTACAAGACGTAGGAGCGCGCATATAGAGGTCTAAAGAGCGCTTTTTATAGCAGAAATGATCAATATGAGTAAATGAATGAAATTTTACCTATCTGAAACCAAATCAATCTCGATGAAACTTGACATGTACCTAACACCAAGTCTCCTCTTTCGATTGGTATAGCGCATACATCCCTATCGAACCTGGTTAAAGACGTAGTAGCGCGCATATAAAGATCTAAAGAGCGCATTTTATAGCAGAAATGATCAATATGAGTAAATGAATGAAATTTTTCCTATCTGTGACCAAATCAATCTCGATAAAACTTGACATGTACATAACACCAAGTCTCCTCTTTCGATTGGTATAGCGCATACATCCCTATCGAACCTGGTAGAAGACGTAGGAGCGCGCATATAGAGGTCTATTATTTCGCGCTTTTTATACAGAAATGATCAATATGAGTAAATGAATGAAATTATACCTATCTGAAACCAAATCAATCTCGATGAAACTTGACATGTACTTAGCCCCAAGTCTCCTCTTTCGATTGGTATAGCGCATACATCCCTATCGAACCTGGTAGAAGACGTAGGAGCGCGCATATAGAGGTCTAAAGAGCGCTTTTTATAGCAGAAATGATCAATATGAGTAAATGAATGAAATTATACCTATCTGAAACCAAATCAATCTCGATGAAACTTGACATGTACCTCGCCCCAAGTCTCCTCTTTCGATTGGTATAGCGCATACATCCCTATCGAACCTGGTAGAAGACGTAGTAGCACGCATTATAGAGGTCTAAAGAACGCTTTTTATAGCAGAAATGATCAATATGAGTAAATGAATGAAATTTTACCTATCCGAAACCAAATCAATCTCGATGAAACTTGACATGTACCTAACACCAAGTCTCCTCTTTCGATTGGTATAGCGCATACATACCTATCGAACCTGGTAGAAGACGTTTCAGCGTGCATATAGAGGTCTAATGGGCGCTTTTTATAGCAGAAATGATCAATATGAATAAATGAATGAAATTACACCTATCTGTAACCAAATCAATCTCGATGAAACTTGACATGAACTTAGCCCCAAGTCTCCTCTTTCGATTGGTATAGCGCATGTATCCCTATCGTACCTGGTAGAAGACGTAGGAGCGCGCATATAGAGATCTATTAGTTCGCGCTTTTTATACAGAAATGATCAATATGAGTAAATGAATGAAATTATACCTATCTGAAACCAAATCAATCTCGATGAAACTTGACATGTACCTAGCACCAAGTCTCCTCTTTCGATTGGTATAGCACATACATCCCTATCGTACCTGGTAGAAGACGTAGGAGCGCGCATATAGAGGTCTAATGGGCGCTTTTTATAGCAGAAATGACCAATATGAATAAATGATTGAAATTATACCTATCTGAAACCAAATCAGTCTCTATGAAACTTGACATGTACTTAGCCCCAAGTCTCCTCTTTCGATTGGTATAGCGCATAAATCCCTATCGAACCTGGTACAAGACGTAGAAGCGCGCATATAGAGGTCTAATGGGCGCATTTTATACAGAAATGATCAATATGAGTAAATGAATGAAATTTTACTTATCTGAAACCAAATCAATCTCGATGAAACTTGACATGTACCTAACACCAAGTCTCCTCTTTCGATTGGTATAGCGCATACATCCCTATCGAACCTGGTACAAGACGTAGGAGCGCGCATATAGAGGTGTAATGGGCGTTATTTATAGCAGAAATGATCAATATCAGTAAATGAATGAAATTTTACCTATCCGAAACCAAATCAATCTCGATGAAACTTAAAATGTACCTAGCACCAAGTCTCCTCTTTCGATTAGTATAGCGCATACATCCCTATCGAACCTGGTAGAAGACGTAGGAGCGTGCATATAGAGGTCTAATGGTCGCTTTTTATAGCAGAAATGATCAATATGAGTAAATGAATGAAATTATACCTATCTGAAACCAAATCAATCTCGATGAAACTTGACATGTACCTAGCACCAAGTCTCCTCTTTCGATTGGTATAGCGCAAACATCCCTATCGTACCTGGTAGAAGACGTAGGGGCGCGCATATAGAGGTCTAATGGGCGCTTTTTATAGCAGAAATGATCAATATGAATAAATGAATGAAATTATACCTATCTGAAACCAAATCAGTCTCGATGAAACTTGAGATGTACTTGGCCCCAAGTCTCCTCTTTCGATTGGTATAGCGCATAAATCCCTATCGAACCTGGTACAAGACGTAGAAGCGCGCATATAGAGGTCTAATGGTCGCTTTTTATAGCAGAAATGATCAATATGAGTAAATGAATGAAATTTTACCTATCTGAAACCAAATCAATCTCGATGAAACTTGACATGTACCTAGAACTAAGTCTCTTCTTTCGATTGGTATAGCGCATACATCTCTATCAAACCTGGTACAAGACGTAGGAACGCGCAAATAGAGGTCTATTAGTTCGCGCTTTTTATACAGAAATGATCAATATGAATAAATGAATGAAATTATACCTATATGAAACCAAATCAATCTCGATGAAACTTGACATGTCCCTAGCCCCAAGTCTCCTCTTTCGATTGGTATAGCGCATACATCCCTATCGAACCTGGTACAAGACGTAGGAGCGCCCATATAGAGGTCTAATGGGCGCTTTTTATAGCAGAAATGATCAATATGAGTAAATGAATGAAATTATACCTATCTGAAACCAAATCAATCTCGATGAAACTTGACATGTACCTAACACCAAGTCTCCTCTTTCGATTGGTATAGCGCATACATCCCTATCGAACCTGGTAAAAGACGTAGTAGCGCGCATATAAAGATCTAATGGGCGCTTTTTATAGCAGAAATGATCAATATGAGTAAATGAATGAAATTTTTCCTATATGAGACCAAATCAATCTCGATGAAACTTGATATGTACATAACACCAAGTCTCCTCTTTCGATTGGTATAGCGCATACATCCCTATCGAACCTGGTAGAAGACGTAGGAGCGCGCATATAGAGGTCTATTTTTCCGCGCTTTTTATACAGAAATGATCAATATGAGTAAATGAATGAAATTATACCTATCTGAAACCAAATCAATCTCGATGAAACTTGACATGTACCTAACACCAAGTCTCCTCTTTCGATTGGTATAGCGCATACATCCCTATCGAACCTGGTAGAAGACGTAGGAGCGCGCATATAGAGGTCTAAAGAGCGCTTTTTATAGCAGAAATGATCAATATGAGTAAATGAATGAAATTATACCTATCTGAAACCAAATCAATCTCGATGAAACTTGACATGTACCTCGCCCCAAGTCTCCTCTTTCGATTGGTATAGCGCATACATCCCTATCGAACCTGGTAGAAGACGTAGGAGCACGCATTATAGAGGTCTAAAGAACGCTTTTTATAGCAGAAATGATCAATATGAGTAAATGAATGAAATTTTACCTATCCGAAACCAAATCAATCTCGATGAAACTTGACATGTACCTAACACCAAGTCTCCTCTTTCGATTGGTATAGCGCATACATACCTATCGAACCTGGTAGAAGACGTTTCAGCGTGCATATAGAGGTCTAATGGGCGCTTTTTATAGCAGAAATGATCAATATGAATAAATGAATGAAATTACACCTATCTGTAACCAAATCAATCTCGATGAAACTTGACATGAACTTAGCCCCAAGTCTCCTCTTTCGATTGGTATAGCGCATGTATCCCTATCGTACCTGGTAGAAGACGTAGGAGCGCGCATATAGAGATCTATTAGTTCGCGCTTTTTATACAGAAATGATCAATATGAGTAAATGAATGAAATTATACCTATCTGAAACCAAATCAATCTCGATGAAACTTGACATGTACCTAGCACCAAGTCTCCTCTTTCGATTGGTATAGCACATACATCCCTATCGTACCTGGTAGAAGACGTAGGAGCGCGCATATAGAGGTCTAATGGGCGCTTTTTATAGCAGAAATGACCAATATGAATAAATGATTGAAATTATACCTATCTGAAACCAAATCAGTCTCTATGAAACTTGACATGTACTTAGCCCCAAGTCTCCTCTTTCGATTGGTATAGCGCATAAATCCCTATCGAACCTGGTACAAGACGTAGAAGCGCGCATATAGAGGTCTAATGGGCGCATTTTATACAGAAATGATCAATATGAGTAAATGAATGAAATTTTACCTATCTGAAACCAAATCAATCTCGATGAAACTTGACATGTACCTAACACCAAGTCTCCTCTTTCGATTGGTATAGCGCATACATCCCTATCGAACCTGGTACAAGACGTAGGAGCGCGCATATAGAGGTGTAATGGGCGTTATTTATAGCAGAAATGATCAATATCAGTAAATGAATGAAATTTTACCTATCCGAAACCAAATCAATCTCGATGAAACTTAAAATGTACCTAGCACCAAGTCTCCTCTTTCGATTAGTATAGCGCATACATCCCTATCGAACCTGGTAGAAGACGTAGGAGCGTGCATATAGAGGTCTAATGGTCGCTTTTTATAGCAGAAATGATCAATATGAATAAATAAATGAAATTATACCTATCTGAAACCAAATCAATCTCGATGAAACAAGCTTGACATGAACTTAGCCCCAACTCTCCTCTTTCGATTGGTATAGCGCATAAATCCCTCTCGAACCTGGTAGAAGACGTAGGAGCGCGCATATAGAGGTCTATTAGTTCGCGCTTTTTATACAGAAATGATCAATATGAGTAAATGAATGAAATTATACCTATCTGAAACCAAATCAATCTCGATGAAACTTGACATGTACCTTACACCAAGTCTCCTCTTTCGATTGGTATAGCGCATACATCCCTATCGAACCTGGTAGAAGACGTAGGAGCGCGCATATAGAGGTCTAGAGCGCTTTTTATAGCAGAAATGATCAATAAGAGTAAATGAATGAAATTATACCTATCTGAAACCAAATCAATCTCGATGAAACTTGACATGTACCTAGCCACAAGTCTCCTCTTTCGATTGGTATAGCGCATACATCCCTATCGTACCTGGTAGAAGAGGTAGGAGCGCGCATATAGAGGTCTAATGGTCGCTTTTTATAGCAGAAATGATCAATATGAATAAATGAATGAAATTATACCTATCTGAAAACAAATCAGTCTCGATGAAACTTGACATGTACTTAGCCCCAAGTCTCCTCTTTCGATTGGTATAGCGCATAAATCCCTATCGAACCTGGTAGAAGACGTAGGAGCGCGCGTATAGAGGTCTAATGGGCGCTATTTATAGCAGAAATGATCAATATGAGTAAATGAATGAAATTTTACCTATCTGAAACCGAATCAATCTCGATGAAACTTAACATGTACCTAGCACCAAGTCTCCTCTTTCGATTGGTATAGCGCATACATCCCTATCGAACCTGGTACAAGACGTAGGAGCGCGCATATAGAGGTCTAAAGAGCGCTTTTTATAGCAGAAATGATCAATATGAGTAAATGAATGAAATTTTACCTATCTGAAACCAAATCAATCTCGATGAAACTTGACATGTACCTAACACCAAGTCTCCTCTTTCGATTGGTATAGCGCATACATCCCTATCGAACCTGGTTAAAGACGTAGTAGCGCGCATATAAAGATCTAAAGAGCGCATTTTATAGCAGAAATGATCAATATGAGTAAATGAATGAAATTTTTCCTATCTGTGACCAAATCAATCTCGATAAAACTTGACATGTACATAACACCAAGTCTCCTCTTTCGATTGGTATAGCGCATACATCCCTATCGAACCTGGTAGAAGACGTAGGAGCGCGCATATAGAGGTCTATTATTTCGCGCTTTTTATACAGAAATGATCAATATGAGTAAATGAATGAAATTATACCTATCTGAAACCAAATCAATCTCGATGAAACTTGACATGTACTTAGCCCCAAGTCTCCTCTTTCGATTGGTATAGCGCATACATCCCTATCGAACCTGGTAGAAGACGTAGGAGCGCGCATATAGAGGTCTAAAGAGCGCTTTTTATAGCAGAAATGATCAATATGAGTAAATGAATGAAATTATACCTATCTGAAACCAAATCAATCTCGATGAAACTTGACATGTACCTAGCACCAAGTCTCCTCTTTCGATTGGTATAGCGCAAACATCCCTATCGTACCTGGTAGAAGACGTAGGGGCGCGCATATAGAGGTCTAATGGGCGCTTTTTATAGCAGAAATGATCAATATGAATAAATGAATGAAATTATACCTATCTGAAACCAAATCAGTCTCGATGAAACTTGAGATGTACTTGGCCCCAAGTCTCCTCTTTCGATTGGTATAGCGCATAAATCCCTATCGAACCTGGTACAAGACGTAGAAGCGCGCATATAGAGGTCTAATGGTCGCTTTTTATAGCAGAAATGATCAATATGAGTAAATGAATGAAATTTTACCTATCTGAAACCAAATCAATCTCGATGAAACTTGACATGTACCTAGAACTAAGTCTCTTCTTTCGATTGGTATAGCGCATACATCTCTATCAAACCTGGTACAAGACGTAGGAACGCGCAAATAGAGGTCTATTAGTTCGCGCTTTTTATACAGAAATGATCAATATGAATAAATGAATGAAATTATACCTATCTGAAACCAAATCAATCTCGATGAAACTTGACATGTACCTAGCACCAAGTCTCCTCTTTCGATTGGTATAGCGCATTACATCCCTTTCGAACCTGGTACAAGACGAAGGAGCACGCATATAGAGGTCTAATGGGCGTTTTTTATAGCAGAAATGATCAATTTGAGTAAATGAATGAAATTTTACCTATCTGAAACCAAATCAATCTCGATGAAACTTAACATGTACCTAGCCCCAAGTCTCCTCATTCGATTGGTATAGTGCATACATCCCTATCGAACCTGGTACAAGACTTAGTCGTGCGCATATAGAGATCTAATGAGCGCTTTTTATAGCAGAATTGATCAATATGAATAAATGAATGAAATTTTACCTATCTGAAACCAAATCAATCTCGATGAAACTTGACATGTACCTAGCACCAAGTCTCCTCTTTCGATTGGTATAGCGCATACATCCCTATCGAACCTGGTAGAAGACGTAGGAGCGCGCATATAGAGGTCTAATGGGCGTTATTTATAGCAGAAATGATCAATATGAGTAAATGAATGAAATTTTACCTATCCGAAACCAAATCAATCTCGATGAAACTTAAAATGTACCTAGCCCCAAGTCTCCTCTTTCGATTGGTATAGCGCATACATCCCTATCGAACCTGGTACAAGACGTAGTAACGCGCATATAGAGGTCTAATGAGCGCTTTTTATAGCAGAATTGATCAATATGAGTAAATGAATGAAATTTTACCTATCTGAAACCAAATCAATCTCGATTAAACTTGACATGTACCTAGCACCAAGTCTCCTCTTTCGATTGGTATAGTGCATACATCCCTATCGTACCTGGTACAAGACGTATAAGCGCGCATATAGAGGTCTAATGGGCGCTTTTTATAGCAGAAATGATCAATATGAGTAAATTAATGAAATTTTACCTATCTGAAACTAAATTAATCTCAATGAAACTTGACATGTACCTAGCACCAAGTCTCTTCTTTCGATTGGTATAGCGCATTACATCCCTTTCAAACCTGGTACAAGACGTAGGAGCACGCATATAGAGGTCTAATGGGCGCTTTTTATAGCAGAAATGATCAATTTGAGTAATTGAATGAAATTTTACCTCTCTGAAACCAAATCAATCTTAATGAAACTTGACATGATCCTAGCCCCAAGTCTACTCTTTCGATTGGTATAGCGCATACATCCCTATCGAACCTCGAAGAAGACGTAGGAGCGAGCGTATAGAGGTCTAATGGGCGCTTTTTATAGCAGGAATGATCAATATGAGTAAATGAATGAAATTTTACCTATCTGAAACCAAATCAATCTCGATGAAACTTAACATGTACCTAGCCCCAAGTCTCCTCTTTCGATTGGTATATAGCATACATCCCTATCGAACCTGGTAGAAGACGTAGTGTTGCGCATAGTCTAATGAGCGCTTTTTATAGCAGACTTGATCAATATGATAAATGAATGAAATTTTACCTATCTGAAACCAAATCAATCTCGATGAAACTTGACATGTACCTAGCACCAAGTCTCCTCTTTCGATTGGTATAGCGCATACATCCCTATCGAACCTGGTAGAAGAAGTAGGAGCGCGCATATAGAGATTTAATGGGCGCTTTTTATAGCAGAAATGATCAATTTGAGTAAATGAATGAAATTTTACCTATTTGAAACCCAATCAATCTCATTGAAACTTGACATGTACCTAGCCCCAAGTCTCCTCTTTCGATTGGTATAGTGCATACATCCCTATCGTACCTGGTACAAGACGTAGGAGCGCGCATATAGAGGTCTAATGGGCGCTTTTTATAGCAGAAATGATCAATATGAGTAAATGAATGAAATTTTACCTATCTGAAACTAAATCAATCTCAATGAAACTTGACATATACCTAGCCCCAAGTCTCCTCTTTCGATTGGTATAGTGCATACATCCCTATCGAACCTGGTAGAAGACGTAGGAGCGTTTACCTATCAGAACCCCATTTCAATGAGACTCCTCTTTCGATTGGTATAGCGCATAACATCCCTTTCGAACCTGGTACAAGACGTAGGAGCACGCATATAGAGGTCTAATGGGCGCTTTTTATAGCAGATATGATCAAATTGAGTAAATGAATGAAATTTTACCTATCTGAAACCAAATAAATCTCGATGAAACTTGACATGTACCTAGCCCCAAGTCTCCTCTTTCGATTGGTATATCGCATACATCCCTATCGAACCTGGTACAAGACGTAGTCGCGCGCATATAGAGGTCTAATGAGCGCTTTTTATAGCAGAATTGATCAATATGAATAAATGAATGAAATTAGACCTATCTGAAACCAAATCAGTCTCAATGAAACTTGACATGTACTTAGCCCCAACTCTCTTCTTTCGATTGGTATAGCGCATACATCCCTATCGAACACATCCCTATCGAACCTGGTACAAGACGTAGGAGCACGCATATAGAGGTCTAAAGAGCGCTTTTTATAGCAGAAATGATCAATATGAGTAAATAAATGAAATTTTACCTATCTGAAACCAAATCAATCTCGATGAAACTTGACATGTACCTAACACCAAGTCACCTCTTTCGATTGGTATAGCGCATACATCCCCTTCGAACCTGGTAGAAGACGTAGGAGCGCGCATATAGAGGTCTAATGGGCGCTTGACATGTACCTAGGACCAAGTCTCCTCTTTCGATTGGTATAGCGCATACATCCCTATCGAACCTGGTACGTAGGAGCGCGCATATTAAAGGTCTTATGGGCGCTTATTATAGCAGATTTGATCAATATGAATAAATGAATGAAATTCTACCTATATGAAACCAAATCAATCATGAAACTTCGATTGGTATAGCGCATGCAGCATATTTAAGGCTGATTTCGGCCATTTTCGCGGTAAAATCGCGTATCTGATTTAACAGCATATTTTTCATTTCACCTTTGCTTCAATCTAAAATAATTTTGGTAAATTTTGAATTATATGATGTCACAAAATGCAGTCCATATTTTTCATCGCACATGTCACGTGACCCAAGCTGTCAAACTGCTAAAAAGAGCTTCTCGTCGATACGCTCCATACCTTGCAAAAGCACCCCCTGTTGCACGTATTTATTTTTCATGTTTTTTTTATACCAATCGATTCTCCGTTTCATGCTTTCAAATAAAAGTGCTACCAGACCGTATGAATTATTTACCTATTTAGTTTATTTTGGGGAAAATTCAGTGCAACACAACCAAAAAGGTAATTTTTGATCGTATTTGCATTTTATGGACAATAACCAAGTCCATGCCAATGGTCTGGTAGCACTTTTCTAGTAGGGAAATTATCGCAGTTTCTAAGAGTTACAGCCTTTTCACAATTTATTGTCAGTAACAGGGGGTCCTTTTACAATTTCTATCAGTAATTGACTATGATACTGTTTTTGTACGAAATTCAAACGTTTAAACGACGCTAATCAAGAGCACGTAACTCAAATGACAAGAGCACGTAACGTCAAATGACTTTTTAAACTGCGAAATATGACTTTTGAAGAAGATTTCACCTCTGTTAAGCCATAAACATTATCAAACACAATTTACTCTTTCCTTTACTTACTTTTCAGACAATGTGACTAAAACGAAAATATTTTTCAAAAGATGACTGTACATAATAATTTTTTCTGTCTATTGACCAAATAACCCCCCCCGATTATGCACAAAATATATTTTGTTTGTGCATCGGTTTTTGTCTATACACCCAGTGGCGGATTTAGAGGGGGGCCCAGGGTGCCCGCCCCACCCCCTTTTTCACCCAAAGTTATTCATTCAGAGTACTACTCTTTTTATGCTTATTCTCTTTACTTTTGGGGACTTTTTCGGCTCGCTTCGCTCGCTGCACTAAATTTTTCATTAGTTGTTTATTTTTTCGTCTCCACTTTGTCTTCAAGTTTCTTTGTCATCGTGTTTGAAAGGATTCATTTGTCATAAACATATACAAAATTCAAAATCAAATTAACACTTGAATAATTACCTAATGCTTCATTTTCATTGGCCGATATAACCAGGTTAGACAGGTGGATAGTGGGGTTGTAATGCCCTTATCTTCCAACCTAACAAAAATGGAGCATGGAAAATGAGAGAGAGATTGTATTCTTATGACTAAATGTAACCATCTATTCCAAAAATTTTACGGCTCGCTCCGCTCGCCAATATAGAATAAAGTCGTATATACATTGTATGGATGACTTCATTTGAAAACAAATGAAAACCTGACATCTTAAAAAATTTTCTGGCTCGCTACGCTCGCCGGTCTACCTGCCCATAAACTAGGGTTAATTAATCAACTCCCCTCCACTCCCCACATCTATTTAGATCAGCATTTTTCTGGGTCATGTTTTTCGTCTCAACCTTCTTTTTTTTATATTTTTGCTTGTCAGTTTTTCCAGGAACAATTTTCTTCGAGCTGAAACCTTGGGCCCCCCTTTTCTGAAATCCTAGATCCGCCACTGACACCGATAGACATTTTTTATTATTATTTATGATTTAAATAAATTACCATTTCATTATCTAGTTTGTTTTTAAATTGACGACATTTTTTCAAGTTCATGAAACTGGCGACGTAATATTTGAATACCGAGGTCCAACATAGCGGCGCTCGGCGTTAGTGACGATATTGCCATACAACTATAGATAAAAATACACTCCGTACGTTTGTAAAGGCGTTATACAGACACATTGAATGAATATTGTGCAAAATGTATAATCAATGTTTAACATAGTACATGTATCAAAAGAGCTGGATTTATACATAATGTAAACAGAGAAGACTTTATGTCATGAACAATATGCATGCAAGCTAGTACATCACATAAATCTACAGTGAACATCTGTAATTAAGCAAAGCTCGATCCACCCGCAAAGTCCAATGGCAATGGTGGCAAATATCTTCAATAAGTCCGAAGCATTTACCAGTGAATCAACAAAATCCCTGCAATATTGGAGTCTCTCAACTTTACTCATTTTACATGAAAATTATGCAACGATGAATAAGGTCGTACGTATCACACCGAAAATGGAGCAAATTTCATAAATTTATTGCCCGGATGTCAGTGCTTATTATGTACATCCTTTATATTTTTTGAAGAAAACAATTGCTATATCGATTTCCATTCATACATACGCAAGTTTATATTCTTAAAAACAAACCTTTTAAAAAAATCAACATATTTATCGTTTTGTTCAATAGCAGGAGAAGAGGGCTATATATCGCCTTTGTTACAAGGTATTTTTTTTTTCTAGTTAACTAATGAAAATACGTTATTATTTGGTTGACATCCGCGCTATTTTCATGAATTAAAAAAAAGGATAACGCCAATATTTATAATTTATTTATTTACTTACAATGCGTTCATGCGTTCACCTCTATTGTATGGGAAAATCACCTAGTCAAACGAATTTATCGCGCTTCCCGGATGCTTGATGTACTTTGGGTTAAAACTTAACATATCAAGCAACAGGGAAGCGCGATAAATCCCTGTGGTCCAAGTCTAGATCTTGAGTACCCCCGAAACCTCTATATTTTATTTATTAACTCGGCCAAAGGTTAGTTTTTAAGGGGGAGGGGGAGAGGGGCAAGAAAGGGAGGTGAAGTTGTGGGAAAAGTGGTTTGCTTTCAATTGCCTGACATATTAAAAAATCTTTTTATGTTTCATATGTATAAACAAGTGATGTGCTGATTTTATCCCGGAAGGGGCGCTTAATTATTTCCGACGGTATTTTTTTTTTAATCTAAGTACAACATTTTTCAGTTTTTGAAATTGACTTTTGAAATCTTATGAACTTTAGTCTTTAGTGATTTAAGATCCAATAGAAGGAAGCAATTTCATGTAGACCATAATGAAAAACCCTGAAGGTATCATTAATGCATTATACAGGTACTTTGTTTATTTTTCTTTTCATGTCGGTATGGGTTAACCTTCTGTGTATTTTAAACGGTACCTGCAAAGTCTTTGACCTTGAAACCTTACATGTACATGCAAAATCAAAATGTGAGAATTTCATTAATTATGAAATTCAAAATGATATTCATGTATGTTACACAGATGTTTTTTTGTGATTTTGATGCTCGAGTTTCGTATAGACAAATTGGTTTATGTATTTTTTTTATTGCTTTATATATAGACAAATTGATTTATGTATAGACAAATTGGTTTTCGTATAGACAAATTGGTTTATGTATTTTTATTCGTATATTTATTATTCGTATAGACAAATTGGTTTATGTATTTTTTTTATTGACCGATCAAATTTACTGTACACACTGGCCAACGTTAATTCTAAATAGGAAGAATTCACGTAGATCAAGGGGGTGGGGTGGCATTTTCAGAGCGTTGTTTTCTCATTGATATCTCGCGGCTGTTCGTGCATGTCTGATTTTCTTTCCCACAGAACATAGATGATCCAGAATCATAAAGTCCTTTTTAAAAATCTAGTTTCACACATTCATTAAGACGGACGAGTTTCTAAGACAACTTCAGCTTGCAGCCTAATTGTGAAGTTATATTTTGAAAAAAAAAAACCACTCTGCTATATCAGATTAAACTCAAGATTTTTTTTACACTGACATTCGTCCA
Source organism: Pinctada fucata (assembly GCA_028142955.1). Taxonomy (NCBI): domain Eukaryota; kingdom Metazoa; phylum Mollusca; class Bivalvia; order Pterioida; family Pteriidae; genus Pinctada; species Pinctada fucata. Next base: position 12,234,863 of record AP027107.1, on the reverse strand, counting down.
CAAAAGTTCTGATGTGTAAATGGTCAAGCAAGTGAAATTATTTCTTTTGTCTAAATATGACAGATTTCAAGCATCCATAGATAATATAAAGCTAATATACTGGAATTTAAAAAATACTTCTTTTTAAAGAAATTAAAATATACATGAGTTCAGAGGGTCATCATTACTTTTTGTATTTTTTCTTAAATGACAAGAAAATTTTCATCTCTTGATGAATTATCTTTAATGGATAATAAATCTTGTTTAACAATAGGCAGTCGCTTGGCATCTTCTCCCTTGGGTTCAGGTAAATTACTAGCTTTACTTTTTTGAAAAGGCAAATCTCTGAAATGAAAGAAATTGTACAATGATTATCTCTAAAATTGATATCATACGCAGACTAGGATTACAAGTCAGCTGTTACAAGTTATTCATTGAAGTTTACCTTTATTTACTTCATAATTTCTAACTTTCAGAAAAGGAAAAATTGGACACAAATCGAGGCAAGCTCTTATATAGTAAATTATACATATATATTGTAATCATGTCTTAATATTATTATCATTGATTTTATAAGACATTATTCTGAAAAACCAGTATAGTCTTATACATAAAAAACTGACAGTCATACAATTTAACATTGATCATTGATTCGAAATGGATTCTTTCATTGTCTAAGTAAAGTAAATATACCTTCCAGATACTATAGACAGTCCCATTTCATCCTATGTCACATAAAAAGTAGATCTTCACTGCACTGCAACATCCAATAGCTCAAACCATTTGTTTTCAATCAGAAGGTGTTAATGTACCTTTCGTCAATCTAAAATTAAAAATTATGAATCAATATACCTGTGACATCACTTGGACTGTGAAGATTTTGACTTCTGAAGTGTATTGAATTCTCTTTCACTTTCAGTTTATGTGTTTATAACACACTAATACTTACAGGGGGGGGGGGGGGGGCTGTACAATTTACTTACAAAATAGAATTATACTAGTAGAATTTTATCGAATACATATATTTTGTGTTTAATTTAATGCAAGACCCATGACTACTACCCATGACTGCGACGAAACAATGCAACTACAAGCACATACACCGTATGACACGTGTACTGCATAGTACACAATGTGGAGCATAAACAAGGTACAAAATGAACGATTTCTGTCCTTTTCAAATATTTCATCGTTCATGACGGATATTAATTAAATTATTAGGATGTTATCGTTGTACAGCATGTCTGATTTTACGTCTGTTAAAATACCATATTTCACCTTTTCTTGCTGCCCGCCCTGTAAACTTTGGGATCGCACCTGACCATCGCTGCTCAAGCTTTTCAGTAACACAGAGTACCATAACAACGCACAGGGGGGTCACAGAGTACAACTATCGATTAGGGGTCTCCTCAAAAGTATTTTGACTCAGCGAAGTAAAAGTTATTAAATCTGATATGTAACTTTTTATTACTGGCCATTTTTGCATAGAACCTGGTAGAAGACGTAGGAGCGCGCATATAGAGGTCTAATGGGGGCTTTTTATAGAAGAAATGATCAATATGAGTAAGTTTCATCGAGATTGATTTGGTTTCAGATAGGTAAAATTTCATTCATTTATTCATATTGATCATTTCTGCTATAAAAAGCACCCATTAGACCTCTATATGCGCGCTCCTTTGTTTTGCACCAGGTTCGATACGGATGTATGCGCTATACCAATCGAAAGAGGAGACTTGGTGCTAGGTACATGTCAAGTTTCATCAAGATTGATTTGGTTTCAGATAGGTAAAATTTCATTCATTTATTCATATTGATCATTTCTGCTATAAAAAGCGCCCATTTCATGCGCGCTCCTGCGTCTTGTACCAGGTTCGATAGGGATGTATGCGCTATACCAATCGAAAGAGGAGACTTGGGGCTAGGTACATGTCCGGTTTCATCGAGATTGATTTGGTTTCAGATAGGTAAAATTTCATTCATTTACTCATATTGATCATTTCTGCTATAAAAAGCGCTCAGTAGACCTCTATATGTGAGCTCCTACGTCTTCTACCAGGTTCGATAGGGATGTATGCGCTATACCAATCGAAAAAAGAGACTTGGGGCTAGGTACATGTCAAGTTTCATCGAGATTGGTTTGGTTTCAGATAGGTAAAATTTCATTCATTTACTCATATTGATCATTTCTGCTATAAAAAGCGCCCATTTGACCTCTATATGCGCGCTCCTACTTCTTCTACCAGGTTCGATATGGATGTATGCGCTATACCAATCGAAAGAAGAGACTTGGTGCTAGGTACATGTCAAGTTACATTGAGATTGATTTAGTTTCAGATAGGTAAAACTTCATTCATTTACTCATATTGATCATTTCTGCTATAAAAAGGGCCAATTAGACCTCTATATGCGCGCTCCTACGTCTTTTACCAGGTTCGATTGGGATATATGTGCTATACCAATCGAAAGAGGAGACTTGGAGCAAGGTACATGTCAAGTTTCATCGAGATTGATTTGGTTTCAGATAGGAAAAATTTCATTCATTTACTCATATTGATCATTTCTGCTATAAAAAACGCCCAGTAGACCTCTATATGCGCGCTCCTACTTCTTGTACCAGGTTCGATTGGGATGTATGCGCTATACCAATCGAAAGAGGAGACTTGGGGCTAGGTACATGTCAAGTTTCATCGAGATTGATTTGGTTTCAGATAGGTAAAATTTCATTCATTTACTCATATTGATCATTTCTGCTATAAAAAGCGCCCAGGAGACCTCTATATGCGCGCTCCTACGTCTTGTACCAGGTTCTATTGGGATGTATGCGCTATAAAAATCAAAAGCGGAGACTTGGGGCTAGGTACATGTCAAGTTTCATCGAGATTGATTTGGTTTCAGATAGGTAAAATTTCATTTATTTACTCATATTGATCATTTCTGCTATAAAAAGCGCCCATTAGACCTCTATATGCGCGCTCCTACGTCTTCTACCATGTTCGATAGGGATGTATGCGCTATACCAATCGAAAGAGGAGACTTGGTGCTAGGTACATGTCAAGTTTCACCGAGATTAATTTGGTTTCATATATGTAAAATTTCATTCATTTATTCATATTGATCATTTCTGCAATAAGAAGCGCCCAGGAGACCTTTATACGCGCTCTCCTACATTCTTCCAGGTTCGATAGGGATGTATGCGATATACCAATCGAAAGAGGAGACTTGGGGCTAGGTACATGTCAAGTTTCATCGAGATTGGTTTGGTTTCAGATAGGTAAAATTTCATTCATTTACTCATATTGATCATTTCTGCTATAAAAAGCGCCCAGGAGACCTCTATATGCGCGCTCCTACGTCTTGTACCAGGTTCTATTGGGATGTATGCGCTATAAAAATCAAAAGCGGAGACTTGGGGCTAGGTACATGTCAAGTTTCATCGAGATTGATTTGGTTTCAGATAGGAAAAATTTCATTCATTTACTCATATTGATCATTTCTGCTATAAAAAGTGCCCAGGAGACCTCTATATGCGCGCTCCTACGTCTTCTACCAGGTTCGATAGGGATGTATGCGCTATACCAATCGAAAGAGGAGACTTGGTGCTAGGTACATGTCAAGTTTCACCGAGATTAATTTGGTTTCAGATATGTAAAATTTCATTCATTTATTCATATTGATCATTTCTGCAATAAGAAGCGCCCAGGAGACCTTTATACGCGCGCTCCTACGTTCTTCCAGGTTCGATAGGGATGTATGCGATATACCAATCGAAAGAGGAGACTTGGGGCTAGGTACATGTCAAGTTTCATCGAGATTGGTTTGGTTTCAGATAGGTAAAATTTCATTCATTTACTCATATTGATCATTTCTGCTATAAAAAGCGCCCATTAGACCTCTATATGCGCGCTCCTACGTCTTCTACCAGGTTCGATAGGGATGTATGCGCTATTCCAATCGAAAGAGGAGACTTCGGGCTAGGTACATGTCAAGTTTCATTTAGATTGATTTGGTTTCAGATAGGTAAAATTTCATTCATTTACTCATATTGATCATTTCTGCTATAAAAAGCGCCCAGTAGACCTCTATATGCGCGCTCCTACGTCTTGTACCAGGTTCGATTGGGATGTATGCGCTATGAAAATCAAAAGCGGAGACTTGGGGCTAGGTACATGTCAAGTTTCATCGAGATTGATTTGGTTTCAGATAGGTAAAATTTCATTCATTTACTCATATTGATCATTTCTGCTATAAAAAGCGCCCAGGAGACCTCTATATGCGCGCTCCTACGTCTTGTACCAGGTTCTATTGGGATGTATGCGCTATAAAAATCAAAAGCGGAGACTTGGGGCTAGGTACATGTCAAGTTTCATCGAGATTGATTTGGTTTCAGATAGGTAAAATTTCATTCATTTACCCATATTGATCATTTCTGCTATAAAAAGCGCCCAGGAGACCTCTATATGCGCGCTCCTACGTCTTGTACCAGGTTCGATAGGGATATATGCGCTATACCAATCGAAAGAGGAGACTTGGTGCTAGGTACATGTCAAGTTTCATCGAGATTGATTTGGTTTCAGATAGGTAAAATTTCATTCATTTACTCATATTGATCATTTCTGCTATAAAAAGCGCTCAGTAGACCTCTATATGCGCGCTCCTACTTCTTGTACCAGGTTCGATAGGGATGTATGCGCTATACCAATCGAAAGAGGAGTCTTGGTGCTAGGTACATGTCAAGTTTCATTGAGATTGATTTGGTTTCAGATGGGTAAAATTTCATTCATTTAGTCATATTGACCATTTCTGCTATAAAAAGCGCCCATTAGACCTCTATATGCGCGCTCCTTTGTCTTGCACCAGGTTCGATACGGATGTATGCGCTATACCAATCGAAAGAAGAGACTTGGGGCTAGGTACAGGTCAAGTTTCATCGAGATTGATTTGGTTTCAGATAGGTAAAATTTCATTCATTTACTCATATTGATCATTTCTGCTATAAAAAGCGCCCATTAGACCTCTATATGCGCGCTCCTACGTCTTGCACCAGGTTCGATACGGATGTATGCGCTATACCAATCGAAAGAGGAGACTTGGGGCTAGGTACATGTCAAGTTTCATTGAGATTGATTTAAATTCAGATAGATATAATTTCATTAATTTATTCATATTGATGAATTCTGCTATAAAAAGCGCCCATTAGACCTCTATATGCGCGCTCCTACTTCTTGTACCAGGTTCGATAGGGATGTATGCGCTATACCAATCGAAAGATGAGACTTGGGGCTAGGTACATGTCAAGTTTCATTGAGATTGATTTGGTTTCAGATAGGTAAAATTTCATTCATTTACTCATATTGATCGTTTCTGCTATAAAAAGCGCCCATTAGACCTCTATATGCGCGCTCCTACTTCTTGTACCAGGTTCGATAGGTATGGGGCTAGGTACATGTCAAGTTTCATCGAGATTGATTTGGTTTCAGATAGGTAAAATTTCATTCATTTACTCATATTGATCATTTCTGCTATAAAAAGCGCCCATTAGACCTCTATATGCGCGCTCCTTTGTTTTGCACCAGGTTCGATACGGATGTATGCGCTATACCAATCGAAAGAAGAGACTTGGGGCTAGGTACATGTCAAGTTTCCTCGAGATTGATTTGGTTTCAGATAGGTAAAATTTCATTCATTTACTCATATTGATCATTTCTGCTATAAAAAGCGCCCATTAGACCTCTATCTGCGCGCTCCTACGTCTTGCACCAGGTTCGATACGGATGTAAGCGCTATACCAATCGAAAGAGGAGACTTGGGGCTAGGTACATGTCAAGTTTCATCGAGATTGATTTGGTTTCAGATAGGTAAAATTTCATTCATTTACTCATATTGATCATTTCTGCTATAAAAAGCGCCCAGTAGACCTCTATATGCGCGTTCCTACTTCTTGTACCAGGTTCGATAGGGATGTATGCGCTATACCAATCGAAAGAGGAGACTTGGGGCTAGGTACATGTCAAGTTTCATCGAGATTGATTTGGTTTCAGATAGGTAAAATTTCATTCATTTACTCATATTGATCATTTCTGCTATAAAAAGCGCCCATTAGACCTCTATATGCGCGCTCCTACTTCTTGTACCAGGTTCGATAGGGATGTATGCACTGTACCAATCGAAAGAGGAGACTTGGGGCTAGGTACAAGTCAAGTTTCATTGAGATTGATTTAGTTTCAGATAGGTAAAATTTCATTCATTTAGTCATATTGACCATTTCTGCTATAAAAAGCGCCCATTAGACCTCTATATGCGCGCTCCTACGTCTTGTACCAGGTTCGATAGGGATGTATGCGCTATACCAATCGAAAGAGGAGACTTGGGGCTAGGTACATGTCAAGTTTCATTGAGATTGATTTGGTTTCAGATAGGTAAAATTTCATTCATTTACTCATATTGATCATTTCTGCTATAAAAAGCGCCCATTAGACCTCTATATGCGCGCTCCTACTTCTTGTACCAGGTTCGATTGGGATGTATGCGCTATAAAAATCAAAAGCGGAGACTTGGGGCTAGGTAAATGTCAAGTTTCATCGAGATTGATTTGGTTTCAGATAGGTAAAATTTCATTCATTTACTCATATTGATCATTTCTGCTGTAAAAAGCGCCCATTAGACCTCTATATGCGCGCTCCTTTGTCTTGCACCAGGTTCGATACGGATGTATGCGCTATACCAATCGAAAGAAGAGACTTGGGGCTAGGTACAGGTCAAGTTTCATCGAGATTGATTTGGTTTCAGATAGGTAAAATTTCATTCATTTACTCATATTGATCATTTCTGCTATAAAAAGCGCCCATTAGACCTCTATATGCGCGCTCCTACGTCTTGCACCAGGTTCGATACGGATGTATGCGCTATACCAATCGAAAGAGGAGACTTGGGGCTAGGTACATGTCAAGTTTCATTGAGATTGATTTAAATTCAGATAGATATAATTTCATTCATTTACTCATATTGATCATTTCTGCTATAAAAAGCGCCCATTAGACCTCTATATGCGCGCTCCTACTTCTTGTACCAGGTTCGATAGGTATGGGGCTAGGTACATGTCAAGTTTCATCGAGATTGATTTGGTTTCAGATAGGTAAAATTTCATTCATTTACTCATATTGATCATTTCTGCTATAAAAAGCGCCCATTAGACCTCTATATGCACGCTCCTTTGTTTTGCACCAGGTTCGATACGGATGTATGCGCTATACCAATCGAAAGAAGAGACTTGGGGCTAGGTACATGTCAAGTTTCATCGAGATTGATTTGGTTTCAGATAGGTAAAATTTCATTCATTTACTCATATTGATCATTTCTGCTATAAAAAGCGCCCATTAGACCTCTATCTGCGCGCTCCTACGTCTTGCACCAGGTTCGATACGGATGTAAGCGCTATACCAATCGAAAAAGGAGACTTGGGGCTAGGTACATGTCAAGTTTCATCGAGATTGATTTGGTTTCAGATAGGTAAAATTTCATTCATTTACTCATATTGATCATTTCTGCTATAAAAAGCGCCCAGTAGACCTCTATATGCGCGTTCCTACTTCTTGTACCAGGTTCGATAGGGATGTATGCGCTATACCAATCGAAAGAGGAGACTTGGGGCTAGGTACATGTCAAGTTTCATCGAGATTGATTTGGTTTCAGATAGGTAAAATTTCATTCATTTACTCATATTGATCATTTCTGCTATAAAAAGCGCCCATTAGACCTCTATATGCGCGCTCCTACGTCTTGCACCAGGTTCGATACGGATGTATGCGCTATACCAATCGAAAGAGGAGACTTGGGGCTAGGTACATGTCAAGTTTCATGGATATTGATTTGGTTTCAGATAGGTAAAATTTCATTCATTTACTCATATTGATCATTTCTGCTATAAAAAGCGCCCATTAGACCTCTATATGCGCGCTCCTACTTCTTGTACCAGGTTCGATAGGGATGTATGCACTGTACCAATCGAAAGAGGAGACTTGGGGCTAGGTACAAGTCAAGTTTCATTGAGATTGATTTAGTTTCAGATAGATATAATTTCATTCATTTACTCATATTGATCATTTCTGCTATAAAAAGCGCCCATTAGACCTCTATATGCGCGCTCCTACGTCTTGTACCAGGTTCGATAGGGATATATGCGCTATACCAATCGAAAGAGGAGACTTGGGGCTAGGTACATGTCAAGTTTCATGGAGATTGATTTGGTTTCAGATAGGTAAAATTTCATTCATTTACTCATATTGATCATTTCTGCTATAAAAAGCGCACATTAGACCTCTATATGCGCGCTCCTACTTCTTGTACCAGGTTCGATAGGGATGTATGCGCTATACCAATCGAAAGATGAGACTTGGGGCTAGGTACATGTCAAGTTTCATGGAGATTGATTTGGTTTCAGATAGGTAAAATTTCATTCATTTACTCATATTGATCATTTCTGCTATAAAAAGCGCCCATTAGACCTCTATATGCGCGCTCCTACTTCTTGTACCAGGTTCGATAGGGATGTATGCACTGTACCAATCGAAAGAGGAGACTTGGGGCTAGGTACAAGTCAAGTTTCATTGAGATTGATTTGGTTTCAGATAGGTAAAATTTCATTCATTTACTCATATTGATCATTTCTGCTATAAAAAGCGCCCATTAGACCTCTATATGCGCGCTCCTACTTCTTGTACCAGGTTCGATAGGGATGTATGCACTGTACCAATCGAAAGAAAAGACTTGGGGCTAGGTACATGTCAAGTTTCATTGAGATTGATTTGGTTTCAGATAGGTAAAATTTCATTCATTTACTCATATTGATCATTTCTGCTATAAAAAGCGCCCAGTAGACCTCTATATGCGCGCTCCTACGTCTTTTACCAGGTTCGGTTGGGATGTATGCGCTATAAAAATCAAAAGCGGAGACTTGGGGCTAGGTACATGTCAAGTTTCATCGAGATTGATTTGGTTTCAGATAGGTAAAATTTCATTCATTTACTCATATTGATCATTTCTGCTATAAAAAGCGCCAATTAGACCTCTATATGCGCGCTCCTACGTCTTGTACCAGGTTTGATAGGGATATATGCGCTATACCAATCGAAAGAGGAGACTTGGGGCTAGGTACATGTCAAGTTTCATGGAGATTGATTTGGTTTCAGATAGGTAAAATTTCATTCATTTACTCATATTGATCATTTCTGCTATAAAAAGCGCCCAATAGACCTCTATATGCGCGCTCCTACTTCTTGTACCAGGTTCGATAGGGATGTATGCACTGTACCAATCGAAAGAGGAGACTTGGGGCTAGGTACATGTCAAGTTTCATTGAGATTGATTTAGTTTCAGATAGGTATAATTTCATTCATTTATTCATATTGATGAATTCTGCTATAAAAAGCGCCCATTAGACCTCTATATGCGCGCTCCTACGTCTTGTACCAGGTTCGATAGGGATGTATGCGCTATACCAATCGAAAGAAGAGACTTGGGGCTAGGTACATGTCAAGTTTCATCGAGATTGATTTGGTTTCAAATAGGTAAAATTTAATTCATTTACTCATATTGATCATTTCTGCTATAAAAAGCACACATTAGACCTCTATATGCGCTCTTCTACTTCTTGTACCAGGTTCGATAGGGATGTATGCACTGTACCAATCGAAAGAGGAGACTTGGGGCTAGGTACATGTCAAGTTTCATTGAGATTGATTTAGTTTCAGATAGGTATAATTTCATTCATTTATTCATATTGATCAATTCTGCTATGAAAAGCGCCCATTAGACCTCTATATGCGCGCTCCTACGTCTTGTACCAGGTTCGATACGGATGTATGCACTGTACCAATCGAAAGAGGAGACTTGGGGCTAGGTACATGTCAAGTTTCATCGAGATTGATTTGGTTTCAGATAGGTAAAATTTCATTCATTTACTCATATTGATCATTTCTGCTATAAAAAGGGCCAATTAGACCTCTATATGCGCGCTCCTACTTCTTGTACCAGGTTCGATAGGGATGTATGCACTGTACCAATCGAAAGAAGAGACTTGGGGCTAGGTACATGTTTCATCTCGATGAAACTTGACATGTACCTAGCCCCAAGTCTCCTCTTTCGATTGGTATAGCGCATATATCCCTATCGAACCTGGTACAAGACGTAGGAGCGCTCATAGGTACCAATCGAAAGAGGAGACTTGGGGCTTAGTACCAATCGAAAGAGGAGACTTGGGGCTAGGTACATGTCAAGTTTCATTGAGATTGATTTAGTTTCAGATAGGTATATTTTCATTCATTTATTCATATTGATCAATTCTGCTATGAAAAGCAGCACCTTGGGGCTAGGTACATGTCAAGTTTCATCAAGTTTCATTGAGATTGATTTGGTTTCAGATAGGTAAAATTTCATTCATTTACTCATATTGATCATTTCTGCAATAAAAAGCGCCCATTAGACCTCTATATGCGCGCTCCTACTTCTTGTACCAGGGTCGATAGGGATGTATGCACTGTACCAATCAAAAGAGGAGACTTGGGGCTAGGTACATGTCAAGTTTCATTGATATTGATTTAGTTTCAGATAGGTAAAATTTCACTCATTTACTCATATTGATCATTTCTGCTATAAAAAGCGCCCATTAGACCTCTATATGCGCGCTCCTACGTCTTGTACCAGGTTCGATTGGGATGTATGCGCTATGAAAATCAAAAGCGGAGACTTGGGGCTAGGTACATGTCAAGTTTCATCGAGATTGATTTGGTTTCAGATAGGTAAAATTTCATTCATTTACTCATATTGATCATTTCTGCTATAAAAAGCGCCCATTAGACCTCTATATGCGCGCTCCTACGTCTTGTACCAGGTTCGATAGGGATATATGCGCTATACCAATCGAAAGAGGAGACTTGGGGCTAGGTACATGTCAAGTTTCATCGAGATTGATTTGGTTTCAGATAGGTAAAATTTCATTCATTTACTCATATTGATCATTTCTGCTATAAAAAGTGCTCAGTAGACCTCTATATGCGCGCTCCTACTTCTTGTACCAGGTTCGATAGGGATGTATGCGCTATACCAATCGAAAGAGGAGTCTTGGTGCTAGGTACATGTCAAGTTTCATCGAGATTGATTTAGTTTCAGATAGGTAAAATTTCATTCATTTACTCATATTGACCATTTCTGCTATAAAAAGCGCCCATTAGACCTCTATATGCGCGCTCCTACGTCTTGTACCAGGTTCGATTGGGATGTATGCGCTATACCAATCGAAAGAAGAGACTTGGGGCTAGGTACATGTCAAGTTTCATTGAGATTGATTTGGTTTCAGATAGGTAAAATTTCATTCATTTACTCATATTGATCATTTCTGCTATAAAAAGCGCCCATCAGACCTCTATATGCGCGCTCCTATGTCTTGCACCAGGTTCGATACGGATGTATGAGCTATACCAATCGAAAGAGGAGACTTGGGGCTAGGTACATGTCAAGTTTCATCGAGATTCATTTGGTTTCAGATAGGTAAAATTTCATTCATTTACTCATATTGATCATTTCTGCTATAAAAAGCGCCCATTAGACCTCTATATGCGCGCTCCTACTTCTTGTACCAGGTTCGATAGGGATGTATGCACTGTACCAATCGAAAGAGGAGACTTGGGGCTAGGTACATGTCAAGTTTCATTGAGATTGATTTAGTTTCAGATAGATATAATTTCATTCATTTATTCATAATGATGGATTCTGCTATAAAAGGCGCCCATTAGACCTCTATATGCGCGCTCCTACTTCTTGTACCAGGTTCGATAGGGAAGTATGCGCTATACCAATCGAAAGAGGAGACTTGGGGCTAGGTACATGTCAAGTTTCATGGAGATTGATTTGGTTTCAGATAGGTAAAATTTCATTCATTTACTCATATTGATCATTTCTGCTATAAAAAGCGCCCATTATACCTCTATATGCGCGCTCCTACTTCTTGTACCAGGTTCGATAGGGATGTATGCGCTATACCAATCGAAAGAGGAGACTTAGGGCTAGGTACATGTCAAGTTTCATTGAGATTGATTTGGTTTCAGATAGGTAAAATTTCATTCATTTACTCATATTGATCATTTCTGCTATAAAAAGCGCCCATTAGACCTCTATATGCGCGCTCCTACGTCTTGTACCACGTTCGATAGGGATGTATGCACTGTACCAATCGAAAGAAAAGACTTGGGGCTAGGTACATGTCAAGTTTCATTGAGATTGATTTGGTTTCAGATAGGTAAAATTTCATTCATTTACTCATATTGATCATTTCTGCAATAAAAAGCGCCCATTAGACCTCTATATGCGCGCTCCTACGTCTTGTACCAGGTTCGATAGAAATGTATGCACTGTACCAATCGAAAGAGGAGACTTGGGGCTAGGTACATGTCAAGTTTCATTGAGATTGATTTAGTTTCAGATAGGTATAATTTCATTCATTTATTCATATTGATCAATTCTGCTATGAAAAGCGCCCATTAGACCTCTATATGCGCGCTCCTACGTCTTGTACCAGGTTCGATAGGGATGTATGCACTGTACCAATCGAAAGAGGAGACTTGGGGCTAGGTACATGTCAAGTTTCATTGAGATTGATTTAGTTTCAGATAGGTATAATTTCATTCATTTTTTCATATTGATGAATTCTGCTATAAAAAGCGCCCATTAGACCTCTATATGCGCGCTCCTACGTCTTGTACCAGGTTCGATAGGGATGTATGCGCTATACCAATCGAAATAGGAGACTTGGGGCTAGGTACATGTCAAGTTTCTTCGAGATTGATTTGGTTTCAAATAGGTAAAATTTCATTCATTTACTTATATTGATCATTTCTGCTATAAAAAGCGCACAATAGACCTCTATATGCGCGCTCCTACTTCTTGTACCAGGTTCGATAGGGATGTTTGCACTGTACCAATCGAAAGAAGAGACTTGGGGCTAGGTACATGTCAAGTTTCATTGAGATTGATTTGGTTTCAGATAGGTAAAATTTAATTCATTTACTCATATTGATCATTTCTGCAATAAAAAGCGCCCATTAGACCTCTATATGCGCGCTCCTACTTCTTGTACCAGGTTCGATAGGGATGTATGCACTGTACCAATCGAAATAGGAGACTTGGGGCTAGGTACATGTCAAGTTTCATTGATATTGATTTAGTTTCAGATAGGTATAATTTCATTCATTTATTCATATTGATCATTTCTGCTATAAAAAGCGCCCATTAGACCTCTATATGCGCGCTCCTACGTCTTGTACCAGGTTCGATAGGGATGTATGCACTGTACCAATCGAAAGAGGAGACTTGGGGCTAGGTACATGTCAAGTTTCATCGAGATTGATTTGGTTTCAGATAAGTAAAATTTCATTCATTTACTCATATTGATCATTTCTGCTATAAAAAGCGCCAATTAGACATATGCGCGCTCCTACGTCTTGTACCAGGTTCGATAGGGATGTATGCACTGTACCAATCGAAAGAAAAGACTTGGGGCTAGGTACATGTCAAGTTTCATTGAGATTGATTTGGTTTCAGATAGGTAAAATTTCATTCATTTACTCATATTGATCATTTCTGCAATAAAAAGCGCCCATTAGACCTCTATATGCGCGCTCCTACGTCTTGTACCAGGTTCGATAGAAATGTATGCACTGTACCAATCGAAAGAGGAGACTTGGGGCTAGGTACATGTCAAGTTTCATTGAGATTGATTTAGTTTCAGATAGGTATAATTTCATTCATTTATTCATATTGATCAATTCTGCTATGAAAAGCGCCCATTAGACCTCTATATGCGCGCTCCTACGTCTTGTACCAGGTTCGATAGGGATGTATGCACTGTACCAATCGAAAGAGGAGACTTGGGGCTAGGTACATGTCAAGTTTCATCGAGATTGATTTGGTTTCAGATAGGTAAAATTTCATTCATTTACTCATATTGATCATTTCTGCTATAAAAAGGGCCAATTAGACCTCTATATGCGCGCTCCTACGTCTTGTACCAGGTTCGATAGGGATGTATGCGCTATACCAATCGAAAGAGGAGACTTGGGACTAGGTACATGACAAGTTTCATTGAGATTGATTTGGTTTCAGATAGGTAAAATTTCATTCATTTACTCATATTGATCATTTCTGCAATAAAAAGCGCCCATTAGACCTCTATATGCGCGCTCCTACGTCTTGTACCAGGTTCGATAGAAATGTATGCACTGTACCAATCGAAAGAGGAGACTTGGGGCTAGGTACATGTCAAGTTTCATTGAGATTGATTTAGTTTCAGATAGGTATAATTTCATTCATTTATTCATATTGATCAATTCTGCTATGAAAAGCGCCCATTAGACCTCTATATGCGCGCTCCTACGTCTTGTACCAGGTTCGATAGGGATGTATGCACTGTACCAATCGAAAGAGGAGACTTGGGGCTAGGTACATGTCAAGTTTCATTGAGATTGATTTAGTTTCAGATAGGTATAATTTCATTCATTTTTTCATATTGATGAATTCTGCTATAAAAAGCGCCCATTAGACCTCTATATGCGCGCTCCTACGTCTTGTACCAGGTTCGATAGGGATGTATGCGCTATACCAATCGAAATAGGAGACTTGGGGCTAGGTACATGTCAAGTTTCTTCGAGATTGATTTGGTTTCAAATAGGTAAAATTTCATTCATTTACTTATATTGATCATTTCTGCTATAAAAAGCGCACAATAGACCTCTATATGCGCGCTCCTACTTCTTGTACCAGGTTCGATAGGGATGTTTGCACTGTACCAATCGAAAGAAGAGACTTGGGGCTAGGTACATGTCAAGTTTCATTGAGATTGATTTGGTTTCAGATAGGTAAAATTTAATTCATTTACTCATATTGATCATTTCTGCAATAAAAAGCGCCCATTAGACCTCTATATGCGCGCTCCTACTTCTTGTACCAGGTTCGATAGGGATGTATGCACTGTACCAATCGAAATAGGAGACTTGGGGCTAGGTACATGTCAAGTTTCATTGATATTGATTTAGTTTCAGATAGGTATAATTTCATTCATTTATTCATATTGATCATTTCTGCTATAAAAAGCGCCCATTTAGACCTCTATATGCGCGCTCCTACGTCTTGTACCAGGTTCGATAGGGATGTATGCACTGTACCAATCGAAAGAGGAGACTTGGGGCTAGGTACATGTCAAGTTTCATCGAGATTGATTTGGTTTCAGATAAGTAAAATTTCATTCATTTACTCATATTGATCATTTCTGCTATAAAAAGCGCCAATTAGACATATGCGCGCTCCTACGTCTTGTACCAGGTTCGATAGGGATGTATGCACTGTACCAATCGAAAGAAAAGACTTGGGGCTAGGTACATGTCAAGTTTCATTGAGATTGATTTGGTTTCAGATAGGTAAAATTTCATTCATTTACTCATATTGATCATTTCTGCAATAAAAAGCGCCCATTAGACCTCTATATGCGCGCTCCTACGTCTTGTACCAGGTTCGATAGAAATGTATGCACTGTACCAATCGAAAGAGGAGACTTGGGGCTAGGTACATGTCAAGTTTCATTGAGATTGATTTAGTTTCAGATAGGTATAATTTCATTCATTTATTCATATTGATCAATTCTGCTATGAAAAGCGCCCATTAGACCTCTATATGCGCGCTCCTACGTCTTGTACCAGGTTCGATAGGGATGTATGCACTGTACCAATCGAAAGAGGAGACTTGGGGCTAGGTACATGTCAAGTTTCATCGAGATTGATTTGGTTTCAGATAGGTAAAATTTCATTCATTTACTCATATTGATCATTTCTGCTATAAAAAGGGCCAATTAGACCTCTATATGCGCGCTCCTACGTCTTGTACCAGGTTCGATAGGGATGTATGCTTTATACCAATCGAAAGAGGAGACTTGGGACTAGGTACATGACAAGTTTCATTGAGATTGATTTGGTTTCAGATAGGTAAAATTTCATTCATTTACTCATATTGATCATTTCTGCTATAAAAAGCGCCCAGTAGACCTCTATATGCGCGCTCCTACGTCTTGTACCAGGTTCGGTTGGGATGTATGCGCTATAAAAATCAAAAGCGGAGACTTGGGGCTAGGTACATGTCAAGTTTCATCGAGATTGATTTGGTTTCAGATAGGTAAAATTTCATTCATTTACTCATATTGATCATTTCTGCTATAAAAAGCGCCTATTAGACCTCTATATGCGCGTTCCTACGTCTTGTACCAGGTTTGATAGGGATATATGCGCTATACCAATCGAAAGAGGAGACTTGGGGCTAGGTACATGTCAAGTTTCTTGGAGATTGATTTGGTTTCAGATAGGTAAAATTTCATTCATTTACTCATATTGATCATTTCTGCTATAAAAAGCGCCCATTAGACCTCTATATGCGCGCTCATACTTCTTGTACCAGGTTCGATAGGGATGTATGCACTGTACCAATCGAAAGAGGAGACTTGGGGCTAGTTACATGTCAAGTTTCATTGAGATTGATTTAGTTTCAGATAGGTATAATTTCATTCATTTATTCATATTGATGAATTCTGCTATAAAAAGCGCCCATTAGACCTCTATATGCGCGCTCCTACGTCTTGTACCAGGTTCGATAGGGATGTATGCGCTATACCAATCGAAAGAGGAGACTTGGGGCTAGGTACATGTCAAGTTTCTTCGAGATTGATTTGGTTTCAAATAGGTAAAATTTCATTCATTTACTCATATTGATCATTTCTGCTATAAAAAGCGCACAATAGACCTCTATATGCGCGCTCCTACTTCTTGTACCAGGTTCGATAGGGATGTATGCACTGTACCAATCGAAAGAAGAGACTTGGTGCTAGGTACATGTCAAGTTTCATTGAGATTGATTTGGTTTCAGATAGGTAAAATTTCATTCATTTACTCATATTGATCATTTCTGCAATAAAAAGCGCCCATTAGACCTCTATATGCGCGCTCCTACTTCTTGTACCAGGTTCGATAGGGATGTATGCACTGTACTAATCGAAATAGGAGACTTGGGGCTAGGTACATGTCAAGTTTCATTGATATTGATTTAGTTTCAGATAGGTATAATTTCATTCATTTATTCATATTGATCATTTCTGCTATAAAAAGCGCCCATTAGACCTCTATATGCGCGCTCCTACGTCTTGTACCAGGTTCGATAGGGATGTATGCACTGTACCAATCGAAAGAGGAGACATGGGGCTAGGTACATGTCAAGTTTCATCGAGATTGATTTGGTTTCAGATAAGTAAAATTTCATTCATTTACTCATATTGATCATTTCTGCTATAAAAAGGGCCAATTAGACATATGCGCGCTCCTACGTCTTGTACCAGGTTCGATAGGGATGTATGCACTGTACCAATCGAAAGAAAAGACTTGGGGCTAGGTATATGTCAAGTTTCATTGAGATTGATTTGGTTTCAGATAGGTAAAATTTCATTCATTTACTCATATTGATCATTTCTGCTATGAAAAGCGCCCATTAGACCTCTATATGCGCGCTCCTACGTCTTGTACCAGGTTCGATAGGGATGTATGCGCTATACCAATCGAAAGATGAGACTTGGGGCTAGGTACATGTCAAGTTTCATTGAGATTGATTTGGTTTCAGATAGGTAAAATTTCATTCATTTACTCATATTGATCATTTCTGCTATAAAAAGCGCCCAGTAGACCTCTCTATGCGCGCTCCTATGTCTTGTACCAGGTTCGGTTGGGATGTATGCGCTATAAAAATCAAAAGCGGAGACTTGGGGCTAGGTACATGTCAAGTTTCATCGAGATTGATTTGGTTTCAGATAGGTAAAATTTCATTCATTTACTCATATTGATCATTTCTGCTATAAAAAGCGCCCATTAGACCTCTATATGCGCGCTCCTACGTCTTGTACCAGGTTTGATAGGGATATATGCGCTATACCAATCAAAATAGGAGACTTGGGGCTACGTAGATGTCAAGTTTCATGGAGATTGATTTAGTTTCAGATAGGTAAAATTTCATTCATTTACTCATATTGATCATTTCTGCTATAAAAAGCGCCCATTAGACCTCTATATGCGCGCTCCTACTTCTTGTACGAGGTTCGATAGGGATGTATGCACTGTACCAATCGAAAGAGGAGACTTGGGGCTAGGTACATGTCAAGTTTCTTCGAGATTGATTTGGTTTCAAATAGGTAAAATTTCATTCATTTACTCATATTGATCATTTCTGCTATAAAAAGGGCCAATAAGACATATGCGCGCTCCTACGTCTTGTACCAGGTTCGGTTGGGATGTATGCGCTATAAAAATCAAAAGCGGAGACTTGGGGCTAGGTACATGTCAAGTTTCATCGAGATTGATTTGGTTTCAGATAGGTAAAATTTCATTCATTTACTCATATTGATCATTTCTGCTATAAAAAGCGCCCACTAGACCTCTATATGCGAGCTCCTACTTCTTGTACCAGGTTCGATAGGGATGTATGCACTGTACCAATCGAAAGAGGAGACTTGGGGCTAGGTACATGTCAAGTTTCATTGAGATTGATTTAGTTTCAGATAGGTATAATTTCATTCATTTATTCATATTGATGAATTCTGCTATAAAAAGCGCCCATTAGACCTCTATATGCGCGCTCCTACTTCTTGTACCAGGTTCGATAGGGATGTATGCGCTATACCAATCGAAAGAGGAGACTTGGGGCTAGGTACATGTCAAGTTTCTTCGAGATTGATTTGGTTTCAAATAGGTAAAATTTCATTCATTTACTCATATTGATCATTTCTGCTATAAAAAGCGCACAATAGACCTCTATATCCGCGCTCCTACTTCTTGTACCAGGTTCGATAGGGATGTATGCACTGTACCAATCAAAAGAAGAGACTTGGGGCTAGGTACATGTCAAGTTTCATTGAGATTGATTTGGTTTCAGATAGGTAAAATTTCATTCATTTACTCATATTGATCATTTCTGCAATAAAAAGCGCCCATTAGACCTCTATATGCGCGCTCCTACTTCTTGTACCAGGTTCGATAGGGATGTATGCACTGTACCAATCGAAATAGGAGACTTGGGGCTAGGTACATGTCAAGTTTCATTGATATTGATTTAGTTTCAGATAGGTATAATTTCATTCATTTATTCATATTGATCATTTCTGCTATAAAAAGCGCCCATTAGACCTCTATATGCGCGCTCCTACGTCTTGTACCAGGTTCGATAGGGATGTATGCACTGTACCAATCGAAAGAGGAGACTTGGGGATAGGTACATGTCAAGTTTCATCGAGATTGATTTGGTTTCAGATAAGTAAAATTTCATTCATTTACTCATATTGATCATTTCTGCTATAAAAAGGGCCAATTAGACATATGCGCGCTCCTACGTCTTGTACCAGGTTCGATAGGGATGTATGCACTGTACCAATCGAAAAAAAAGACTTGGGGCTAGGTACATGTCAAGTTTCATTGAGATTGATTTGGTTTCAGATAGGTAAAATTTCATTCATTTACTCATATTGATCATTTCTGCTATGAAAAGCGCCCATTAGACCTCTATATGCGCGCTCCTACGTTTTGTACCAGGTTCGATAGGGATGTATGCGCTATACCAATCGAAAGAGGAGACTTGGGGCTAGGTACATGACAAGTTTCATTGAGATTGATTTGGTTTCAGATAGGGAAAATTTCATTCATTTACTCATATTGATCATTTCTGCTATAAAAAGCGCCCAGTAGACCTCTATATGCGCGCTCCTACGTCTTGTACCAGGTTCGGTTGGGATGTATGCGCTATAAAAATCAAAAGCGGAGACTTGGCGCTAGGTACATGTCAAGTTTCTTCCAGATTGATTTGGTTTCAAATAGGTAAAATTTCATTCATTTACTCATATTGATCATTTCTGCTATAAAAAGCGCACAATAGACCTCTATATGCGCGCTCCTACTTCTTGTACCAGGTTCGATAGGGATGTATGCACTGTACCAATCGAAAGAGGAGACTTGGGGCTAGGTACATGACAAGTTTCATTGAGATTGATTTGGTTTCAGATAGGTAAAATTTCATTCATTTACTCATATTGATCATTTCTGCTATAAAAAGCGCCCAGTAGACCTCTATATGCGCGCTCCTACGTCTTGTACCAGGTTCGGTTGGGATGTATGCGCTATAAAAATCAAAAGCGGAGACTTGGAGCTAGGTACATGTCAAGTTTCATCGAGATTGATTTGGTTTCAGATAGGTAAAATTTCATTCATTTACTCATATTGATCATTTCTGCTATAAAAAGCGCCCATTAGACCTCTATATGCGTGGTCCTACGTCTTGTACCAGGTTTGATAGGGATATATGCGCTATACCAATCAAAAGAGGAGACCTGGGGCTAGGTACATGTCAAGTTTCATGGAGATTGATTTAGTTTCAGATAGGTAAAATTTCATTCATTTACTCATATTGATCATTTCTGCTATAAAAAGCGCCCATTAGACCTCTATATGCGCGCTCCTACTTCTTGTACCAGGTTCGATAGGGATGTATGCACTGTACCAATCGAAAGAAGAGACTTGGGGCTAGGTACATGTCAAGTTTCATTGAGATTGATTTGGTTTCAGATAGGTAAAATTTCATTCATTTACTCATATTGATCATTTCTGCAATAAAAAGCGCCCATTAGACCTCTATATGCGCGCACCTACTTCTTGTACCAGGTTCGATAGGGATGTATGCACTGTACCAATCGAAAGAGGAGACTTGCGGCTAGGTACATGTCAAGTTTCATGGAGATTGATTTAGTTTCAGATAGGTAAAATTTCATTCATTTACTCATATTGATCATTTCTGCTATAAAAAGCGCCCATTAGACCTCTATATGCGCGCTCCTACGTCTTGTACCAGGTTCGATAGGGATGTATGCACTGTACCAATCGAAAGAGGAGACTTGGGGCTAGGTACATGTCAAGTTTCATCGAGATTGATTTGGTTTCAGATAGGTAAAATTTCATTCATTTACTCATATTGATCATTTCTGCTATAAAAAGGGCCAATAAGACATATGCGCGCTCCTACTTCTTGTACCAGGTTCGGTTGGGATGTATGCGCTATAAAAATCAAAAGCGGAGACTTGGGGCTAGGTACATGTCAAGTTTCATCGAGATTGATTTGGTTTCAGATAGGTAAAATTTCATTCATTTACTCATATTGATCATTTCTGCTATAAAAAGCGCCCATTAGACCTCTATATGCGCGCTCCTACTTCTTGTACCAGGTTCGATAGGGATGTATGCACTGTACCAATCGAAAGAGGAGACTTGGGGCTAGGTACATGTCAAGTTTCATTGAGATTGATTTAGTTTCAGATAGGTATAATTTCATTCATTCATTCATATTGATGAATTCTGCTATAAAAAGCGCCCATTAGACCTCTATATGCGCGCTCCTACTTCTTGTACCAGGTTCGATAGGGATGTATGCGCTATACCAATCGAAAGAGGAGACTTGGGGCTAGGTACATGTTAAGTTTCATCGAGATTGATTTGGTTTCAAATAGGTAAAATTTCATTCATTTACTCATATTGATCATTTCTGCTATAAAAAGCGCACAATAGACCTCTATATGCGCGCTCCTACTTCTTGTACCAGGTTCGATAGGGATGTATGCACTGTACCAATCGAAAGAAGAGACTTGGGGCTAGGTACATGTCAAGTTTCATTGAGATTGATTTGGTTTCAGATAGGTAAAATTTCATTCATTTACTCATATTGATCATTTCTGCAATAAAAAGCGCCCATTAGACCTCTATATGCGCGCTCCTACTTCTTGTACCCGGTTCGATAGGGATGTATGCACTGTACCAATCGAAAGAGGAGACTTGGGGCTAGGTACATGTCAAGTTTCATTGATATTGATTTGGTTTCAGATAGGTATAATTTCATTCATTTATTCATATTGATCATTTCTGCTATAAAAAGCGCCCATTAGACCTCTATATGCGCGCTCCTACGTCTTGTACCAGGTTCGATAGGGATGTATGCACTGTACCAATCGAAAGAGGAGACTTGGGGCTAGGTACATGTCAAGTTTCATCGAGATTGATTTGGTTTCAGATAGGTAAAATTTCATTCATTTACTCATATTGATCATTTCTGCTATAAAAAGGGCCAATTAGACATATGCGCGCTCCTACGTCTTGTACCAGGTTCGATAGGGATGTATGCACTGTACCAATCGAAAGAAAAGACTTGGGGCTAGGTACATGTCAAGTTTCATTGAGATTGATTTGGTTTCAGATAGGTAAAATTTCATTCATTTACTCATATTGATCATTTCTGAAATAAAAAGCGCCCATTAGACCTCTATATGCGCGCTCCTACTTCTTGTACCAGGTTCGATAGAAATGTATGCACTGTACCAATCGAGAGAGGAGACTTGGGGCTAGGTACATGTCAAGTTTCATTGAGATTGATTTAGTTTCAGATAGGTATAATTTCATTCATTTATTCATATTGATCAATTCTGCTATGAAAAGCGCCCATTAGACCTCTATATGCGCGCTCCTACGTCTTGTACCCGGTTCGATAGGGATGTATGCGCTATACCAATCGAAAGAAGAGACTTGCGGCTAGGTACATGAAAAGTTTCATTGAGATTGATTTGGTTTCAGATAGGTAAAATTTCATTCATTTACTCATATTGATCATTTCTGCTATAAAAAGCGCCCAGTAGACCTCTATATGCGCGCTCCTACATCTTGTACCAGGTTCGGTTGGGATGTATGCGCTATAAAAATCAAAAGCGGAGACTTGGGGCTAGGTACATGTCAAGTTTCATCGAGATTGATTTGGTTTCAGATAGGTAAAATTTCATTCATTTACTCATATTGATCATTTCTGCTATAAAAAGCGCCCATTAGACCTCTATATGCGCGCTCCTACGTCTTGTACCAGGTTTGATAGGGATATATGCGCTATACCAATCGAAAGAGGAGACTTGGGGCTAGGTACATGTCAAGTTTCATGGAGATTGATTTGGTTTCAGATAGGTAAAATTTCATTCATTTACTCATATTGATCATTTCTGCTATAAAAAGCGCCCATTAGACCTCTATATGCGCGCTCCTACTTCTTGTACCAGGTTCGATAGGGATGTATGCACTGTACCAATCGAAAGAGGAGACTTGGGGCTAGGTACATGTCAAGTTTCATTGAGATTGATTTAGTTTCAGATAGGTATAATTTCATTCATTTATTCATATTGATGAATTCTGCTATAAAAAGCGCCCATTAGACCTCTATATGCGCGCTCCTACGTCTTGTACCAGGTTCGATAGGGATGTATGCGCTATACCAATCGAAAGAGGAGACTTGGGGCTAGGTACATGTCAAGTTTCTTCGAGATTGATTTGGTTTCAAATAGGTAAAATTTCATTCATTTATTCATATTGATCATTTCTGCTATAAAAAGCGCACAATAGACCTCTATATGCGCGCTCCTACTTCTTGTACCAGGTTCGATAGGGATGTATGCACTGTACCAATCGAAAGAAGAGACTTGGGGCTAGGTACATGTCAAGTTTCATTGAGATTGATTTGGTTTCAGATAGGTAAAATTTCATTCATTTACTCATATTGATCATTTCTGCAATAAAAAGCGCCCATTAGACCTCTATATGCGCGCTCCTACTTCTTGTACCAGGTTCGATAGGGATGTATGCACTGTACCAATCGAAAGAGGAGACTTGGGGCTAGGTACATGTCAAGTTTCATTGATATTGATTTAGTTTCAGATAGGTATAATTTCATTCATTTATTCATATTGATCATTTCTGCTATAAAAAGCGCCCATTAGACCTCTATATGCGCGCTCCTACGTCTTGTACCAGGTTCGATAGGGATGTATGCACTGTACCAATCGAAAGAAGAGACTTGGGGCTAGGTACATGTCAAGTTTCATCGAGATTGATTTGGTTTCAGATAGGTAAAATTTCATTCATTTACTCATATTGATCATTTCTGCTATAAAAAGGGCCAATTAGACATATGCGCGCTCCTACGTCTTGTACCAGGTTCGATAGGGATGTATGCACTGTACCAATCGAAAGAGGAGACTTGGGGCTAGGTACATGTCAAGTTTCATTGAGATTGATTTAGTTTCAGATAGGTATAATTTCATTCATTTATTCATATTGATGAATTCTGCTATAAAAAGCGCCCATTAGACCTCTATATGCGCGCTCCTACGTCTTGTACCAGGTTCGATAGGGATGTATGCGCTATACCAATCGAAAGAAGAGACTTGGGGCTAGGTACATGTCAAGTTTCGTCGAGATTGATTTGGTTTCAAATAGGTAAAATTTCATTCATTTATTCATATTGATCATTTCTGCTATAAAAAGCGCACATTAGACCTCTATATGCGCGCTCCTACTTCTTGTACCAGGTTCGATAGGGATGTATGCACTGTACCAATCGAAAGAAGAGACTTGGGGCTAGGTACATGTCAAGTTTCATTGAGATTGATTTGGTTTCAGATAGGTAAAATTTCATTCATTTACTCATATTGATCATTTCTGCAATAAAAAGCGCCCATTAGACCTCTATATGCGCGCTCCTACTTCTTGTACCAGGTTCGATTGGGGTGTATGCACTGTACCAATCGAAAGAGGAGACTTGGGGCTAGGTACATGTCAAGTTTCATTGAGATTGATTTGGTTTCAGATAGGTATAATTTCATTCATTTATTCATATTGATGAATTCTGCTATAAAAAGCGCCCATTAGACCTCTATATGCGCGCTCCTACGTCTTGTACCAGGTTCGATAGGGATGTATGCGCTATACCAATCGAAAGAAGAGACTTGGGGCTAGGTACATGTCAAGTTTCGTCGAGATTGATTTGGTTTCAAATAGGTAAAATTTCATTCATTTATTCATATTGATCATTTCTGCTATAAAAAGCGCACATTAGACCTCTATATGCGCGCTCCTACTTCTTGTACCAGGTTCGATAGGGATGTATGCACTGTACCAATCGAAAGAAGAGACTTGGGGCTAGGTACATGTCAAGTTTCATTGAGATTGATTTGGTTTCAGATAGGTAAAATTTCATTCATTTACTCATATTGATCATTTCTGCAATAAAAAGCGCCCATTAGACCTCTATATGCGCGCTCCTACTTCTTGTACCAGGTTCGATTGGGATGTATGCACTGTACCAATCGAAAGAGGAGACTTGGGGCTAGGTACATGTCAAGTTTCATTGAGATTGATTTGGTTTCAGATAGGTAAAATTTCATTCATTTACTCATATTGATCATTTCTGCTATAAAAAGGGCCAATTAGACATATGCGCGCTCCTACATCTTGTACCAGGTTCGGTTGGGATGTATGCGCTATAAAAATCAAAAGCGGAGACTTGGGGCTAGGTACATGTCAAGTTTCATCGAGATTGATTTGGTTTCAGATAGGTAAAATTTCATTCATTTCCTCATATTGATCATTTCTGCTATAAAAAGCGCCCATTAGACCTCTATATGCGCGCTCCTACTTCTTGTACCAGGTTCGATAGGGATGTATGCACTGTACCAATCGAAAGAGGAGACTTGGGGCTAGGTACATGTCAAGTTTCATTGAGATTGATTTAGTTTCAGATAGGTATAATTTCATTCATTTATTCATATTGATGAATTCTGCTATAAAAAGCGCCCATTAGACCTCTATATGCGCGCTCCTACGTCTTGTACCAGGTTCGATAGGGATGTATGCGCTATACCAATCGAAAGAAGAGACTTGGGGCTAGGTACATGTCAAGTTTCTTCGAGATTGATTTGGTTTCAAATAGGTAAAATTTCATTCATTTACTCATATTGATCATTTCTGCTATAAAAAGCGCACAATAGACCTCTATATGCGCGCTCCTACTTCTTGTACCAGGTTCGATAGGGATGTATGCACTGTACCAATCGAAAGAAGAGACTTGGGGCTAGGTACATGTCAAGTTTCATCGAGATTAATTTGGTTTCAGATAGGTAAAATTTCATTCATTTACTCATATTGATCATTTCTGCTATAAAAAGGGCCAATTAGACATATGCGCGCTCCTACTTCTTGTACCAGGTTCGATAGGGATGTATGCGCTATACCAATCGAAAGAGGAGACTTGGGGCTAGGTACATGTCAAGTTTCATCGAGATTGATTTGGTTTCAGATAGGTAAAATTTCATTCATTTACTCATATTGATCATTTCTGCTATAAAAAACGCCCAGTAGACCTCTATATGCGCGCTCCTACCTCTTGTACCAGGTTCGATAGGGATGTATGCGCTATACCAATCGAAAGAGGAGACTTGGGGCTAGGTACATGTCAAGTTTCATTGAGATTGATTTGGTTTCAGATAGGTAAAATTTCATTCATTTACTCATATTGATCATTTCTGCTATAAAAAGGGCCAATTAGACATATGCGCGCTCCTACGTCTTGTACCAGGTTCGGTTGGGATGTATGCGCTATAAAAATCAAAAGCGGAGACTTGGGGCTAGGTACATGTCAAGTTTCATCGAGATTGATTTGGTTTCAGATAGGTAAAATTTCATTCATTTACTCATATTGATCATTTCTGCAATAAAAAGCGCCCATTAGACCTCTATATGCGCGCTCCTACTTCTTGTACCAGGTTCGATAGGGATGTATGCACTGTACCAATCGAAAGAGGAGACTTGGGGCTAGGTACATGTCAAGTTTCATTGAGATTGATTTAGTTTCAGATAGGTATAATTTCATTCATTTATTCATATTGATGAATTCTGCTATAAAAAGCGCCCATTAGACCTCTATATGCGCGCTCCTACGTCTTGTACCAGGTTCGATAGGGATGTATGCGCTATACCAATCGAAAGAGGAGACTTGGGGCTAGGTACATGTCAAGTTTCTTCGAGATTGATTTGGTTTCAAATAGGTAAAATTTCATTCATTTACTCATATTGATCATTTCTGCTATAAAAAGCGCACAATAGACCTCTATATGCGCGTTCCTACTTCTTGTACCAGGTTCGATAGGGATGTATGCACTGTACCAATCGAAAGAAGAGACTTGGGGCTAGGTACATGTCAAGTTTCATCGAGATTAATTTGGTTTCAGATAGGTAAAATTTCATTCATTTACTCATATTGATCATTTCTGCTATAAAAAGGGCCAATTAGACATATGCGCGCTCCTACCTCTTGTACCAGGTTCGATAGGGATGTATGCGCTATACCAATCAAAAGAGGAGACTTGGGGCTAGGTACATGTCAAGTTTCATCGAGATTGATTTGGTTTCAGATAGGTAAAATTTCATTCATTTACTCATATTGATCATTTCTGCTATAAAAAACGCCCAGTAGACCTCTATATGCGCGCTCCTACTTCTTGTACCAGGTTCGATAGGGATGTATGCGCTATACCAATCGAAAGAGGAGACTTGGGGCTAGGTACATGACAAGTTTCATTGAGATTGATTTGGTTTCAGATAGGTAAAATTTCATTCATTTACTCATATTGATCATTTCTGCCATAAAAAGCGCCCAGTAGACCTCTATATGCGCGCTCCTACCTCTTCTACCAGGTTCGATTGGGATGTATGCGCTATAAAAATCAAAAGCGGAGACTTGGGGCTAGGTACATTTCAAGTTTCATCGAGATTGATTTGGTTTCAGATAGGTAAAATTTCATTCATTTACTCATATTGATCATTTCTGCTATAAAAGCGCCCATTAGACCTCTATATGCGCGCTCCTACGTCTTGTACCAGGTTCGATAGGGTTATATGCGTTATACCAATCGAAAAAGGAGACTTGGGGCTAGGTACATGTCAAGTTTCATGGAGATTGATTTGGCTTCAGATAGGTAAAATTTCATTCATTTACTCATATTGATCATTTCTGCTATAAAAAGCGCCCATTAGACCTCTATATGCGCGCTCCTACTTCTTGTACCAGGTTCGATAGGGATGTATGCACTGTACCAATCGAAAGAGGAGACTTGGAGCTAGGTACATGTCAAGTTTCATTGAGATTGATTTGGTTTCAGATAGGTAAAATTTCATTCATTTACTCATATTGATCATTTCTGCTATAAAAAGGGCCAATTAGACATATGCGCGCTCCTACGTCTTGTACCAGGTTCGGTTGGGATGTATGCGCTATAAAAATCAAAAGCGGAGACTTGGGGCTAGGTACATGTCAAGTTTCATCGAGATTGATTTGGTTTCAGATAGGTAAAATTTCATTCATTTACTCATATTGATCATTTCTGCAATAAAAAGCGCCCATTAGACCTCTATATGCGCGCTCCTACTTCTTGTACCAGGTTCGATAGGGATGTATGCACTGTACCAATCGAAAGAGGAGACTTGGGGCTAGGTACATGTCAAGTTTCATTGAGATTGATTTAGTTTCAGATAGGTATAATTTCATTCATTTATTCATATTGATGAATTCTGCTATAAAAAGCGCCCATTAGACCTCTATATGCGCGCTCCTACGTCTTGTACCAGGTTCGATAGGGATGTATGCGCTATACCAATCGAAAGAGGAGACTTGGGGCTAGGTACATGTCAAGTTTCTTCGAGATTGATTTGGTTTCAAATAGGTAAAATTTCATTCATTTACTCATATTGATCATTTCTGCTATAAAAAGCGCACAATAGACCTCTATATGCGCGTTCCTACTTCTTGTACCAGGTTCGATAGGGATGTATGCACTGTACCAATCGAAAGAAGAGACTTGGGGCTAGGTACATGTCAAGTTTCATCGAGATTAATTTGGTTTCAGATAGGTAAAATTTCATTCATTTACTCATATTGATCATTTCTGCTATAAAAAGGGCCAATTAGACATATGCGCGCTCCTACCTCTTGTACCAGGTTCGATAGGGATGTATGCGCTATACCAATCGAAAGAGGAGACTTGGGGCTAGGTACATGTCAAGTTTCATCGAGATTGATTTGGTTTCAGATAGGTAAAATTTCATTCATTTACTCATATTGATCATTTCTGCTATAAAAAACGCCAAGTAGACCTCTATATGCGCGCTCCTACTTCTTGTACCAGGTTCGATAGGGATGTATGCGCTATACCAATCGAAAGAGGAGACTTGGGGCTAGGTACATGACAAGTTTCATTGAGATTGATTTGGTTTCAGATAGGTAAAATTTCATTCATTTACTCATATTGATCATTTCTGCCATAAAAAGCGCCCAGTAGACCTCTATATGCGCGCTCCTACCTCTTCTACCAGGTTCGATTGGGATGTATGCGCTATAAAAATCAAAAGCGGAGACTTGGGGCTAGGTACATTTCAAGTTTCATCGAGATTGATTTGGTTTCAGATAGGTAAAATTTCATTCATTTACTCATATTGATCATTTCTGCTATAAAAGCGCCCATTAGACCTCTATATGCGCGCTCCTACGTCTTGTACCAGGTTCGATAGGGATATATGCGTTATACCAATCGAAAAAGGAGACTTGGGGCTAGGTACATATCAAGTTTCATGGAGATTGATTTGGCTTCAGATAGGTAAAATTTCATTCATTTACTCATATTGATCATTTCTGCTATAAAAAGCGCCCATTAGACCTCTATATGCGCGCTCCTACTTCTTGTACCAGGTTCGATAGGGATGTATGCACTGTACCAATCGAAAGAGGAGACTTGGAGCTAGGTACATGTCAAGTTTCATTGAGATTGATTTAGTTTCAGATAGGTATAATTTCATTCATTTATTCATATTGATCAATTCTGCTATAAAAAGCGCCCATTAGACCTCTATATGCGCGCTCCTACGTCTTGTACCAGGTTCGATAGGGATGTATGCGCTATACCTTTCGAAAGAAGAGACTTGGGGCTAGGTACATGTCAAGTTTCATCGAGATTTATTTGGTTTCAGATAGGTATAATTTCATTCATTTACTCATATTGATCATTTCTGCTATAAAAAGGGCCAATTAGACCTCTATATGCGTGCTCCTACCTCTTGTACCAGGTTCGATAGGGATGTATGCGCTATACCAATGAAAAGAAGAGACTTGGGGCTAGGTACATGTCAAGTTTCATCGAGATTGATTTGGTTTCAGATAGGAAAAATTTCATTCATTTACTCATATTGATCATTTCTGCTATAAAAAACGCCCAGTAGACCTCTATATGCGCGCTCCTACTTCTTGTACCAGGTTCGATAGGGATGTATCCGCTATACCAATCAAAAGAAGAGACTTGGGGCCAGGTACATGTCAAGTTTCATTGAGATTGATTTGGTTTCAGATAGGTAAAATTTCATTCATTCACGCATATTGATCATTTCTGCTATAAAAAGCGCCCATTAGACCTCTATATGCGCGCTCCTACTTCTTGTACCAGGTTCGATAGGGATGTATGCACTGTACCAATCGAAAGAAGAGACTTGGAGCTAGGTACATGTCAAGTTTCATTGAGATTGATTTAGTTTCAGATAGGTATAATTTCATTCATTTATTCATATTGATCAATTCTACTATAAAAAGCGCCAATTAGACCTCTATATGCGCGCTCCTACTTCTTGTACCAGGTTCGATAGGGATGTATGCGCTATACCAATCAAAAGAGGAGACTTGGGGCTAGGTACATGTCAAGTTTCATCGAGATTGATTTGGTTTCAGATAGGTAAAATTTCATTCATTTACTCATATTGATCATTTCTGCTATAAAAAGCGCCCAGTAGACCTCTATATGCGCGCTCCTACTTCTTGTACCAGGTTCGATAGGGATGTATGCGCTATACCAATGAAAAGAAGAGACTTGGGGCTAGGTACATGTCAAGTTTCATCGAGATTGATTTGGTTTCAGATAGGAAAAATTTCATTCATTTACTCATATTGATCATTTCTGCTATAAAAAACGCCCAGTAGACCTCTATATGCGCGCTCCTACTTCTTGTACCAGGTTCGATAGGGATGTATGCGCTATACCAATCAAAAGAAGAGACTTGGGGCCAGGTACATGTCAAGTTTCATTGAGATTGATTTGGTTTCAGATAGGTAAAATTTCATTCATTTACTCATATTGATCATTTCTGCTATAAAAAGCGCCCAATAGCCCTCTATATGCGCGCTCCTACTTCTTGTACCAGGTTCGATTGGGATGTATGCGCTATAAAAATCAAAAGCGGAGACTTGGGACTAGGTACATGTCAAGTTTCATCGAGATTGATTTGGTTTCAGATAGGTAAAATTTCATTCATTTACTCATATTGATCATTTCTGCTATAAAAAGCGCCCATTAGACCTCTATATGCGCGCTCCTACGTCTTGTACCAGGTTCGATAGGGATATATGCGTTATACCAATCGAAAAAGGAGACTTGGGGCTAGGTACATGTCAAGTTTCATGGAGATTGATTTGGCTTCAGATAGGTAAAATTTCATTCATTTACTCATATTGATCATTTCTGCTATAAAAAGCGCCCATTAGACCTCTATATGCGCGCTCCTACTTCTTGTACCAGGTTCGATAGGGATGTATGCACTGTACCAATCGAAAGAGGAGACTTGGAGCTAGGTACATGTCAAGTTTCATTGAGATTGATTTAGTTTCAGATAGGTATAATTTCATTCATTTATTCATATTGATCAATTCTGCTATAAAAAGCGCCCATTAGACCTCTATATGCGCGCTCCTACGTCTTGTACCAGGTTCGATAGGGATGTATGCGCTATACCTTTCGAAAGAAGAGACTTGGGGCTAGGTACATGTCAAGTTTCATCGAGATTTATTTGGTTTCAGATAGGTATAATTTCATTCATTTACTCATATTGATCATTTCTGCTATAAAAAGGGCCAATTAGACCTCTATATGCGTGCTCCTACCTCTTGTACCAGGTTCGATAGGGATGTATGCGCTATACCAATGAAAAGAAGAGACTTGGGGCTAGGTACATGTCAAGTTTCATCGAGATTGATTTGGTTTCAGATAGGAAAAATTTCATTCATTTACTCATATTGATCATTTCTGCTATAAAAAACGCCCAGTAGACCTCTATATGCGCGCTCCTACTTCTTGTACCAGGTTCGATAGGGATGTATCCGCTATACCAATCAAAAGAAGAGACTTGGGGCCAGGTACATGTCAAGTTTCATTGAGATTGATTTGGTTTCAGATAGGTAAAATTTCATTCATTCACTCATATTGATCATTTCTGCTATAAAAAGCGCCCATTAGACCTCTATATGCGCGCTCCTACTTCTTGTACCAGGTTCGATAGGGATGTATGCACTGTACCAATCGAAAGAAGAGACTTGGGGCTAGGTACATGTCAAGTTTCATCGAGATTAATTTGGTTTCAGATAGGTAAAATTTCATTCATTTACTCATATTGATCATTTCTGCTATAAAAAGGGCCAATTAGACATATGCGCGCTCCTACCTCTTGTACCAGGTTCGATAGGGATGTATGCGCTATACCAATCAAAAGAGGAGACTTGGGGCTAGGTACATGTCAAGTTTCATCGAGATTGATTTGGTTTCAGATAGGTAAAATTTCATTCATTTACTCATATTGATCATTTCTGCTATAAAAAACGCCCAGTAGACCTCTATATGCGCGCTCCTACTTCTTGTACCAGGTTCGATAGGGATGTATGCGCTATACCAATCGAAAGAGGAGACTTGGGGCTAGGTACATGACAAGTTTCATTGAGATTGATTTGGTTTCAGATAGGTAAAATTTCATTCATTTACTCATATTGATCATTTCTGCCATAAAAAGCGCCCAGTAGACCTCTATATGCGCGCTCCTACCTCTTCTACCAGGTTCGATTGGGATGTATGCGCTATAAAAATCAAAAGCGGAGACTTGGGGCTAGGTACATTTCAAGTTTCATCGAGATTGATTGGGTTTCAGATAGGTAAAATTTCATTCATTTACTCATATTGATCATTTCTGCTATAAAAGCGCCCATTAGACCTCTATATGCGCGCTCCTACGTCTTGTACCAGGTTCGATAGGGATATATGCGTTATACCAATCGAAAAAGG
Source organism: Pinctada fucata (assembly GCA_028142955.1). NCBI lineage: Eukaryota > Metazoa > Mollusca > Bivalvia > Pterioida > Pteriidae > Pinctada > Pinctada fucata. Next base: position 12,201,769 of record AP027107.1, on the reverse strand, counting down.
AGACTTGGGGCTAGGTACATGTCAAGTTTCATGGAGATTGATTTGGCTTCAGATAGGTAAAATTTCATTCATTTACTCATATTGATCATTTCTGCTATAAAAAGCGCCCATTAGACCTCTATATGCGCGCTCCTACTTCTTGTACCAGGTTCGATAGGGATGTATGCACTGTACCAATCGAAAGAGGAGACTTGGAGCTAGGTACATGTCAAGTTTCATTGAGATTGATTTGGTTTCAGATAGGTAAAATTTCATTCATTTACTCATATTGATCATTTCTGCTATAAAAAGGGCCAATTAGACATATGCGCGCTCCTACGTCTTGTACCAGGTTCGGTTGGGATGTATGCGCTATAAAAATCAAAAGCGGAGACTTGGGGCTAGGTACATGTCAAGTTTCATCGAGATTGATTTGGTTTCAGATAGGTAAAATTTCATTCATTTACTCATATTGATCATTTCTGCAATAAAAAGCGCCCATTAGACCTCTATATGCGCGCTCCTACTTCTTGTACCAGGTTCGATAGGGATGTATGCACTGTACCAATCGAAAGAAGAGACTTGGGGCTAGGTACATGTCAAGTTTCATTGAGATTGATTTAGTTTCAGATAGGTATAATTTCATTCATTTATTCATATTGATGAATTCTGCTATAAAAAGCGCCCATTAGACCTCTATATGCGCGCTCCTACGTCTTGTACCAGGTTCGATAGGGATGTATGCGCTATACCAATCGAAAGAGGAGACTTGGGGCTAGGTACATGTCAAGTTTCTTCGAGATTGATTTGGTTTCAAATAGGTAAAATTTCATTCATTTACTCATATTGATCATTTCTGCTATAAAAAGCGCACAATAGACCTCTATATGCGCGTTCCTACTTCTTGTACCAGGTTCGATAGGGATGTATGCACTGTACCAATCGAAAGAAGAGACTTGGGGCTAGGTACATGTCAAGTTTCATCGAGATTAATTTGGTTTCAGATAGGTAAAATTTCATTCATTTACTCATATTGATCATTTCTGCTATAAAAAGGGCCAATTAGACATATGCGCGCTCCTACCTCTTGTACCAGGTTCGATAGGGATGTATGCGCTATACCAATCGAAAGAGGAGACTTGGGGCTAGGTACATGTCAAGTTTCATCGAGATTGATTTGGTTTCAGATAGGTAAAATTTCATTCATTTACTCATATTGATCATTTCTGCTATAAAAAACGCCCAGTAGACCTCTATATGCGCGCTCCTACTTCTTGTACCAGGTTCGATAGGGATGTATGCGCTATACCAATCGAAAGAGGAGACTTGGGGCTAGGTACATGACAAGTTTCATTGAGATTGATTTGGTTTCAGATAGGTAAAATTTCATTCATTTACTCATATTGATCATTTCTGCCATAAAAAGCGCCCAGTAGACCTCTATATGCGCGCTCCTACCTCTTCTACCAGGTTCGATTGGGATGTATGCGCTATAAAAATCAAAAGCGGAGACTTGGGGCTAGGTACATTTCAAGTTTCATCGAGATTGATTTGGTTTCAGATAGGTAAAATTTCATTCATTTACTCATATTGATCATTTCTGCTATAAAAGCGCCCATTAGACCTCTATATGCGCGCTCCTACGTCTTGTACCAGGTTCGATAGGGATATATGCGTTATACCAATCGAAAAAGGAGACTTGGGGCTAGGTACATATCAAGTTTCATGGAGATTGATTTGGCTTCAGATAGGTAAAATTTCATTCATTTACTCATATTGATCATTTCTGCTATAAAAAGCGCCCATTAGACCTCTATATGCGCGCTCCTACTTCTTGTACCAGGTTCGATAGGGATGTATGCACTGTACCAATCGAAAGAGGAGACTTGGAGCTAGGTACATGTCAAGTTTCATTGAGATTGATTTAGTTTCAGATAGGTATAATTTCATTCATTTATTCATATTGATCAATTCTGCTATAAAAAGCGCCCATTAGACCTCTATATGCGCGCTCCTACGTCTTGTACCAGGTTCGATAGGGATGTATGCGCTATACCTTTCGAAAGAAGAGACTTGGGGCTAGGTACATGTCAAGTTTCATCGAGATTTATTTGGTTTCAGATAGGTATAATTTCATTCATTTACTCATATTGATCATTTCTGCTATAAAAAGGGCCAATTAGACCTCTATATGCGTGCTCCTACCTCTTGTACCAGGTTCGATAGGGATGTATGCGCTATACCAATGAAAAGAAGAGACTTGGGGCTAGGTACATGTCAAGTTTCATCGAGATTGATTTGGTTTCAGATAGGAAAAATTTCATTCATTTACTCATATTGATCATTTCTGCTATAAAAAACGCCCAGTAGACCTCTATATGCGCGCTCCTACTTCTTGTACCAGGTTCGATAGGGATGTATCCGCTATACCAATCAAAAGAAGAGACTTGGGGCCAGGTACATGTCAAGTTTCATTGAGATTGATTTGGTTTCAGATAGGTAAAATTTCATTCATTCACGCATATTGATCATTTCTGCTATAAAAAGCGCCCATTAGACCTCTATATGCGCGCTCCTACTTCTTGTACCAGGTTCGATAGGGATGTATGCACTGTACCAATCGAAAGAAGAGACTTGGAGCTAGGTACATGTCAAGTTTCATTGAGATTGATTTAGTTTCAGATAGGTATAATTTCATTCATTTATTCATATTGATCAATTCTACTATAAAAAGCGCCAATTAGACCTCTATATGCGCGCTCCTACGTCTTGTACCAGGTTCGATAGGGATGTATGCGCTATACCAATCAAAAGAGGAGACTTGGGGCTAGGTACATGTCAAGTTTCATCGAGATTGATTTGGTTTCAGATAGGTAAAATTTCATTCATTTACTCATATTGATCATTTCTGCTATAAAAAGCGCCCAGTAGACCTCTATATGCGCGCTCCTACTTCTTGTACCAGGTTCGATAGGGATGTATGCGCTATACCAATGAAAAGAAGAGACTTGGGGCTAGGTACATGTCAAGTTTCATCGAGATTGATTTGGTTTCAGATAGGAAAAATTTCATTCATTTACTCATATTGATCATTTCTGCTATAAAAAACGCCCAGTAGACCTCTATATGCGCGCTCCTACTTCTTGTACCAGGTTCGATAGGGATGTATGCGCTATACCAATCAAAAGAAGAGACTTGGGGCCAGGTACATGTCAAGTTTCATTGAGATTGATTTGGTTTCAGATAGGTAAAATTTCATTCATTTACTCATATTGATCATTTCTGCTATAAAAAGCGCCCAATAGCCCTCTATATGCGCGCTCCTACTTCTTGTACCAGGTTCGATTGGGATGTATGCGCTATAAAAATCAAAAGCGGAGACTTGGGACTAGGTACATGTCAAGTTTCATCGAGATTGATTTGGTTTCAGATAGGTAAAATTTCATTCATTTACTCATATTGATCATTTCTGCTATAAAAAGCGCCCATTAGACCTCTATATGCGCGCTCCTACGTCTTGTACCAGGTTCGATAGGGATATATGCGTTATACCAATCGAAAAAGGAGACTTGGGGCTAGGTACATGTCAAGTTTCATGGAGATTGATTTGGCTTCAGATAGGTAAAATTTCATTCATTTACTCATATTGATCATTTCTGCTATAAAAAGCGCCCATTAGACCTCTATATGCGCGCTCCTACTTCTTGTACCAGGTTCGATAGGGATGTATGCACTGTACCAATCGAAAGAGGAGACTTGGAGCTAGGTACATGTCAAGTTTCATTGAGATTGATTTAGTTTCAGATAGGTATAATTTCATTCATTTATTCATATTGATCAATTCTGCTATAAAAAGCGCCCATTAGACCTCTATATGCGCGCTCCTACGTCTTGTACCAGGTTCGATAGGGATGTATGCGCTATACCTTTCGAAAGAAGAGACTTGGGGCTAGGTACATGTCAAGTTTCATCGAGATTTATTTGGTTTCAGATAGGTATAATTTCATTCATTTACTCATATTGATCATTTCTGCTATAAAAAGGGCCAATTAGACCTCTATATGCGTGCTCCTACCTCTTGTACCAGGTTCGATAGGGATGTATGCGCTATACCAATGAAAAGAAGAGACTTGGGGCTAGGTACATGTCAAGTTTCATCGAGATTGATTTGGTTTCAGATAGGAAAAATTTCATTCATTTACTCATATTGATCATTTCTGCTATAAAAAACGCCCAGTAGACCTCTATATGCGCGCTCCTACTTCTTGTACCAGGTTCGATAGGGATGTATCCGCTATACCAATCAAAAGAAGAGACTTGGGGCCAGGTACATGTCAAGTTTCATTGAGATTGATTTGGTTTCAGATAGGTAAAATTTCATTCATTCACTCATATTGATCATTTCTGCTATAAAAAGCGCCCATTAGACCTCTATATGCGCGCTCCTACTTCTTGTACCAGGTTCGATAGGGATGTATGCACTGTACCAATCGAAAGAAGAGACTTGGAGCTAGGTACATGTCAAGTTTCATTGAGATTGATTTAGTTTCAGATAGGTATAATTTCATTCATTTATTCATATTGATCAATTCTACTATAAAAAGCGCCCATTAGACCTCTATATGCGCGCTCCTACGTCTTGTACCAGGTTCGATAGGGATGTATGCGCTATACCAATCAAAAGAGGAGACTTGGGGCTAGGTACATGTCAAGTTTCATCGAGATTGATTTGGTTTCAGATAGGTAAAATTTCATTCATTTACTCATATTGATCATTTCTGCTATAAAAAGCGCCCAGTAGACCTCTATATGCGCGCTCCTACTTCTTGTACCAGGTTCGATAGGGATGTATGCGCTATACCAATGAAAAGAAGAGACTTGGGGCTAGGTACATGTCAAGTTTCATCGAGATTGATTTGGTTTCAGATAGGAAAAATTTCATTCATTTACTCATATTGATCATTTCTGCTATAAAAAACGCCCAGTAGACCTCTATATGCGCGCTCCTACTTCTTGTACCAGGTTCGATAGGGATGTATGCGCTATACCAATCAAAAGAAGAGACTTGGGGCCAGGTACATGTCAAGTTTCATTGAGATTGATTTGGTTTCAGATAGGTAAAATTTCATTCATTTACTCATATTGATCATTTCTGCTATAAAAAGCGCCCAATAGCCCTCTATATGCGCGCTCCTACTTCTTGTACCAGGTTCGATTGGGATGTATGCGCTATAAAAATCAAAAGCGGAGACTTGGGACTAGGTACATGTCAAGTTTCATCGAGATTGATTTGGTTTCAGATAGGTAAAATTTCATTCATTTACTCATATTGATCATTTCTGCTATAAAAAGCGCCCATTAGACCTCTATATGCGCGCTCCTACGTCTTGTACCAGGTTCGATAGGGATATATGCGTTATACCAATCGAAAAAGGAGACTTGGGGCTAGGTACATGTCAAGTTTCATGGAGATTGATTTGGCTTCAGATAGGTAAAATTTCATTCATTTACTCATATTGATCATTTCTGCTATAAAAAGCGCCCATTAGACCTCTATATGCGCGCTCCTACTTCTTGTACCAGGTTCGATAGGGATGTATGCACTGTACCAATCGAAAGAGGAGACTTGGAGCTAGGTACATGTCAAGTTTCATTGAGATTGATTTAGTTTCAGATAGGTATAATTTCATTCATTTATTCATATTGATCAATTCTGCTATAAAAAGCGCCCATTAGACCTCTATATGCGCGCTCCTACGTCTTGTACCAGGTTCGATAGGGATGTATGCGCTATACCTTTCGAAAGAAGAGACTTGGGGCTAGGTACATGTCAAGTTTCATCGAGATTTATTTGGTTTCAGATAGGTATAATTTCATTCATTTACTCATATTGATCATTTCTGCTATAAAAAGGGCCAATTAGACCTCTATATGCGTGCTCCTACCTCTTGTACCAGGTTCGATAGGGATGTATGCGCTATACCAATGAAAAGAAGAGACTTGGGGCTAGGTACATGTCAAGTTTCATCGAGATTGATTTGGTTTCAGATAGGAAAAATTTCATTCATTTACTCATATTGATCATTTCTGCTATAAAAAACGCCCAGTAGACCTCTATATGCGCGCTCCTACTTCTTGTACCAGGTTCGATAGGGATGTATCCGCTATACCAATCAAAAGAAGAGACTTGGGGCCAGGTACATGTCAAGTTTCATTGAGATTGATTTGGTTTCAGATAGGTAAAATTTCATTCATTCACTCATATTGATCATTTCTGCTATAAAAAGCGCCCATTAGACCTCTATATGCGCGCTCCTACTTCTTGTACCAGGTTCGATAGGGATGTATGCACTGTACCAATCGAAAGAAGAGACTTGGAGCTAGGTACATGTCAAGTTTCATTGAGATTGATTTAGTTTCAGATAGGTATAATTTCATTCATTTATTCATATTGATCAATTCTACTATAAAAAGCGCCCATTAGACCTCTATATGCGCGCTCCTACGTCTTGTACCAGGTTCGATAGGGATGTATGCGCTATACCAATCAAAAGAGGAGACTTGGGGCTAGGTACATGTCAAGTTTCATCGAGATTGATTTGGTTTCAGATAGGTAAAATTTCATTCATTTACTCATATTGATCATTTCTGCTATAAAAAGCGCCCAGTAGACCTCTATATGCGCGCTCCTACTTCTTGTACCAGGTTCGATAGGGATGTATGCGCTATACCAATGAAAAGAAGAGACTTGGGGCTAGGTACATGTCAAGTTTCATCGAGATTGATTTGGTTTCAGATAGGAAAAATTTCATTCATTTACTCATATTGATCATTTCTGCTATAAAAAACGCCCAGTAGACCTCTATATGCGCGCTCCTACTTCTTGTACCAGGTTCGATAGGGATGTATGCGCTATACCAATCAAAAGAAGAGACTTGGGGCCAGGTACATGTCAAGTTTCATTGAGATTGATTTGGTTTCAGATAGGTAAAATTTCATTCATTTACTCATATTGATCATTTCTGCTATAAAAAGCGCCCAATAGCCCTCTATATGCGCGCTCCTACTTCTTGTACCAGGTTCGATTGGGATGTATGCGCTATAAAAATCAAAAGCGGAGACTTGGGACTAGGTACATGTCAAGTTTCATCGAGATTGATTTGGTTTCAGATAGGTAAAATTTCATTCATTTACTCATATTGATCATTTCTGCTATAAAAAGCGCCCATTAGACCTCTATATGCGCGCTCCTACTTCTTGTACCAGGTTCGATAGGGATGTATGCACTGTACCAATCGAAAGAGGAGACTTAGAGCTAGGTACATGTCAAGTTTCATTGAGATTGATTTAGTTTCAGATTGGTATAATTTCATTCATTTATTCATATTGATCAATTCTGCTATAAAAAGCGCCCATTAGACCTCTATATGCGCGCTCCTACGTCTTGTACCAGGTTCGATAGGGATGTATGCGCTATACCAATCAAAAGAGGAGACTTTGGGCTAGGTACATGTCAAGTTTCATCGAGATTGATTTGGTTTCAGATAGGTAAAATTTCATTCATTTACTCATATTGATCATTTCTGCTATAAAAAACGCCCAGTAGACCTCTATATGCGCGCTCCTACTTCTTGTACCAGGTTCGATAGGGATGTATGCGCTATACCAATCAAAAGAAGAGACTTGGGGCCAGGTACATGTCAAGTTTCATTGAGATTGATTTGGTTTCAGATAGGAAAAATTTCATTCATTTACTCATATTGATCATTTCTGCTATAAAAAGCGCCCAATAGCCCTCTATATGCGCGCTCCTACTTCTTGTACCAGGTTCGATTGGGATGTATGCGCTATAAAAATCAAAAGCGGAGACTTGGGACTAGGTACATGTCAAGTTTCATCGAGATTGATTTGGTTTCAGATAGGTAAAATTTCATTCATTTACTCATATTGATCATTTCTGCTATAAAAAGCGCCCATTAGACCTCTATATGCGCGCTCCTACTTCTTGTACCAGGTTCGATAGGGATGTATGCACTGTACCAATCGAAAGAGGAGACTTGGAGCTAGGTACATGTCAAGTTTCATTGAGATTGATTTAGTTTCAGATAGGTATAATTTCATTCATTTATTCATATTGATCAATTCTGCTATAAAAAGCGCCCATTAGACCTCTATATGCGCGCTCCTACGTCTTGTACCAGGTTCGATAGGGATGTATGCGCTATACCAATCGAAAGAGGAGACTTGGGGCTAGGTACATGTCAAGTTTCATCGAGATTGATTTGGTTTCAGATAGGTAAAATTTCATTCATTTACTCATATTGATCATTTCTGCTATAAAAAGGGCCAATTAGACCTCTATATGCGCGCTCCTACCTCTTGTACCAGGTTCGATAGGGATGTATGCGCTATACCAATGAAAAGAAGAGACTTGGGGCTAGGTACATGTCAAGTTTCATCGAGATTGATTTGGTTTCAGATAGGAAAAATTTCATTCATTTACTCATATTGATCATTTCTGCTATAAAAAAGGCACAGTAGACCTCTATATGCGCGCTCCTACTTCTTGTACCAGGTTCGATAGGGATGTATCCGCTATACCAATCAAAAGAAGAGACTTGGGGCCAGGTACATGTGAAGTTTCATTGAGATGGATTTGGTTTCAGATAGGTAAAATTTCATTCATTTACTCATATTGATCATTTCTGCTATAAAAAGCGCCCATTAGACCTCTATATGCGCGCTCCTACTTCTTGTACCAGGTTCGATAGGGATGTATGCACTGTACCAATCGAAAGAAGAGACTTGGAGCTAGGTACATGTCAAGTTTCATTGAGATTGATTTGGTTTCAGATAGGTAAAATTTCATTCATTTACTCATATTGATCATTTCTGCCATAAAAAGCGCCCAGTAGACCTCTATATGCGCGCTCCTACCTCTTCTACCAGGTTCGATTGGGATGTATGCGCTATAAAAATCAAAAGCGGAGACTTGGGGCTAGGTACATTTCAAGTTTCATCGAGATTGATTTGGTTTCAGATAGGTAAAATTTCATTCATTTACTCATATTGATCATTTCTGCTATAAAAGCGCCCATTAGACCTCTATATGCGCGCTCCTACGTCTTGTACCAGGTTCGATAGGGATATATGCGTTATACCAATCGAAAAAGGAGACTTGGGGCTAGGTACATGTCAAGTTTCATGGAGATTGATTTGGCTTCAGATAGGTAAAATTTCATTCATTTACTCATATTGATCATTTCTGCTATAAAAAGCGCCCATTAGACCTCTATATGCGCGCTCCTACTTCTTGTACCAGGTTCGATAGGGATGTATGCACTGTACCAATCGAAAGAGGAGACTTGGAGCTAGGTACATGTCAAGTTTCATTGAGATTGATTTAGTTTCAGATAGGTATAATTTCATTCATTTATTCATATTGATCAATTCTGCTATAAAAAGCGCCCATTAGACCTCTATATGCGCGCTCCTACGTCTTGTACCAGGTTCGATAGGGATGTATGCGCTATACCTTTCGAAAGAGGAGACTTGGGGCTAGGTACATGTCAAGTTTCATCGAGATTGATTTGGTTTCAGATAGGTATAATTTCATTCATTTACTCATATTGATCATTTCTGCTATAAAAAGGGCCAATTAGACCTCTATATGCGTGCTCCTACCTCTTGTACCAGGTTCGATAGGGATGTATGCGCTATACCAATGAAAAGAAGAGACTTGGGGCTAGGTACATGTCAAGTTTCATCGAGATTGATTTGGTTTCAGATAGGAAAAATTTCATTCATTTACTCATATTGATCATTTCTGCTATAAAAAACGCCCAGTAGACCTCTATATGCGCGCTCCTACTTCTTGTACCAGGTTCGATAGGGATGTATCCGCTATACCAATCAAAAGAAGAGACTTGGGGCCAGGTACATGTCAAGTTTCATTGAGATTGATTTGGTTTCAGATAGGTAAAATTTCATTCATTCACTCATATTGATCATTTCTGCTATAAAAAGCGCCCATTAGACCTCTATATGCGCGCTCCTACTTCTTGTACCAGGTTCGATAGGGATGTATGCACTGTACCAATCGAAAGAAGAGACTTGGAGCTAGGTACATGTCAAGTTTCATTGAGATTGATTTAGTTTCAGATAGGTATAATTTCATTCATTTATTCATATTGATCAATTCTACTATAAAAAGCGCCCATTAGACCTCTATATGCGCGCTCCTACGTCTTGTACCAGGTTCGATAGGGATGTATGCGCTATACCAATCAAAAGAGGAGACTTGGGGCTAGGTACATGTCAAGTTTCATCGAGATTGATTTGGTTTCAGATAGGTAAAATTTCATTCATTTACTCATATTGATCATTTCTGCTATAAAAAGCGCCCAGTAGACCTCTATATGCGCGCTCCTACTTCTTGTACCAGGTTCGATAGGGATGTATGCGCTATACCAATGAAAAGAAGAGACTTGGGGCTAGGTCCATGTCAAGTTTCATCGAGATTGATTTGGTTTCAGATAGGAAAAATTTCATTCATTTACTCATATTGATCATTTCTGCTATAAAAAACGCCCAGTATACCTCTATATGCGCGCTCCTACTTCTTGTACCAGGTTCGATAGGGATGTATGCGCTATACCAATCAAAAGAAGAGACTTGGGGCCAGGTACATGTCAAGTTTCATTGAGATTGATTTGGTTTCAGATAGGTAAAATTTCATTCATTTACTCATATTGATCATTTCTGCTATAAAAAGCGCCCATTAGACCTCTATATGCGCGCTCCTACTTCTTGTACCAGGTTCGATAGGGATGTATGCACTGTACCAATCGAAAGAGGAGACTTAGAGCTAGGTACATGTCAAGTTTCATTGAGATTGATTTAGTTTCAGATAGGTATAATTTCATTCATTTATTCATATTGATCAATTCTGCTATAAAAAGCGCCCATTAGACCTCTATATGCGCGCTCCTACGTCTTGTACCAGGTTCGATAGAGATGTATGCGCTATACCAATCAAAAGAGGAGACTTGGGGCTAGGTACATGTCAAGTTTCTTGGAGATTGATTTGGTTTCAGATAGGTAAAATTTCATTCATTTACTCATATTGATCATTTCTGCTATAAAAAACGCCCAGTAGACCTCTATATGCGCGCTCCTACTTCTTGTACCAGGTTCGATAGGGATGTATGCGCTATACCAATCAAAAGAAGAGACTTGGGGCCAGGTACATGTCAAGTTTCATTGAGATTGATTTGGTTTCAGATAGGTAAAACTTCATTCATTTACTCATATTGATCATTTCTGCTATAAAAAGCGCCCAATAGCCCTCTATATGCGCGCTCCTACTTCTTGTACCAGGATCGATTGGGATATATGCGCTATAAAAATCAAAAGCGGAGACTTGGGGCTAGGTCCATGTCAAGTTTCATCGAGATTGATTTGGTTTCAGATAGGTAAAATTTCATTCATTTACTCATATTGATCATTTCTGCTATAAAAAGCGCCCATTAGACCTCTATATGCGCGCTCCTACTTCTTGTACCAGGTTCGATAGGGATGTATGCACTGTACCAATCGAAAGAGGAGACTTGGAGCTAGGTACATGTCAAGTTTCATTGAGATTGATTTAGTTTCAGATAGGTATAATTTCATTCATTTATTCATATTGATCAATTCTGCTATAAAAAGCGCCCATTAGACCTCTATATGCGCGCTCCTACGTCTTGTACCAGGTTCGATAGGGATGTATGCGCTATACCAATCGAAAGAGGAGACTTGGGGCTAGGTACATGTCAAGTTTCATCGAGATTGATTTGGTTTCAGATAGGTAAAATTTCATTCATTTACTCATATTGATCATTTCTGCTATAAAAAGGGCCAATTAGACCTCTATATGCGCGCTCCTACCTCTTGTACCAGGTTCGATAGGGATGTATGCGCTATACCAATGAAAAGAAGAGACTTGGGGCTAGGTACATGTCAAGTTTCATCGAGATTGATTTGGTTTCAGATAGGAAAAATTTCATTCATTTACTCATATTGATCATTTCTGCTATAAAAAAGGCACAGTAGACCTCTATATGCGCGCTCCTACTTCTTGTACCAGGTTCGATAGGGATGTATCCGCTATACCAATCAAAAGAAGAGACTTGGGGCCAGGTACATGTGAAGTTTCATTGAGATGGATTTGGTTTCAGATAGGTAAAATTTCATTCATTTACTCATATTGATCATTTCTGCTATAAAAAGCGCCCATTAGACCTCTATATGCGCGCTCCTACTTCTTGTACCAGGTTCGATAGGGATGTATGCACTGTACCAATCGAAAGAAGAGACTTGGAGCTAGGTACATGTCAAGTTTCATTGAGATTGATTTAGTTTCAGATAGGTATAATTTCATTCATTTATTCATATTGATCAATTCTGCTATAAAAAGCGCCCATTAGACCTCTATATGCGCGCTCCTACGTCTTGTACCAGGTTCGATAGGGATGTATGCGCTATAACAATCGAAAGAGGAGACTTGGGGCTAGGTACATGTCAAGTTTCATCGAGATTGATTTGGTTTCAGATAGGTAAAATTTCATTCATTTACTCATATTGATCATTTCTGCTATAAAAAGCGCCCAGTAGACCTCTATATGCGCGCTCCTACTTCTTGTACCAGGTTCGATAGGGATGTATGCGCTACACCAATCGAAAGAAGACACTTAGGGCTAGGTACATGTCAAGTTTCATTGAGATTGATTTGGTTTCAGATAGGTAAAATTTCATTTATTTACTCATATTGATCATTTCTGCTATAAAAAGCGCCCATTAGACCTCTATATGCGCGCTCCTACCTCTTGTACCAGGTTCGATAGGGATGTATGCGCTATACCAATCGAAATAGGAGACTTGGGGCTAGGTACATGTCAAGTTTCATCGAGATTGATTTGGTTTCAGATAGGTAAAATTTCATTCATTTACTCATATTGATCATTTCTGCTATAAAAAAGCGCCCATTAGACCTCTATATGCGCGCTCCTACGTCTTGTACCAGGTTCGATAGGGATGTATGCGCTATACCAATCAAAAGCGGAGACTTGGGGCTAGGTACATGTCAAGTTTCATTGAGATTGATTTGGTTTCAGATAGGTAAAATTTCATTCATTTACTCATATTGATCATTTCTGCTATAAAAAGCGCCCATTAGACCTCTATATGCGCGCTCCTACCTCTTGTACCAGGTTCGATAGGGATGTATGCGCTATACCAATTGAAAGAGGAGACTTGGGGCTAGGTACATGTCAAGTTTCATTGAGATTGATTTGGTTTCAGATAGGTAAAATTTCATTCATTTACTCATATTGATCATTTCTGCTATAAAAAGCGCCCATTAGACCTCTATATGTGCGCTCCTACGTCTTTTACCAGGGACGATAGGGATGTATGCGCTATACCAATCGAAATAGGAGACTTGGGGCTAGGTACATGTCAAGTTTCATCGAGATTGATTTGGTTTCAGATAGGTAAAATTTCATTCATTTACTCATATTGATCATTTCTGCTATAAAAAAGCGCCCATTAGACCTCTATATGCGCGCTCCTACGTCTTGTACCAGGTTCGATAGGGATGTATGCGCTATACCAATCAAAAGCGGAGACCTGGGGCTAGGTACATGTCAAGTTTCATTGAGATTGATTTGGTTTCAGATAGGTAAAATTTCATTCATTTACTCATATTGATCATTTCTGCTATAAAAAGCGCCCATTAGACCTCTATATGCGCGCTCCTACGTCTTGTACCAGGTTCGATAGGGATGTATGCACTATACCAATCGAAAGAAGAGACGTGGGGCTAGGTTCATGACAAGTTTTATTGAGATTGATTTGGTTTCAGATAGGTAAAATTTCATTCATTTACTCATATTGATCATTTCTGCTATAAAAAGCGCCCATCAGACCTCTATATGCGCGCTCCTACTTCTTGTACCAGGTTCGATAGGGATGTATGCGCTATACCAATCGAAAGCGGAGACTTGGGGCTAGGTACATGTCAAGTTTCATCGAGATTGATTTGGTTTCAGATAGGTAAAATTTCATTCATTTACTCACATTCATCATTTCTGCTATAAAAAGCGCCCATTAGACCTCTATATACGCGCTCCTACGTCTTGTACCAGGTTCGATAGGGATGTATGCGCTATACCAATCAAAAGAAGAGACTTGGGGCTAGGTACATGTCAAGTTTCATTGAGATTGATTTGGTTTCAGATAGGTAAAATTTCATTCATTTACTCATATTGATCATTTCTGCTATAAAAAGCGCGAATTAGATCTCTATACGCGCGCTCCTACCTCATGTACCAGGTTCGATAGGGATGTATGCGCTATACCAATCGAAATAGGAGACTTGGAGCTAGGTACATGTTAAGTTTCATCGAGATTGATTTGGTTTCAGATAGGTAAAATTTCATTCATTTACTCATATTGATCATTTCTGCTATAAAAAGCGCCCATTGGACCTCTATATGCGCGCTCCTACCTCTTGTACCAGGTTCGATAGGGATGTATGCGCTATACCAATTGAAAGAGGAGACTTGGGGCTAGGTACATGTCAAGTTTCATTGAGATTGATTTGGTTTCAGATAGGTAAAATTTCATTCATTAACTCATATTGATCATTTCTGCTATAAAAAGCGCCCATTAGACCTCTATATGCGCTCCTACTTCTTGTACCAGGTTCGATAGGGATGTATGCGCTATACCAATCGAAAGCGGAGACTTGGGGCTAGGTACATGTCAAGTTTCATCGAGATTGATTTGGTTTCAGATAGGTAAAATTTCATTCATTTACTCATATTGATCATTTCTGCTATAAAAAGCGCCCATTAGACCTCTATATGCGCGCTCCTACATCTTGTACCAGGTTCGATAGGGATGTATGTACCATACCAATCGGAAGAGGAGACTTGGGGCTAGGTACATGTCAAGTTTCATCGAGATTGATTTGGTTTCAGATAGGTAAAATTTCATTCATTTACTCATATTGATCATTTCTGCTATAAAAAGCGCCCATTAGACCTCTATATGCGCGCTCCTTCGTCTTGTACCAGGTTCGATAGGGATGTATGCGCTATACCAATCAAAAGAAGACACTTGGGGCTAGGTACATGTCAAGTTTCATTGAGATTGATTTTGTTTCAGATAGATAAAACTTCATTCATTTACTCATATTGATCATTTCTGCTATAAAAAGCGCCCATTAGACCTCTATATGCGCGCTCCTACATCTTGTACCAGGTTCGATAGGGATGTATGCGCTATACCAATCATAAGAGGAGACTTGGGGCTAGATACATGTCAAGTGCCATTGAGATTGATTTGGTTTCAGATAGGTAAAATTTCATTCATTTACTCATATTGATCATTTCTGCTATAAAAAGCGCCCATTAGACCTCTATATGCGCGCTCCTACGTCTTGTACCAGGTTCGATAGGGATGTATGCGCTATACCAATCGAAAGCGGAGACTTGGGGCTAGGTACATGTCAAGTTTCATTGAGATTGATTTGGTTTCAGATAGGTAAAATTTCATTCATTTACTCATATTGATCATTTCTGCTATAAAAAGCGCCCATTAGACCTCTATATGCGCGCTCCTACGTCTTGTACCAGGATCGATAGGGATGTATGCGCTATACCAATCGAAATAGGAGACTTGGGGCGAGGTACATGTCAAGTTTCATCGAGATTGATTTGGTTTCAGATAGGTAAAATTTCATTCATTTACTCATATTGATTATTTCTGCTATAAAAAGCACACATTAGACCTCTATATGCGCGCTCCTACGTCTTGCACCAGGTTCGATAGGGATGTATGCGCTACACCAATCAAAAGAGGAGACTTGGGGATAGGTACATGTCAAGTTTCATTGAGATTGATTTGGTATCAGACAGGTAAAATTTCATTCATTTACTCATATTGATAATTTCTGCTATAAAAAGCGCCCATTGGACCTCTATATGCGTGCTCCTATGTCTTGTACCAGGTTCGATAGGGATGTATGCGCTACACCAATCGAAAGAAGACACTAAGGGCTAGGTACATGTCAAGTTTCATTGAGATTGATTTGGTTTCAGATAGGTAAAATTTCATTCATTTACTCATATTGATCATTTCTGCTATAAAAAGCGCCCATTAGACCTCTATATGCGTGCTCCTACCTCTTGTACCAGGTTCGATAGGGATGTATGCGCTATACCAATCGAAAGAGGAGACTTGAAGCTAGGTACATGTTAAGTTTCATCGAGATTGATTTGGTTTCAGATAGGTAAAATTTCATTCATTTACTCATATTGATCATTTCTGCTATAAAAAGCGCCCATTGGACCTCTATATGCGCGCTCCTACCTCTTGTACCAGGTTCGATAGGGATGTATGCGCTATACCAATTGAAAGAGGAGACTTGGGGCTAGGTACATGTCAAGTTTCATTGAGATTGATTTGGTTTCAGATAGGTAAAATTTCATTCATTAACTCATATTGATCATTTCTGCTATAAAAAGCGCCCATTAGACCTCTATATGCGCTCCTACTTCTTGTACCAGGTTCGATAGGGATGTATGCGCTATACCAATCGAAAGCGGAGACTTGGGGCTAGGTACATGTCAAGTTTCATCGAGATTGATTTGGTTTCAGATAGGTAAAATTTCATTCATTTACTCATATTGATCATTTCTGCTATAAAAAGGGCCCATTAGACCTCTATATGCGCGCTCCTACGTCTTGTACCAGGTTCGATAGGGATGTATGTACCATACCAATCGGAAGAGGAGACTTGGGGCTAGGTACATGTCAAGTTTCATCGAGATTGATTTGGTTTCAGATAGGTAAAATTTCATTCATTTACTCATATTGATCATTTCTGCTATAAAAAGCGCCCATTAGACCTCTATATGCGCGCTCCTTCGTCTTGTACCAGGTACGATAGGGATGTATGCGCTATACCAATCAAAAGAAGACACTTAGGGCTAGGTACATGTCAAGTTTCATTGAGATTGATTTGGTTTCAGATAGATAAAACTTCATTCATTTACTCATATTGATCATTTCTGCTATAAAAAGCGCCCATTAGACCTCTATATGCGCGCTCCTACATCTTGTACCAGGTTCGATAGGGATGTATGCGCTATACCAATCATAAGAGGAGACTTGGGGCTAGATACCTGTCAAGTGCCATTGAGATTGATTTGGTTTCAGATAGGTAAAATTTCATTCATTTACTCATATTGATCATTTCTGCTATAAAAAGCGCCCATTAGACCTCTATATGCGCGCTCCTACGTCTTGTACCAGGTTCGATAGGGATGTATGCGCTATACCAATCGAAAGCGGAGACTTGGGGCTAGGTACATGTCAAGTTTCATTGAGATTGATTTGGTTTCAGATAGGAAAAATTTTATTCATTTACTCATATTGATCATTTCTGCTTTAAAAACGCGTCCATTAGACCTCTATATGCGCGCTCCTACGTCTTGTACCAGGATCGATAGGGATGTATGCGCTATACCAATCGAAATAGGAGACTTGGGGCGAGGTACATGTCAAGTTTCATTGAGATTGATTTGGTTTCAGATAGGTAAAATTTCATTCATTTACTCATATTGATTATTTCTGCTATAAAAAGCACACATTAGACCTCTATATGCGCGCTCCTACGTCTTGCACCAGGTTCGATAGGGATGTATGCGCTACACCAATCAAAAGAGGAGACTTGGGGCTAGGTACATGTCAAGTTTCATTGAGATTGATTTGGTATCAGACAGGTAAAATTTCATTCATTTACTCATATTGATAATTTCTGCTATAAAAAGCGCCCATTGGACCTCTATATGCGTGCTCCTATGTCTTGTACCAGGTTCGATAGGGATGTATGCGCTACACCAATCGAAAGAAGACACTAAGAGCTAGGTACATGTCAAGTTTCATTGAGATTGATTTGGTTTCAGATAGGTAAAATTTCATTCATTTACTCATATTGATCATTTCTGCTATAAAAAGCGCCCATTAGACCTCTATATGCGCGCTCCTACCTCTTGTACCAGGTTCGATAGGGATGTATGCGCTATACCAATCGAAAGAGGAGACTTGGGGCTAGATACATGTCAAGTTTCATCGAGATTGATTTGGTTTCAGATAGGTAAAATTTCATTCATTTACTCATATTGATCATTTCTGCTATAAAAACGCGTCCATTAGACCTCTATACGCGCGCTCCTACGTCTTGTACCAGGTTCGATAGGGATATATGCGCTATACCAATCGAAAGAGGAGACTTGGGGATAGGTACATGTCAAGTTTCATTGAGATTGATTTGGTATCAGACAGGTAAAATTTCATTCATTTACTCATATTGATAATTTCTGCTATGAAAAGCGCCCATTGGACCTCTATATGCGTGCTCCTATGTCTTGTACCAGGTTCGATAGGGATGTATGCGCTATTCCAATCGAAAGAAGACACTTAGGGCTAGGTACATGTCAAGTTTCATTGAGATTGATTTGGTTTCAGATAGGTAAAATTTCATTCATTTACTCATATTGATCATTTCTGCTATAAAAAGCGCCCATTAGAAATCTATATGCGTGCTCCTACGTCTTGTACCAGGTTCGATAGGGATGTAAGCGCTACACCAATCGAAAGAGGAGACGTGGGGCTAGGTACATGTCAAGTTTCATTGAGATTGATTTGGTTTCAGATAGGTAAAATTTCATTGATTTACTCATATTGATCATTTCTGCTATAGAAAGCGCCCATTAGACCTCTATATGCTCGCTCCTACGTCTTGTACCAGGTTCGATAGGGATGTATGCGCTATACCAATCGAAAGAAGAGACTTGGGGCTAGGTACATGTCAAGTTTCATCGAGATTGATTTGGTTTCAGATAGGTAAAATTTCATTCATTTACTCATATTGATCATTTCTGCTATAAAAAGCGCCCATTAGACCTCTATATGCGTGCTCCTACGTCTTTTACCAGGTTCGATAGGGATGTATGCGCTACACCATTCGAAAGCGGAGACTTGGGGCTAGGTACATGTCAAGTTTCATCGAGATTGATTTGGTTTCAGATAGGTAAAATTTCATTCATTTACTCATATTGATCATTTCTGCTATAAAAACGCGTCCATTAGACCTCTATATGCGCGCTCCTACGTCTTGTACCAGGTTCGATAGGGATGTATGCGCTATACCAATCGAAATAGGAGACTTGGGGCTAGGTACATGTCAAGTTTCATCGAGATTGATTTGGTTTCAGATAGGTAAAATTTCATTCATTTACTCATATTGATCATTTCTGCTATAAAAAGCGCCCATTAGACCTCTATATGCTGGCTCCTACGTCTTGTACCAGGTTCGATAGGGATGTATGCACTATACCAATCGAAAGAGGAGACTTGGGGCTAGGTACATGTCAAGTTTCATCGAGATTGATTTGGTTTCAGATAGGTAAAATTTCATTCATTTACTCATATTGATCATTTCTGCTATGAAAAGCGCCCATTAGACCTCTATATGCGCGCTCCTTCTTCTTGTACCAGGTTCGATAGGGATGTATGCGCTATACCAATCGAAAGAGGAGACTTGGGGCTAAGTACATGTCAAGTTTCATCGAGATTGATTTGGTTTCAGATAGGTAAAATTTCATTCATTTACTCATATTGATCATTTCTGCTATAAAAAGCGCCCATTTGACCTCTATATGCGTGCTCCTACGTCTTGTACCAGGTTCGATAGGGATGTATGCGCTATACCAATTGAAAGAGGAGACTTGGGGCTAGGTACATGTCAAGTTTCATTGAGATTGATTTGGTTTCAGATAGGTAAAATTTCATTCATTAACTCATATTGATCATTTCTGCTATAAAAAGCGCCCATTAGACCTCTATATGCGCTCCTACTTCTTGTACCAGGTTCGATAGGGATGTATGCGCTATACCAATCGAAAGCGGAGACTTGGGGCTAGGTACATGTCAAGTTTCATCGAGATTGATTTGGTTTCAGATAGGTAAAATTTCATTCATTTACTCATATTGATCATTTCTGCTATAAAAAGCGCCCATTAGACCTCTATATGCGCGCTCCTACGTCTTGTACCAGGTTCGATAGGGATGTATGTACCATACCAATCGGAAGAGGAGACTTGGGGCTAGGTACATGTCAAGTTTCATCGAGATTGATTTGGTTTCAGATAGGTAAAATTTCATTCATTTACTCATATTGATCATTTCTGCTATAAAAAGCGCCCATTAGACCTCTATATGCGCGCTCCTTCGTCTTGTACCAGGTACGATAGGGATGTATGCGCTATACCAATCAAAAGAAGACACTTGGGGCTAGGTACATGTCAAGTTTCATTGAGATTGATTTGGTTTCAGATAGATAAAACTTCATTCATTTACTCATATTGATCATTTCTGCTATAAAAAGCGCCCATTAGACCTCTATATGCGCGCTCCTACATCTTGTACCAGGTTCGATAGGGATGTATGCGCTATACCAATCATAAGAGGAGACTTGGGGCTAGATACCTGTCAAGTGCCATTGAGATTGATTTGGTTTCAGATAGGTAAAATTTCATTCATTTACTCATATTGATCATTTCTGCTATAAAAAGCGCCCATTAGACCTCTATATGCGCGCTCCTACGTCTTGTACCAGGTTCGATAGGGATGTATGCGCTATACCAATCGAAAGCGGAGACTTGGGGCTAGGTACATGTCAAGTTTCATTGAGATTGATTTGGTTTCAGATAGGAAAAATTTTATTCATTTACTCATATTGATCATTTCTGCTTTAAAAACGCGTCCATTAGACCTCTATATGCGCGCTCCTACGTCTTGTACCAGGATCGATAGGGATGTATGCGCTATACCAATCGAAATAGGAGACTTGGGGCGAGGTACATGTCAAGTTTCATTGAGATTGATTTGGTTTCAGATAGGTAAAATTTCATTCATTTACTCATATTGATTATTTCTGCTATAAAAAGCACACATTAGACCTCTATATGCGCGCTCCTACGTCTTGCACCAGGTTCGATAGGGATGTATGCGCTACACCAATCAAAAGAGGAGACTTGGGGCTAGGTACATGTCAAGTTTCATTGAGATTGATTTGGTATCAGACAGGTAAAATTTCATTCATTTACTCATATTGATAATTTCTGCTATAAAAAGCGCCCATTGGACCTCTATATGCGTGCTCCTATGTCTTGTACCAGGTTCGATAGGGATGTATGCGCTACACCAATCGAAAGAAGACACTAAGGGCTAGGTACATGTCAAGTTTCATTGAGATTGATTTGGTTTCAGATAGGTAAAATTTCATTCATTTACTCATATTGATCATTTCTGCTATAAAAAGCGCCCATTAGACCTCTATATGCGCGCTCCTACCTCTTGTACCAGGTTCGATAGGGATGTATGCGCTATACCAATCGAAAGAGGAGACTTGGGGCTAGATACATGTCAAGTTTCATCGAGATTGATTTGGTTTCAGATAGGTAAAATTTCATTCATTTACTCATATTGATCATTTCTGCTATAAAAACGCGTCCATTAGACCTCTATACGCGCGCTCCTACGTCTTGTACCAGGTTCGATAGGGATATATGCGCTATACCAATCGAAAGAGGAGACTTGGGGATAGGTACATGTCAAGTTTCATTGAGATTGATTTGGTATCAGACAGGTAAAATTTCATTCATTTACTCATATTGATAATTTCTGCTATGAAAAGCGCCCATTGGACCTCTATATGCGTGCTCCTATGTCTTGTACCAGGTTCGATAGGGATGTATGCGCTATTCCAATCGAAAGAAGACACTTAGGGCTAGGTACATGTCAAGTTTCATTGAGATTGATTTGGTTTCAGATAGGTAAAATTTCATTCATTTACTCATATTGATCATTTCTGCTATAAAAAGCGCCCATTAGAAATCTATATGCGTGCTCCTACGTCTTGTACCAGGTTCGATAGGGATGTAAGCGCTACACCAATCGAAAGAGGAGACGTGGGGCTAGGTACATGTCAAGTTTCATTGAGATTGATTTGGTTTCAGATAGGTAAAATTTCATTGATTTACTCATATTGATCATTTCTGCTATAGAAAGCGCCCATTAGACCTCTATATGCTCGCTCCTACGTCTTGTACCAGGTTCGATAGGGATGTATGCGCTATACCAATCGAAAGAAGAGACTTGGGGCTAGGTACATGTCAAGTTTCATCGAGATTGATTTGGTTTCAGATAGGTAAAATTTCATTCATTTACTCATATTGATCATTTCTGCTATAAAAAGCGCCCATTAGACCTCTATATGCGTGCTCCTACGTCTTTTACCAGGTTCGATAGGGATGTATGCGCTACACCATTCGAAAGCGGAGACTTGGGGCTAGGTACATGTCAAGTTTCATCGAGATTGATTTGGTTTCAGATAGGTAAAATTTCATTCATTTACTCATATTGATCATTTCTGCTATAAAAACGCGTCCATTAGACCTCTATATGCGCGCTCCTACGTCTTGTACCAGGTTCGATAGGGATGTATGCGCTATACCAATCGAAATAGGAGACTTGGGGCTAGGTACATGTCAAGTTTCATCGAGATTGATTTGGTTTCAGATAGGTAAAATTTCATTCATTTACTCATATTGATCATTTCTGCTATAAAAAGCGCCCATTAGACCTCTATATGCTGGCTCCTACGTCTTGTACCAGGTTCGATAGGGATGTATGCACTATACCAATCGAAAGAGGAGACTTGGGGCTAGGTACATGTCAAGTTTCATCGAGATTGATTTGGTTTCAGATAGGTAAAATTTCATTCATTTACTCATATTGATCATTTCTGCTATGAAAAGCGCCCATTAGACCTCTATATGCGCGCTCCTTCTTCTTGTACCAGGTTCGATAGGGATGTATGCGCTATACCAATCGAAAGAGGAGACTTGGGGCTAAGTACATGTCAAGTTTCATCGAGATTGATTTGGTTTCAGATAGGTAAAATTTCATTCATTTACTCATATTGATCATTTCTGCTATAAAAAGCGCCCATTTGACCTCTATATGCGTGCTCCTACGTCTTTTACCAGGTTCGATAGGGATGTATGCGCTACACCAATCGAAAGAGGAGACTTGGGGCTATGTACATGTCAAGTTTCATCGAGATTGATTTGGTTTCAGATAGGTAAAATTTCATTCATTTACTCATATTGATCATTTCTGCTATAAAAAGCGCCCATTAGACCTCTATATGCGCGCTCCTACGTCTTGTACCAGGTTCGATAGGGATGTATGCGCTATACCAATCGAAAGCGGAGACTTGGGGCTAGGTACATGTCAAGTTTCATTTAGATTGATTTGGTTTCAGATAGGTAAAATTTCATTCATTTACTCATATTGATCATTTCTGCTATAAAAAGCGCCCATTAGACCTCTATATGCGCGCTCCTACTTCTTGTACCAGGTTCGATAGGGATGTATGCGCTTTACCAATCGAAAGCGGAGACTTGGGGCTAGGTACATGTCAAGTTTCATCGAGATTGATTTGGTTTCAGATAGGTAAAATTTCATTCATTTACTCATATTGATCATTTCTGCTATAAAAAGCGCCCATTAGACCTCTATATGCGCGCTCCTTCGTCTTGTACCAGGTTCGATAGGGATGTATGCGCTATACCAATCGAAAGAAGAGACTTGGGGCTAGGTACATGTCAAGTTTCATCGAGATTGATTTGGTTTCAGATAGGTAAAATTTCATTCATTTACTCATATTGATCATTTCTGCTATAAAAAGCGCCCATTAGACCTTTATATGCGCGCTCCTACGTCTTGTACCAGGTTCGATAGGGATGTATGCACAATACCAATCGAAAGAGGAGACTTGGGGCTAGGAACATGTCAAGTTTCATCGAGATTGATTTGGTTTCAGATAGGTAAAATTTCATTCATTTACTCATATTGATCATTTCTGCTATAAAAAGCGCCCATTAGACCTCTATATGCTCGCTCCTACGTCTTGTACCAGGTTCGATAGGGATGTATGCGCTATACCAATCGAAATAGGAGACTTGGGGCTAGGTACATGTCAAGTTTCATCGAGATTGATTTGGTTTCAGATAGGTAAAATTTCATTCATTTACTCATATTGATCATTTCTGCTATAAAAAGCGCCCATTAGACCTCTATATGCTGGCTCCTACGTCTTGTACCAGGTTCGATAGGGATGTATGCACTATACCAATCGAAAGAGGAGACTTGGGGCTAGGTACATGTCAAGTTTCATCGAGATTGATTTGGTTTCAGATAGGTAAAATTTCATTCATTTACTCATATTGATCATTTCTGCTATGAAAAGCGCCCATTAGACCTCTATATGCGCGCTCCTTCTTCTTGTACCAGGTTCGATAGGGATGTATGCGCTATACCAATCGAAAGAGGAGACTTGGGGCTAAGTACATGTCAAGTTTCATCGAGATTGATTTGGTTTCAGATAGGTAAAATTTCATTCATTTACTCATATTGATCATTTCTGCTGTAAAAAGCGCCCATTAGACCTCTATATGCGTGCTCCTACGTCTTTTACCAGGTTCGATAGGGATGTATGCGCTACACCAATCGAAAGAGGAGACTTGGGGCTATGTACATGTCAAGTTTCATCGAGATTGATTTGGTTTCAGATAGGTAAAATTTCATTCATTTACTCATATTGATCATTTCTGCTATAAAAAGCGCCCATTAGACCTCTATATGCGCGCTCCTACGTCTTGTACCAGGTTCGATAGGGATGTATGCGCTATACCAATCGAAAGCGGAGACTTGGGGCTAGGTACATGTCAAGTTTCATTTAGATTGATTTGGTTTCAGATAGGTAAAATTTCATTCATTTACTCATATTGATCATTTCTGCTATAAAAAGCGCCCATTAGACCTCTATATGCGCGCTCCTACTTCTTGTACCAGGTTCGATAGGGATGTATGCGCTTTACCAATCGAAAGCGGAGACTTGGCGCTAGGTACATGTCAAGTTTCATCGAGATTGATTTGGTTTCAGATAGGTAAAATTTCATTCATTTACTCATATTGATCATTTCTGCTATAAAAAGCGCCCATTAGACCTCTATATGCGCGCTCCTTCGTCTTGTACCAGGTTCGATAGGGATGTATGCGCTATACCAATCGAAAGAAGAGACTTGGGGCTAGGTACATGTCAAGTTTCATCGAGATTGATTTGGTTTCAGATAGGTAAAATTTCATTCATTTACTCATATTGATCATTTCTGCTATAAAAAGCGCCCATTAGACCTCTATATGCGTGCTTCTACGTCTTGTACCAGGTTCGATAGGGATGTATGCGCTACACCAATCGAAAGAGGAGACGTGGGGCTAGGTACATGTCAAGTTTCATTGAGATTGATTTGGTTTCAGATAGGTAAAATTTCATTCATTTACTCATATTGATCATTTCTGCTATAAAAAGCGCCCATTAGACCTCTATATGCTCGCTCCTACGTCTTGTACCAGGTTCGATAGGGATGTATGCGCTATACCAATCGAAATAGGAGACTTGGGGCTAGGTACATGTCAAGTTTCATCGAGATTGATTTGGTTTCAGATAGGTAAAATTTCATTCATTTACTCATATTGATCATTTCTGCTATAAAAAGCGCCCATTAGACCTCTATATGCGCGCTCCTACTTCTTGTACCAGGTTCGATAGGGATGTATGCGCTATACCAATCAAAAGAGGAGACTTGGGGCTAGGTACATGTCAAGTTTCATCGAGATTGATTTGGTTTCAGATAGGTAAAATTTCATTCATTTACTCATATTGATCATTTCTGCTATAAAAAGCGCCCATTTCATGCGCGCTCCTGCCTCTTGTACCAGGTTCGATTGGGATGTATGCGCTATACCAATCGAAAGAGGAGACTTGGGGCTAGGTACATGTCCAGTTTCATCGAGATTGATTTGGTTTCAGATAGGTAAAATTTCATTCATTTACTCATATTGATAATTTCTGCTATAGAAAGCGCCCATTAGACCTCTATATGCGCGCTCCTACGTCTTTTACCAGGTTCGATAGGGATGTATGCGCTACACCAATCGAAAGAGGAGACTTGGGGCTATGTACATGTCAAGTTTCATCGAGATTGATTTGGTTTCAGATAGGTAAAATTTCATTCATTTACTCATATTGATCATTTCTGCTATAAAAAGCGCCCATTAGACCTCTATATGCGCGCTCCTACGTCTTGTACCAGGTTCGATAGGGATGTATGCGCTATACCAATCGAAAGCGGAGACTTGGGGCTAGGTACATGTCAAGTTTCATTTAGATTGATTTGGTTTCAGATAGGTAAAATTTCATTCATTTACTCATATTGATCATTTCTGCTATAAAAAGCGCCCATTAGACCTCTATATGCGCGCTCCTACTTCTTGTACCAGGTTCGATAGGGATGTATGCGCTTTACCAATCGAAAGCGGAGACTTGGCGCTAGGTACATGTCAAGTTTCATCGAGATTGATTTGGTTTCAGATAGGTAAAATTTCATTCATTTACTCATATTGATCATTTCTGCTATAAAAAGCGCCCATTAGACCTCTATATGCGCGCTCCTTCGTCTTGTACCAGGTTCGATAGGGATGTATGCGCTATACCAATCGAAAGAAGAGACTTGGGGCTAGGTACATGTCAAGTTTCATCGAGATTGATTTGGTTTCAGATAGGTAAAATTTCATTCATTTACTCATATTGATCATTTCTGCTATAAAAAGCGCCCATTAGACCTCTATATGCGTGCTTCTACGTCTTGTACCAGGTTCGATAGGGATGTATGCGCTACACCAATCGAAAGAGGAGACGTGGGGCTAGGTACATGTCAAGTTTCATTGAGATTGATTTGGTTTCAGATAGGTAAAATTTCATTCATTTACTCATATTGATCATTTCTGCTATAAAAAGCGCCCATTAGACCTCTATATGCTCGCTCCTACGTCTTGTACCAGGTTCGATAGGGATGTATGCGCTATACCAATCGAAATAGGAGACTTGGGGCTAGGTACATGTCAAGTTTCATCGAGATTGATTTGGTTTCAGATAGGTAAAATTTCATTCATTTACTCATATTGATCATTTCTGCTATAAAAAGCGCCCATTAGACCTCTATATGCGCGCTCCTACTTCTTGTACCAGGTTCGATAGGGATGTATGCGCTATACCAATCAAAAGAGGAGACTTGGGGCTAGGTACATGTCAAGTTTCATCGAGATTGATTTGGTTTCAGATAGGTAAAATTTCATTCATTTACTCATATTGATCATTTCTGCTATAAAAAGCGCCCATTTCATGCGCGCTCCTGCCTCTTGTACCAGGTTCGATTGGGATGTATGCGCTATACCAATCGAAAGAGGAGACTTGGGGCTAGGTACATGTCCAGTTTCATCGAGATTGATTTGGTTTCAGATAGGTAAAATTTCATTCATTTACTCATATTGATAATTTCTGCTATAGAAAGCGCCCATTAGACCTCTATATGCGCGCTCCTACGTCTTGCACCAGGTTCGATAGGGATGTATGCGCTATACCAATCGAAAGAGGAGACTTGGCGCTAGGTACATGTCAAGTTTCATCGAGATTGATTTGGTTTCAGATAGGTAAAATTTCATTCATTTACTCATATTGATCATTTCTGCTATAAAAAGCGCCCATAAGACCTCTATATGCGCGCTCCTACGTCTTGTATCAGGTTCGATAGGGATGTATGCGCTATACCAATCGAAAGAGGAGACTTGGGGCTAGGTACATGTCAAGTTTCATTGAGATTGATTTGGTTTCAGATAGGTAAAATTTCATTCATTTACTCATATTGATCATTTCTGCTATAAAAAGCGCCCATTAGACCTCTATATGCGCGCTCCTACTTCTTGTACCAGGTTCGATAGGGATGTATGCGCTATACCAATCGAAAGCGTAGACATGGGGATAGGTACATGTCAAGTTTCATCGAGATTCATTTGGTTTCAGATAGGTAAAATTTCATTCATTTACTCATATTGATCATTTCTACTATAAAAAGCGCCCATTAGACCTCTATATGCGCGCTCCTACGTCTTGTACCAGGTTCGATAGGGATGTACATTTTTTGTATGCACTATACCAATCGAAAGAAGAGACTTGGGGCTAGGTACATGTCAAGTTTCATCGAAATTGATTTGGTTTCAGATAGGTAAAATTTCATTCATTTACACATAGTGATAATTTCTGCTATAAAAAGCGCCCATTAGACCTCTATATGCGCGCTCCTACGTCTTGCACCAGGTTCGATAGGGATGTATGCACTATACCAATCGAAAGAGGAGACTTGGGGCTAGATACATGTCAAGTTTCATCGAGATTGATTTGGTTTCAGATAGGTAAAATTTCATTCATTTACTCATATTGATCATTTCTGCTATAAAAAGCGCCCATTAGACCTCTATATGCGCGCTCCTACGTCTTGTACCAGGTTCAATAGGGATGTATGCGCTATACCAATCGAAAGAGGAGGCTTGGGGCTAGGTACATGTCAAGTTTCATTGAGATTGATTTGGTTTCAGATAGGTAAAATTTCATTCATTTACTCATATTGATAATTTCTGCTATAAAAAGCGCCCATTAGACCTCTATATGCGCGCTCCTACGTCTTGCACCAGGTTCAATAGGGATGTATGCGCTATACCAATCGAAAGAGGAGACTTGGGGCTAGGTACATGTCAAGTTTCATTGAGATTGATTTGGTTTCAGATAGGAAAAATTTCATTCATTTACTCATATTGATCATTTCTGCTATAAAAAGCGCCCATTAGACCTCTATATGCGCGCTCCTACCTCTTGTACCAGGTTCGATAGGGATGTATGCGCTATACCAATCGTAATAGGAGACTTGGGGCTAGGTACATGTCAAGTTTCATCGAGATTGATTTGGTTTCAGATAGGTAAAATTTCATTCATTTACTCATATTGATCATTTCTGCTATAAAAAGCGCCCATTAGACCTCTATATGCGCGCTCCTACGTCTTGTACCACGTTCAATAGGGATGTATGCGCTATACCAATCGAAAGAGGAGACTTGGGGCTAGCTACATGTTAAGTTTCATCGAGATTGATTTGGTTTCAGATAGGTAAAATGTCATTCATTTACTCATATTGATCATTTCTGCTATAAAAAGCGCCCATTAGACCTCTATATGCGCGCTCCTACCTCTTGTACCAGGAGACTTGGGGCTAGGTACATGTCAAGTTTCATTGAGATTGATTTGGTTTCATATAGGTAAAATTTCATTCATTTACTCATATTGATCATTTCTGCTATAAAAAGCGCCCATTAGACCTCTATATGCGCGCTCATACGTCTTGTACCAGGTTCGATAGGGATGTATGCGCTATACCAATCGAAGGAGGAGACTTGGGGCTAGGTACATGTCAAATTTCATCGAGATTGATTTGGTTTCAGATAGGTAAAATTTCATTCATCTACTCATATTGATCATTTCTGCTATAAAAAGCGCCCATTAGACCTCTATATGCGCGCTCCTACGTCTTGTACCAGGTTCGATAGGGATGTATGCGCTATACCAATCGTAATAGGAGACTTCGGGCCAGGTACATGTCCAGTTTCATCGAAATTGATTTGGTTTCAGATAGGTAAAATTTCATTCATTTACTCATATTGATCATTTCTGCTATAAAAAGCTCCCATTAGACCTCTATATGCGCGCTCCTACGTCTTGTACCAGGTTTGATAGGGATGTATGCACTATACCAATCAAAAGAGGAGACTTGGGGCTAGGTACATGTCAAGTTTCATCGAGATTGATTTGGTTTCAGATAGGTAAAATTTCATTCATTTACTCATATTGATCATTTCTGCTATAAAAAGCGCCCATTAGACCTCTTTATGCGCGCTCCTACGTCTTGTACCAGGTTTGATAGGGATGTATGCACTATACCAATCAAAAGAGGAGACTTGGTGCTAGGTACATGTCAAGTTTCATCGAGATTGATTTCGTTTCAGATAGGTAAAATTTCATTCATTTACTCATATTGATAATTTCTTCTATAAAAAGCGCCCTTTAGACCTCTATATGCGCGCTCCTACCTCTTGCACCAGGTTCGATAGGGATGTATGCGCTATACCAATCGAAAGAGGAGACTTGGGGCTAGGTACATGTCAAGTTTCATTGAGATTGATTTGGTTTCAGATAGGTAAAATTTCATTCATTTACTCATATTGATCATTTCTGCTATAAAAAGCGCCCATTAGACCTCTATATGCGTGCTCCTACGTCTTGTACCAGGTTCGATAGGGATGTATGCGCTATACCAATCGAAAGAAGAGACTTGGGGCTAGGTACATGTCAAGTTTCATCGAAATTGATTTGGTTTCAGATAGGTAAAATTTCATTCATTTACACATATTGATAATTTCTGCTATAAAAAGCGCCCATTAGACCTCTATATGCGAGCTCCTACGTCTTGTACCACGTTCAATAGGGATGTATGCGCTATACCAATCGAAAGAGGAGACTTGGGGCTAGCTACATGTTAAGTTTCATCGAGATTGATTTGGTTTCAGATAGGTAAAATGTCATTCATTTACTCATATTGATCATTTCTGCTATAAAAAGCGCCCATTAGACCTCTATATGCGCGCTCCTACCTCTTGTACCAGGAGACTTGGGGCTAGGTACATGTCAAGTTTCATTGAGATTGATTTGGTTTTATATAGGTAAAATTTCATTCATTTACTCATATTGATCATTTCTGCTATAAAAAGCGCCCATTAGACCTCTATATGCGCGCTCATACGTCTTGTACCAGGTTCGATAGGGATGTATGCGCTATACCAATCGAAAGAGGAGACTTGGGGCTAGATACATGTCAAGTTTCATCGAGATTGATTTGGTTTCAGATAGGTAAAATTTCATTCATTTACTCATATTGATCATTTCTGCTATAAAAAGCGCCCATTAGACCTCTATATGCGCGCTCCTACGTCTTGTACCAGGTTCAATAGGGATGTATGCGCTATACCAATCGAAAGAGGAGGCTTGGGGCTAGGTACATGTCAAGTTTCATTGAGATTGATTTGGTTTCAGATAGGTAAAATTTCATTCATTTACTCATATTGATAATTTCTGCTATAAAAAGCGCCCATTAGACCTCTATATGCGCGCTCCTACGTCTTGCACCAGGTTCAATAGGGATGTATGCGCTATACCAATCGAAAGAGGAGACTTGGGGCTAGGTACATGTCAAGTTTCATTGAGATTGATTTGGTTTCAGATAGGAAAAATTTCATTCATTTACTCATATTGATCATTTCTGCTATAAAAAGCGCCCATTAGACCTCTATATGCGCGCTCCTACCTCTTGTACCAGGTTCGATAGGGATGTATGCGCTATACCAATCGTAATAGGAGACTTGGGGCTAGGTACATGTCAAGTTTCATCGAGATTGATTTGGTTTCAGATAGGTAAAATTTCATTCATTTACTCATATTGATCATTTCTGCTATAAAAAGCGCCCATTAGACCTCTATATGCGCGCTCCTACGTCTTGTACCACGTTCAATAGGGATGTATGCGCTATACCAATCGAAAGAGGAGACTTGGGGCTAGCTACATGTTAAGTTTCATCGAGATTGATTTGGTTTCAGATAGGTAAAATGTCATTCATTTACTCATATTGATCATTTCTGCTATAAAAAGCGCCCATTAGACCTCTATATGCGCGCTCCTACCTCTTGTACCAGGAGACTTGGGGCTAGGTACATGTCAAGTTTCATTGAGATTGATTTGGTTTCATATAGGTAAAATTTCATTCATTTACTCATATTGATCATTTCTGCTATAAAAAGCGCCCATTAGACCTCTATATGCGCGCTCATACGTCTTGTACCAGGTTCGATAGGGATGTATGCGCTATACCAATCGAAAGAGGAGACTTGGGGCTAGGTACATGTCAAATTTCATCGAGATTGATTTGGTTTCAGATAGGTAAAATTTCATTCATCTACTCATATTGATCATTTCTGCTATAAAAAGCGCCCATTAGACCTCTATATGCGCGCTCCTACGTCTTGTACCAGGTTCGATAGGGATGTATGCGCTATACCAATCGTAATAGGAGACTTCGGGCCAGGTACATGTCCAGTTTCATCGAAATTGATTTGGTTTCAGATAGGTAAAATTTCATTCATTTACTCATATTGATCATTTCTGCTATAAAAAGCTCCCATTAGACCTCTATATGCGCGCTCCTACGTCTTGTACCAGGTTTGATAGGGATGTATGCACTATACCAATCAAAAGAGGAGACTTGGGGCTAGGTACATGTCAAGTTTCATCGAGATTGATTTGGTTTCAGATAGGTAAAATTTCATTCATTTACTCATATTGATCATTTCTGCTATAAAAAGCGCCCATTAGACCTCTATATGCGCGCTCCTACGTCTTGTACCAGGTTTGATAGGGATGTATGCACTATACCAATCAAAAGAGGAGACTTGGTGCTAGGTACATGTCAAGTTTCATCGAGATTGATTTCGTTTCAGATAGGTAAAATTTCATTCATTTACTCATATTGATAATTTCTTCTATAAAAAGCGCCCTTAAGACCTCTATATGCGCGCTCCTACCTCTTGCACCAGGTTCGATAGGGATGTATGCGCTATACCAATCGAAAGAAGAGACTTGGGGCTAGGTACATGTCAAGTTTCATTGAGATTGATTTGGTTTCAGATAGGTAAAATTTCATTCATTTACTCATATTGATCATTTCTGCTATAAAAAGCGCCCATTAGACCTCTATATGCGTGCTCCTACGTCTTGTACCAGGTTCGATAGGGATGTATGCGCTATACCAATCGAAAGAAGAGACTTGGGGCTAGGTACATGTCAAGTTTCATCGAAATTGATTTGGTTTCAGATAGGTAAAATTTCATTCATTTACACATATTGATAATTTCTGCTATAAAAAGCGCCCATTAGACCTCTATATGCGAGCTCCTACGTCTTGTACCACGTTCAATAGGGATGTATGCGCTATACCAATCGAAAGAGGAGACTTGGGGCTAGCTACATGTTAAGTTTCATCGAGATTGATTTGGTTTCAGATAGGTAAAATGTCATTCATTTACTCATATTGATCATTTCTGCTATAAAAAGCGCCCATTAGACCTCTATATGCGCGCTCCTACCTCTTGTACCAGGAGACTTGGGGCTAGGTACATGTCAAGTTTCATTGAGATTGATTTGGTTTCATATAGGTAAAATTTCATTCATTTACTCATATTGATCATTTCTGCTATAAAAAGCGCCCATTAGACCTCTATATGCGCGCTCATACGTCTTGTACCAGGTTCGATAGGGATGTATGCGCTATACCAATCGAAAGAGGAGACTTGGGGCTAGGTACATGTCAAATTTCATCGAGATTGATTTGGTTTCAGATAGGTAAAATTTCATTCATCTACTCATATTGATCATTTCTGCTATAAAAAGCGCCCATTAGACCTCTATATGCGCGCTCCTACGTCTTGTACCAGGTTCGATAGGGATGTATGCGCTATACCAATCGTAATAGGAGACTTCGGGCCAGGTACATGTCAAGTTTCATCGAAATTGATTTGGTTTCAGATAGGTAAAATTTCATTCATTTACTCATATTGATCATTTCTGCTATAAAAAGCGCCCATTAGACCTCTATATGCGCGCTCCTACGTCTTGTACCAGGTTTGATAGGGATGTATGCACTATACCAATCAAAAGAGGAGACTTGGGGCTAGGTACATGTCAAGTTTCATCGAGATTGATTTGGTTTCAGATAGGTAAAATTTCATTCATTTACTCATATTGATCATTTCTGCTATAAAAAGCGCCCATTAGACCTCTATATGCGCGCTCCTTCGTCTTGTACCAGGTTCGATAGGGATGTATGCGCTATAACAATAAAAAAAAGACACTTGGTGCTAGGTACATGTCAAGTTTCATCGAGATTGATTTCGTTTCAGATAGGTAAAATTTCATTCATTTACTCATATTGATAATTTCTTCTATAAAAAGCGCCCTTTAGACCTCTATATGCGCGCTCCTACCTCTTGCACCAGGTTCGATAGGGATGTATGCGCTATACCAATCGAAAGAGGAGACTTGGGGCTAGGTACATGTCAAGTTTCATTGAGATTGATTTGGTTTCAGATAGGTAAAATTTCATTCATTTACTCATATTGATCATTTCTGCTATAAAAAGCGCCCATTAGACCTCTATATGCGTGCTCCTACGTCTTGTACCAGGTTCGATAGGGATGTATGCGCTATACCAATCGAAAGGGGAGACTTGGGGCTAGGTACATGTCAAGTTTCATTGAAATTGATTTGGTTTCAGATAGGTAAAATTTCATTCATTTACACATATTGATAATTTCTGCTATAAAAAGCGCCCATTAGACCTCTATATGCGCGCTCCTACGTCTTGCACCAGGTTCGATAGGGATGTATGCGCTATACCAATCAAAAGAAGAGACTTTGGGCTAGGTACATGTCAAGTTTCATCGAGATTGATTTGGTTTCAGATAGGTAAAATTTCATTCATTTACTCATATTGATCATTTCTGCTATAAAAAGCGCCCATTAGACCTCTATATGCGCGCTCCTACGTCTTGTACCAGGTTCAATAGGGATGTATGCGCTATACCAATCGAAAGAGGAGGCTTGGGGCTAGGTACATGTCAAGTTTCATTGAGATTGATTTGGTTTCAGATAGGTAAAATTTCATTCATTTACTCATATTGATCATTTCTGCTATAAAAAGCGCCCATTAGACCTATATATGCGCGCTCCTACGTCTTGTACCACGTTCGATAGGGATGTATGCGCTATACCAATCGAAAGAGGAGACTTGGGGCTAGCTACATGTTAAGTTTCATCGAGATTGATTTGGTTTCAGATAGGTAAAATGTCATTCATTTACTCATATTGATCATTTCTGCTATATAAAGCGCCCATTAGACCTCTATATGCGCGCTCCTACCTCTTGTACCAGGAGACTTGGGGCTAGCTACATGTCAAGTTTCATTGAGATTGATTTGGTTTCATATAGGTAAAATTTCATTCATTTACTCATATTGATCATTTCTGCTATAAAAAGCGCCCATTAGACCTCTATATGCGCGCTCATACGTCTTGTACCAGGTTTGATAGGGATGTATGCACTATACCAATCAAAAGAGGAGACTTGGGGCTAGGTACATGTCAAGTTTCATCGAGATTGATTTGGTTTCAGATAGGTAAAATTTCATTCATTTACTCATATTGATCATTTCTGCTATAAAAAGCGCCCATTAGACCTCTATATGCGCGCTCCTACGTCTTGCACCAGGTTCGATACGGATGTATGCGCTATACCAATCGAAGGAGGAGACTTGGGGCTAGGTACATGTCAATTTTCATCGAGATTGATTTGGTTTCAGATAGGTAAAATTTCATTCATTTACTCATATTGATCATTTCTGCTATAAAAAGCGCCCATTAGACCTCTATATGCGCGCTCCTACGTCTTGCACCAGGTTCGATACGGATGTATGCGCTATACCAATCAAAAGAGGAGACTTGGGGCTAGGTACATGTCAAGTTTCATTGAGATTGATTTGGTTTCAGATAGGTAAAATTTCATTCATTTACTCATATTGATCATTTCTTCTATAAAAAGCGCCCATTAGACCTCTATATGCGCGCTCCTACGTCTTGCACCAAGTTCGATACGGATGTATGCGCTATACCAATCAAAAAAGGAGACTTAGGGCTAGATACATATCAAGTTTCATCGAGATTGATTTGGTTTCAGATAGGTAAAATTTCATTCATTTACTCATATTGATCATTTCTGCTATAAAAAGCGCCCATTAGACCTCTATATGCGCGCTCCTACGTCTTGCACCAGGTTCGATAGGGATGTATGCGCTATACCAATCAAAAGAGGAGACTTGGGGCTAGGTACTTGTCAAGTTTCATCGAGATTGATTTGGTTTCAGATAGGTAAAATTTCATTCATTTACTAATATTGATCATTTCTGCTATAAAAAGCGCCCATTAGACCTCTATTTGCGCGCTCCTACGTCTTGTACCAGGTTCGTTAGGGATGTACATTTTTTGTATGCACTATACCAATCGAAAGAGGAGACTTGGGGCTAGGTACATGTCAAGTTTCATTGAGATTGATTTGGTTTCAGATAGGTAAAATTTCATTCATTTACTCATATTGATCATTTCTGCCATAAAAAGCGCCCAGTAGATCTCTATATGCGCGCTCCTACCTCTTGTACCAGGAGACTTGGGGCTAGGTACATGTCAAGTTTCATTGAGATTGATTTGGTTTCAGATAGGTAAAATTTCATTCATTTACTCATATTGATCATTTCTGCTATAAAAAGCGCCCATTAGACCTCTATATGCGCGCTCCTACGTCTTGTACCAGGTTCGATAGGGATGTATGCGCTATACCAATCAAAAGAAGAGACTTAGGGCTAGGTACATGTCAAGTTTCATCGAGATTGATTTGGTTTCAGATAGGTAAAATTTCATTCATTTACTCATATTGATCATTTCTGCTATAAGAAGCGCCCATTAGATCTCTATATGGGCGCTCCTACGTCTTGCACCAGGTTCGATACGGATGTATGCGCTATACCAATCAAAAGAGGAGACTTGGGGCTAGGTACATGGCAAGTTTCATCGAGATTGATTTGGTTTCAGATAGGTAAAATTTCATTCATTTACTCATATTGATCATTTCTGCTATAAAAAGCGCCCATTAGACCTCTATATGCGCGCTCTTACCTCTTGCACCAGGTTCGATAGGGATGTATGCGCTATACCAATCGAAAGAGGACACTTGGGGCTAGGTACATGTCAAGTTTCATTGAGATTGATTTGATTTCAGATAGGTAGAATTTCATTCATTTACTCATATTGATCATTTCTGCTATAAAAAGCGCCTATTTCATGCGCGCTCCTGCGTCTTGTACCAGGTTAGATAGGGATGTATGCGCTATACCAATCGAAAGAAGAGACTTGCGGCTAGGTACATGTCAAGTTTCATTGAGATTGATTTGGTTTCAGATAGGTAAAATTTCATTCATTTACTTATATTGATCATTTCTGCTATAAAAAGCGCCCATTAGACAGAGCTCTATATGCGCGCTCCTACGTCTTCTACCAGGTTCGATAGGGATGTATGCGCTATACCAATCGAAAGAAGAGACTTGGTGCTAGGTACATGTCAAGTTTCACCGAGATTGATTTGGTTTCAGATAGGTAAAATTTCATTCATTTATTCATATTGATCATTTCTGCTATAAGAAGCGCCCATTAGACCTCTATACGCGGGCTCCTACGTTCTTCCAGGTTCGATAGGGATGTATGCGCTATACCAATCGAAAGAGGAGACTTGGGGCTAGGTACATGTCAAGTTTCATCGAGATTGATTTGGTTTCAGATAGGTAAAATTTCATTCATTTACTCATATTGATCATTTCTGCTATAAAAAGCGCCCATTAGACCTCTATATGCGCGCTCCTACGTCTTGTACCAGGTTTGATAGGGATGTATGCACTATACCAATCAAAAGAGGAGACTTGGGGCTAGGTACATGTCAAGTTTCATCGAGATTGATTTGGTTTCAGATAGGTAAAATTTCATTCATTTACTCATATTGATCATTTCTGCTATAAAAAGCGCCCATTAGACCTCTATATGCGCGCTCCTACGTCTTGTACCAGGTTTGATAGGGATGTATGCACTATACCAATCAAAAGAGGAGACTTGGGGCTAGGTACATGTCAAGTTTCATCGAGATTGATTTGGTTTCAGATAGGTAAAATTTCATTCATTTACTCATATTGATCATTTCTGCTAAAAAAGCGTCCATTAGACCTCTATATGCGCGCTCCTTCGTCTTGTACCAGGTTCGATAGGGATGTATGCGCTATAACAATCAAAAAAAGACACTTGGTGCTAGGTACATGTCAAGTTTCATCGAGATTGATTTCGTTTCAGATAGGTAAAATTTCATTCATTTACTCATATTGATCATTTCTGCTATAAAAAGCGCCCATTAGACCTCTATATGCGCGCCCCTACGTCTTGCACCAGGTTCGATACGGATGTATGCGCTATACCAATCGAAAGAGGAGACTTGGGGCTAGGTACATGTCAAGTTTCATCGAGATTGATTTGGTTTCAGATAGGTAAAATTTCATTCATTTACTCATATTGATCATTTCTGCTATAAAAAGCGCCCATTAGACCTGTATATGCGCGCTCCTACGTCTTGCACCAGGTTCGATACGGATGTATGCGCTATACCAATCGAAATAGGAGACTTGGTGCTAGGTACATGTCAAGTTTCATCGACATTGATTTGGTTTCAGATAGGTAAAATTTCATTCATTTACTCATATTGATCATTTCTGCTATAAAAAGCGCCCATTAGACCTGTATATGCGCGATCCTACGTCCTGCACCAGGTTCGATACGGATGTATGCGCTATACCAATCGAAGGAAGAGACTTGGGGCTAGGTACATGTCAATTTTCATCGAGATTGATTTGGTTTCAGATAGGTAAAATTTCATTCATTTACTCATATTGATCATTTCTGCTATAAAAAGCGCCCATTAGACCTGTATATGCGCGATCCTACGTCCTGCACCAGGTTCGATAGGGATGTATGCGCTATACTAATCAAAAGAAGAGACTTGGGGCTAGGTACATGTCAATTTTCATCGAGATTGATTTGGTTTCAGATAGGTAAAATTTCATTCATTTACTCATATTGATCATTTCTGCTATAAAAAGCGCCCATTAGACCTCTATATGCGCGCTCCTACGTCTTGCACCAGGTTCGATACGGATGTATGCGCTATACCAATCAAAAGAGGAGACTTGGGGCTAGGTACATGTCAAGTTTCATTGAGATTGATTTGGTTTCAGATAGGTAAAATTTCATTCATTTACTCATATTGATCATTTCTTCTATAAAAAGCGCCCATTAGACCTCTATATGCACGCTCCTACGTCTTGCACCAGGTTCGATACGGATGTATGCGCTATACCAATCAAAAAAGGAGACTTAGGGCTAGATACATGTCAAGTTTCATCGAGATTGATTTGGTTTCAGATAGGTAAAATTTCATTCATTTACTCATATTGATCATTTCTGCTATAAAAAGCGCCCATTAGACCTCTATATGCGCGCTCCTACGTCTTGCACCAGGTTCGATAGGGACGTATGCGCTATACCAATCAAAAGAGGAGACTTGGGGCTAGGTACTTGTCAAGTTTCATCGAGATTAATTTTGTTTCAGATAGGTAAAATTTCATTCATTTACTCATATTGATCATTTCTGCCATAAAAAGCGCCCAGTAGATCTCTATATGCGCGCTCCTACGTCTTGCACCAGGTTCGATACGGATGTATGCGCTATACCAATCAAAAAAGGAGACTTAGGGCTAGATACATGTCAAGTTTCATCGAGATTGATTTGGTTTCAGATAGGTAAAATTTCATTCATTTACTCATATTGATCATTTCTGCTATAAAAAGCGCCCATTAGACCTCTATTTGCGCGCTCCTACGTCTTGTACCAGGTTCGTTAGGGATGTACATTTTTTGTATGCACTATACCAATCGAAAGAGGAGACTTGGGGCTAGGTACATGTCAAGTTTCATTGAGATTGATTTGGTTTCAGATAGGTAAAATTTCATTCATTTACTCATATTGATCATTTCTGCCATAAAAAGCGCCCAGTAGATCTCTATATGCGCGCTCCTACCTCTTGTACCAGGAGACTTGGGGCTAGGTACATGTCAAGTTTCATTGAGATTGATTTGGTTTCAGATAGGTAAAATTTCATTCATTTACTCATATTGATCATTTCTGCTATAAAAAGCGCCCATTAGACCTCTATATGCGCGCTTCTACGTCTTGTACCAGGTTCGATAGGGATGTATGCGCTATACCAATCAAAAGAAGAGACTTAGGGCTAGGTACATGTCAAGTTTCATCGAGATTGATTTGGTTTCAGATAGGTAAAATTTCATTCATTTACTCATATTGATCATTTCTGCTATAAGAAGCGCCCATTAGATCTCTATATGGGCGCTCCTACGTCTTGCACCAGGTTCGATACGGATGTATGCGCTATACCAATCAAAAGAGGAGACTTGGGGCTAGGTACATGGCAAGTTTCATCGAGATTGATTTGGTTTCAGATAGGTAAAATTTCATTCATTTACTCATATTGATAATTTCTGCTATAAAAAGCGCCCATTAGACCTCTATATGCGCGCTCTTACCTCTTGCACCAGGTTCGATAGGGATGTATGCGCTATACCAATCGAAAGAGGAGACTTGGGGCTAGGTACATGTCAAGTTTCATTGAGATTGATTTGATTTCAGATAGGTAGAATTTCATTCATTTACTCATATTGATCATTTCTGCTATAAAAAGCGCCTATTTCATGCGCGCTCCTGCGTCTTGTACCAGGTTAGATAGGGATGTATGCGCTATACCAATCGAAAGAAGAGACTTGCGGCTAGGTACATGTCAAGTTTCATTGAGATTGATTTGGTTTCAGATAGGTAAAATTTCATTCATTTACTTATATTGATCATTTCTGCTATAAAAAGCGCCCATTAGACCTCTATATGCGCGCTCCTGCGTCTTGTACCAGGTTCGATAGGGATGTATGTACCATACCAATCGGAAGAGGAGACTTGGAGCTAGGTACATGTCAAGTTTCATCGAGATTGATTTGGTTTCAGATAGGTAAAATTTCATTCATTTACTCATATTGATAATTTCTGCTATAAAAAGCGCCCATTAGACCTCTATATGCGCGCTCTTACCTCTTGCACCAGGTTCGATAGGGATGTATGCGCTATACCAATCGAAAGAGGAGACTTGGGGCTAGGTACATGTCAAGTTTCATTGAGATTGATTTGATTTCAGATAGGTAGAATTTCATTCATTTACTCATATTGATCATTTCTGCTATAAAAAGCGCCTATTTCATGCGCGCTCCTGCGTCTTGTACCAGGTTAGATAGGGATGTATGCGCTATACCAATCGAAAGAAGAGACTTGCGGCTAGGTACATGTCAAGTTTCATTGAGATTGATTTGGTTTCAGATAGGTAAAATTTCATTCATTTACTTATATTGATCATTTCTGCTATAAAAAGCGCCCATTAGACCTCTATATGCGCGCTCCTTCGTCTTGTACCAGGTTCGATAGGGATGTATGCGCTATACCAATCAAAAGAAGACACTTTGGGCTAGGTACATGTCAAGTTTCATTGAGATTGATTTGGTTTCAGATAAGTAAAACTTCATTTATTTACTCATATTGATCATTTCTGCTATAAAAAGCGCCCATTAGACCTCTATATGCGCGCTCCTACATCTTGTACCAGGTTCGATAGGGATGTATGCGCTATACCAACCATAAGAGGAGACTTGGGGCTAGGTACATGTCAAGTGCCATTGAGATTGACTTTGTTTCAGATAGGTAAAATTTCATTCATTTACTCATATTGATCATTTCTGCTATAAAAAGCGCCCATTAGACCTCTATATGCGCGCTCCTACGTCTTGTACCAGGTTCGATAGGGATGTATGCGCTATACCAATCGAAAGAAGAGACTTGGGGATAGGTACATGTCAAGTTTCATTGAGATTGATTTGGTATCAGATAGGTAAAAT
Source organism: Pinctada fucata (assembly GCA_028142955.1). NCBI lineage: Eukaryota > Metazoa > Mollusca > Bivalvia > Pterioida > Pteriidae > Pinctada > Pinctada fucata. The sequence continues at coordinate 12,159,911 of AP027107.1, read as the reverse complement.
TTCATTCATTTACTCATATTGATCATTTCTGCTATAAAAAGCGCCCATTAGACCTCTATATGCGCGCTCCTACGTCTTGCACCAGGTTCGATACGGATGTATGCGCTATACCAATCAAAAGAGGAGACTTGGGGCTAGGTACATGTCAAGTTTCATTGAGATTGATTTGGTTTCAGATAGGTAAAATTTCATTCATTTACTCATATTGATCATTTCTTCTATAAAAAGCGCCCATTAGACCTCTATATGCACGCTCCTACGTCTTGCACCAGGTTCGATACGGATGTATGCGCTATACCAATCAAAAAAGGAGACTTAGGGCTAGATACATGTCAAGTTTCATCGAGATTGATTTGGTTTCAGATAGGTAAAATTTCATTCATTTACTCATATTGATCATTTCTGCTATAAAAAGCGCCCATTAGACCTCTATATGCGCGCTCCTACGTCTTGCACCAGGTTCGATAGGGATGTATGCGCTATACCAATCAAAAGAGGAGACTTGGGGCTAGGTACTTGTCAAGTTTCATCGAGATTGATTTTGTTTCAGATAGGTAAAATTTCATTCATTTACTCATATTGATCATTTCTGCCATAAAAAGCGCCCAGTAGATCTCTATATGCGCGCTCCTACGTCTTGCACCAGGTTCGATACGGATGTATGCGCTATACCAATCAAAAAAGGAGACTTAGGGCTAGATACATGTCAAGTTTCATCGAGATTGATTTGGTTTCAGATAGGTAAAATTTCATTCATTTACTCATATTGATCATTTCTGCTATAAAAAGCGCCCATTAGACCTCTATTTGCGCGCTCCTACGTCTTGTACCAGGTTCGTTAGGGATGTACATTTTTTGTATGCACTATACCAATCGAAAGAGGAGACTTGGGGCTAGGTACATGTCAAGTTTCATTGAGATTGATTTGGTTTCAGATAGGTAAAATTTCATTCATTTACTCATATTGATCATTTCTGCCATAAAAAGCGCCCAGTAGATCTCTATATGCGCGCTCCTACCTCTTGTACCAGGAGACTTGGGGCTAGGTACATGTCAAGTTTCATTGAGATTGATTTGGTTTCAGATAGGTAAAATTTCATTCATTTACTCATATTGATCATTTCTGCTATAAAAAGCGCCCATTAGACCTCTATATGCGCGCTTCTACGTCTTGTACCAGGTTCGATAGGGATGTATGCGCTATACCAATCAAAAGAAGAGACTTAGGGCTAGGTACATGTCAAGTTTCATCGAGATTGATTTGGTTTCAGATAGGTAAAATTTCATTCATTTACTCATATTGATCATTTCTGCTATAAGAAGCGCCCATTAGATCTCTATATGGGCGCTCCTACGTCTTGCACCAGGTTCGATACGGATGTATGCGCTATACCAATCAAAAGAGGAGACTTGGGGCTAGGTACATGGCAAGTTTCATCGAGATTGATTTGGTTTCAGATAGGTAAAATTTCATTCATTTACTCATATTGATAATTTCTGCTATAAAAAGCGCCCATTAGACCTCTATATGCGCGCTCTTACCTCTTGCACCAGGTTCGATAGGGATGTATGCGCTATACCAATCGAAAGAGGAGACTTGGGGCTAGGTACATGTCAAGTTTCATTGAGATTGATTTGATTTCAGATAGGTAGAATTTCATTCATTTACTCATATTGATCATTTCTGCTATAAAAAGCGCCTATTTCATGCGCGCTCCTGCGTCTTGTACCAGGTTAGATAGGGATGTATGCGCTATACCAATCGAAAGAAGAGACTTGCGGCTAGGTACATGTCAAGTTTCATTGAGATTGATTTGGTTTCAGATAGGTAAAATTTCATTCATTTACTTATATTGATCATTTCTGCTATAAAAAGCGCCCATTAGACCTCTATATGCGCGCTCCTGCGTCTTGTACCAGGTTAGATAGGGATGTATGCGCTATACCAATCGAAAGAAGAGACTTGCGGCTAGGTACATGTCAAGTTTCACCGAGATTGATTTGGTTTCAGATAGGTAAAATTTCATTCATTTATTCATATTGATCATTTCTGCTATAAGAAGCGCCCATTAGACCTCTATACGCGCGCTCCTACGTTCTTCCAGGTTCGATAGGGATGTATGCGCTATACCAATCGAAAGAGGAGACTTGGGGCTAGGTACATGTCAAGTTTCATTGAGATTGATTTGGTTTCAGATAGGTAAAATTTCATTCATTTACTCATATTGATCATTTCTGCTATAAAAAGCGCCCATTAGACCTCTATATGCGCGCTCCTTCCTCTTGTACCAGGTTCGATAGGGATGTATGCGCTATACCAATAGAAAGAAGAGACTTGGGGCTAGGTACATGTCAAGTTTCATCGAGATTGATTTGGTTTCAGATAGGTAAAATTTCATTCATTTACTCATATTGATCATTTCTGCTATAAAAAGCGCCCATTAGACCTCTATATGCGCACTCCTACGTCTTCTACCAGGTTCGATAGGGATGTATGCGCTATACTAATCAAAAGAGAGGACTTGGGGCTAGGTACATGTCAAGTTTCATCGAGATTGATTTGGTTTCAGTTAGGTAAAATTTCATTCATTTACTCATATTGATCATTTCTGCTATAAAAAGCGCCCATTAGACCTCTATATGCGCACTCCTACGTCTTCTACCAGGTTCGATAGGGATGTATGCGCTATACCAATCGAAAGAGGAGACTTGGGGCTAGGTACATGTCAAGTTTCATTGAGATTGATTTGGTTTCAGATAGGTAAAATTTCATTCATTTACTCATATTGATCATTTCTGCCATAAAAAGCGCCCATCAGACCTCTATATGCGCGCTCCTACGTCTTGTACCAGGTTCGATAGGGATGTATGCGCTATACCAATCAAAAGAAGAGACTTGGGGCTAGGTACATGTCAAGTTTCATTGAGATTGATTTGGTTTCAGATAGGTAAAATTTCATTCATTTACTCATATTGATCATTTCTGCTATAAAAAGCGCCCATTAGACCTCTATATGCGCGCTCCTACCTCATGTACCAGGTTCGATAGGGATGTATGCGCTATACCAATCGAAAGAGGAGACTTGGGGTTAGGTACATGTCAAGTTTCATCGAGATTGATTTGGTTTCAGATAGGTAAAATTTCATTCATTTACTCATATTGATCATTTCTGCTATAAAAAGCGCCCATTAGACCTCTATATGCGCGCTACTACGTCTTGTACCAGGTTCGATAGGGATGTATGCGCTATACCAATCAAAAGAGGAGACTTGGGGCTAGGTACATGTCAAGTTTCAACGAGATTGATTTGGTTTCAGATAGGTAAAGTTTCATTCATTTACTCATATTGATCATTTCTGCTATAAAAAGCGCCCATTAGACCTCTATATGCGCGCTCCTACTTCTTGTACCAGGTTCGATAGGGATGTATGCGCTATACCAATCGAAAGCGGAGACTCGGGGCTAGGTACATGTCAAGTTTCATCGAGATTGATTTGGTTTCAGATAGGTAAAATTTCATTCATTTACTCATATTGATCATTTCTGCTATAAAAAGCGCCCATCAGACCTCTATATGCGCGCTCCTACGTCTTGTACCAGGTTCGATAGGGATGTATGCGCTATACCAATCAAAAGAAGAGACTTGGGGCTAGGTACATGTCAAGTTTCATTGAGATTGATTTGGTTTCAGATAGGTAAAATTTCATTCATTTACTCATATTGATCATTTCTGCTATAAAAAGCGCCCATTAGACCTCTATATGCGCGCTCCTACCTCATGTACCAGGTTCGATAGGGATGTATGCGCTATACCAATCGAAAGAGGAGACTTGGGGTTAGGTACATGTCAAGTTTCATGGAGATTGATTTGGTTTCAGATAGGTAAAATTTCATTCATTTACTCATATTGATCATTTCTGCTATAAAAAGCGCCCATTAGACCTCTATATGCGCGCTACTACGTCTTGTACCAGGTTCGATAGGGATGTATGCGCTATACCAATCAAAAGAGGAGACTTGGGGCTAGGTACATGTCAAGTTTCAACGAGATTGATTTGGTTTCAGATAGGTAAAGTTTCATTCATTTACTCATATTGATCATTTCTGCTATAAAAAGCGCCCATTAGACCTCTATATGCGCGCTCCTACTTCTTGTACCAGGTTCGATAGGGATGTATGCGCTATACCAATCGAAAGCGGAGACTTGGGGCTAGGTACATGTCAAGTTTCATCGAGATTGATTTGGTTTCAGATAGGTAAAATTTCATTCATTTACTCATATTGATCATTTCTGCTATAAAAAGCGCCCATTAGACCTCTATATGCGCGCTCCTACGTCTTGTACCAGGTTCGATAGGGATGTATGCACTATACCAATCAAAAGAGGAGACTTGGGGCTAGGTACATGTCAACTTTCATTGAGATTGATTTGGTTTCAGATAGGTAAAATTTCATTCATTTACTCATATTGATCATTTCTGCTATAAAAAGTGCCCATTAGACCTCTATATGCGCGCTCCTACGTCTTGTACCAGGTTCGATAGGGATGTATGTACCATACCAATCGGAAGAGGAGACTTGGAGCTAGGTACATGTCAAGTTTCATCGAGATTGATTTGGTTTCAGATAGGTAAAATTTCATTCATTTACTCATATTGATCATTTCTGCTATAAAAAGCGCCCATTAGACCTCTATATGCGCGCTCCTTCGTCTTGTACCAGGTTCGATAGGGATGTATGCGCTATACCAATCAAAAGAAGACACTTTGGGCTAGGTACATGTCAAGTTTCATTGAGATTGATTTGGTTTCAGATAAGTAAAACTTCATTTATTTACTCATATTGATCATTTCTGCTATAAAAAGCGCCCATTAGACCTCTATATGCGCGCTCCTACATCTTGTACCAGGTTCGATAGGGATGTATGCGCTATACCAACCATAAGAGGAGACTTGGGGCTAGGTACATGTCAAGTGCCATTGAGATTGACTTTGTTTCAGATAGGTAAAATTTCATTCATTTACTCATATTGATCATTTCTGCTATAAAAAGCGCCCATTAGACCTCTATATGCGCGCTCCTACGTCTTGTACCAGGTTCGATAGGGATGTATGCGCTACACCAATCGAAAGAAGACACTTAGAGCTAGGTACATGTCAAGTTTCATTGAGATTGATTTGGTTTCAGATAGGTAAAATTTCATTCATTTACTCATATTGATCATTTCTGCTATAAAAAGCGCCCATTAGACCTCTATATGCGCGCTCCTACCTCTTGTACCAGGTTCGATAGGGATGTATGCGCTATACCAATCGAAATAGGAGACTTGGTGCTAGGTACATGTCAAGTTTCATCGACATTGATTTGGTTTCAGATAGGTAAAATTTCATTCATTTACTCATATTGATCATTTCTGCTATAAAAAGCGCCCATTAGACCTGTATATGCGCGATCCTATGTCTTGCACCAGGTTCGATACGGATGTATGCGCTATACCAATCGAAGGAGGAGACTTGGGGCTAGGTACATGTCAATTTTCATCGAGATTGATTTGGTTTCAGATAGGTAAAATTTCATTCATTTACTCATATTGATCATTTCTGCTATAAAAAGCGCCCATTAGACCTCTATATGCGCGCTCCTACGTCTTGCACCAGGTTCGATACGGATGTATAGCGCTATACCAATCAAAAGAGGAGACTTGGGGCTAGGTACATGTCAAGTTTCATTGAGATTGATTTGGTTTCAGATAGGTAAAATTTCATTCATTTACTCATATTGATCATTTCTTCTATAAAAAGCGCCCATTAGACCTCTATATGCGCGCTCCTACGTCTTGCACCAGGTTCGATGCGGATGTATGCGCTATACCAATCAAAAAAGGAGACTTAGGGCTAGATACATGTCAAGTTTCATCGAGATTGATTTGGTTTCAGATAGGTAAAATTTCATTCATTTACTCATATTGATCATTTCTGCTATAAAAAGCGCCCATTAGACCTCTATATGCGCGCTCCTACGTCTTGCACCAGGTTCGATAGGGATGTATGCGCTATACCAATCAAAAGAGGAGACTTGGGGCTAGGTACTTGTCAAGTTTCATCGAGATTGATTTGGTTTCAGATAGGTAAAATTTCATTCATTTACTCATATTGATCATTTCTGCTATAAAAAGCGCCCATTAGACCTCTATTTGCGCGCTCCTACGTCTTGTACCAGGTTCGTTAGGGATGTACATTTTTTGTATGCACTATACCAATCGAAAGAGGAGACTTGGGGCTAGGTACATGTCAAGTTTCATTGAGATTGATTTGGTTTCAGATAGGTAAAATTTCATTCATTTACTCATATTGATCATTTCTGCCATAAAAAGCGCCCAGTAGATCTCTATATGCGCGCTCCTACCTCTTGTACCAGGAGACTTGGGGCTAGGTACATGTCAAGTTTCATTGAGATTGATTTGGTTTCAGATAGGTAAAATTTCATTCATTTACTCATATTGATCATTTCTGCTATAAAAAGCGCCCATTAGACCTCTATATGCGCGCTCCTACGTCTTGTACCAGGTTCGATAGGGATGTATGCGCTATACCAATCAAAAGAAGAGACTTAGGGCTAGGTACATGTCAAGTTTCATCGAGATTGATTTGGTTTCAGATAGGTAAAATTTCATTCATTTACTCATATTGATCATTTCTGCTATAAGAAGCGCCCATTAGATCTCTATATGGGCGCTCCTACGTCTTGCACCAGGTTCGATACGGATGTATGCGCTATACCAATCAAAAGAGGAGACTTGGGGCTAGGTACATGTCAAGTTTCATCGAGATTGATTTGGTTTCAGATAGGTAAAATTTCATTCATTTACTCATATTGATAATTTCTGCTATAAAAAGCGCCCATTAGACCTCTATATGCGCGCTCTTACCTCTTGCACCAGGTTCGATAGGGATGTATGCGCTATACCAATCGAAAGAGGAGACTTGGGGCTAGGTACATGTCAAGTTTCATTGAGATTGATTTGATTTCAGATAGGTAGAATTTCATTCATTTACTCATATTGATCATTTCTGCTATAAAAAGCGGCTATTTCATGCGCGCTCCTGCGTCTTGTACCAGGTTAGATAGGGATGTATGCGCTATACCAATCGAAAGAAGAGACTTGCGGCTAGGTACATGTCAAGTTTCATTGAGATTGATTTGGTTTCAGATAGGTAAAATTTCATTCATTTACTTATATTGATCATTTCTGCTATAAAAAGCGCCCATTAGACCTCTATATGCGCGCTCCTACGTCTTCTACCAGGTTCGATAGGGATGTATGCGCTATACCAATCGAAAGAAGAGACTTGGTGCTAGGTACATGTCAAGTTTCACCGAGATTGATTTGGTTTCAGATAGGTAAAATTTCATTCATTTATTCATATTGATCATTTCTGCTATAAGAAGCGCCCATTAGACCTCTATACGCGCGCTCCTACGTTCTTCCAGGTTCGATAGGGATGTATGCGCTATACCAATCGAAAGAGGAGACTTGGGGCTAGGTACATGTCAAGTTTCATCGAGATTGATTTGGTTTCAGATAGGTAAAATTTCATTCATTTACTCATATTGATCATTTCTGCTATAAAAAGCGCCCATTAGACCTCTATATGCGCGCTCCTTCCTCTTGTACCAGGTTCGATAGGGATGTATGCGCTATACCAATAGAAAGAAGAGACTTGGGGCTAGGTACATGTCAAGTTTCATCGAGATTGATTTGGTTTCAGATAGGTAAAATTTCATTCATTTACTCATATTGATCATTTCTGCTATAAAAAGCGCCCATTAGACCTCTATATGCGCACTCCTACGTCTTCTACCAGGTTCGATAGGGATGTATGCGCTATACTAATCAAAAGAGAGGACTTGGGGCTAGGTACATGTCAAGTTTCATCGAGATTGATTTGGTTTCAGATAGGTAAAATTTCATTCATTTACTCATATTGATCATTTCTGCTATAAAAAGCGCCCATTAGACCTCTATATGCGCACTCCTACGTCTTCTACCAGGTTCGATAGGGATGTATGCGCTATACCAATCGAAAGAGGAGACTTGGGGCTAGGTACATGTCAAGTTTCATTGAGATTGATTTGGTTTCAGATAGGTAAAATTTCATTCATTTACTCATATTGATCATTTCTGCTATAAAAAGCGCCCATCAGACCTCTATATGCGCGCTCCTACGTCTTGTACCAGGTTCGATAGGGATGTATGCGCTATACCAATCAAAAGAAGAGACTTGGGGCTAGGTACATGTCAAGTTTCATTGAGATTGATTTGGTTTCAGATAGGTAAAATTTCATTCATTTACTCATATTGATCATTTCTGCTATAAAAAGCGCCCATTAGACCTCTATATGCGCGCTCCTACCTCATGTACCAGGTTCGATAGGGATGTATGCGCTATACCAATCGAAAGAGGAGACTTGGGGTTAGGTACATGTCAAGTTTCATCGAGATTGATTTGGTTTCAGATAGGTAAAATTTCATTCATTTACGCATATTGATCATTTCTGCTATAAAAAGCGCCTATTAGACCTCTATATGCGCGCTACTACGTCTTGTACCAGGTTCGATAGGGATGTATGCGCTATACCAATCAAAAGAGGAGACTTGGGGCTAGGTACATGTCAAGTTTCATCGAGATTGATTTGGTTTCAGATAGGTAAAGTTTCATTCATTTACTCATATTGATCATTTCTGCTATAAAAAGCGCCCATTAGACCTCTATATGCGCGCTCCTACTTCTTGTACCAGGTTCGATAGGGATGTATGCGCTATACCAATCGAAAGCGGAGACTTGGGGCTAGGTACATGTCAAGTTTCATCGAGATTGATTTGGTTTCAGATAGGTAAAATTTCATTCATTTACTCATATTGATCATTTCTGCTATAAAAAGCGCCCATTAGACCTCTATATGCGCGCTCCTACGTCTTGTACCAGGTTCGATAGGGATGTATGCACTATACCAATCAAAAGAGGAGACTTGGGGCTAGGTACATGTCAAGTTTCATCGAGATTGATTTGGTTTCAGATAGGTAAAATTTCATTCATTTACTCATATTGATCATTTCTGCTATAAAAAGCGCCCAGTAGACCTCTATATGCGCGCTCCTTCGTCTTGTACCAGGTTCGATAGGGATGTATGCGCTATACCAATCAAAAGAAGACACTTTGGGCTAGGTACATGTCAAGTTTCATTGAGATTGATTTGGTTTCAGATAAGTAAAACTTCATTTATTTACTCATATTGATCATTTCTGCTATAAAAAGCGCCCATTAGACCTCTATATGCGCGCTCCTACATCTTGTACCAGGTTCGAAAGGGATGTATGCGCTATACCAACCATAAGAGGAGACTTGGGGCTAGGTACATGTCAAGTGCCATTGAGATTGACTTTGTTTCAGATAGGTAAAATTTCATTCATTTACTCATATTGATCATTTCTGCTATAAAAAGCGCCCATTAGACCTCTATATGCGCGCTCCTACGTCTTGTACCAGGTTCGATAGGGATGTATGCGCTATACCAATCGAAAGAAGAGACTTGGGGATAGGTACATGTCAAGTTTCATTGAGATTGATTTGGTATCAGACAGGTAAAATTTCATTCATTTACTCATATTGATAATTTCTGCTATAAAAAGCGCCCATTGGACCTCTATATGCGTGCTCCTATGTCTTGTACCAGGTTCGATAGGGATGTATGCGCTACACCAATCGAAAGAAGACACTTAGAGCTAGGTACATGTCAAGTTTCATTGAGATTGATTTGGTTTCAGATAGGTAAAATTTCATTCATTTACTCATATTGATCATTTTTGCTATAAAAAGCGCCCATTAGACCTCTATATGCGCGCTCCTACCTCTTGTACCAGGTTCGATAGGGATGTATGCGCTATACCAATCAAAAGAAGAGACTTGGGGCTAGGTACATGTCAAGTTTCATTGAGATTGATTTGGTTTCAGATAGGTAAAATTTCATTCATTTACTCATATTGATCATTTCTGCTATAAAAAGCGCCCATTAGACCTCTATATGCGCGCTCCTACCTCATGTACCAGGTTTGATAGGGATGTATGCGCTATACCAATCGAAAGAGGAGACTTGGGGCTAGGTACATGTCAAGTGCCATTGAGATTGATTTGGTTTCAGATAGGTAAAATTTCATTCATTTACTCACATTCATCATTTCTGCTATAAAAAGCGCCAATCAGAACTCTATATGCGCGCTCCTACTTCTTGTACCAGGTTCGATAGGGATGTATGCGCTATACCAATCGAAAGCGGAGACCTGGGGCTAGGTACAGTTCAAGTTTCATCGAGATTGATTTGGTTTCAGATAGGTAAAATTTCATTCATCTACTCATATTGATCATTTCTGCTATAAAAAGCGCCCAGTAGACCTCTATATGCGCGTTCCTACTTCTTGTACCAGGTTGGATAGGGATGTATGCGCTATACCAATCGAAAGAGGAGACTTGGGGCTAGGTACATGTTAAGTTTCATCGAGATTGATTTGGTTTCAGATAGGTAAAATTTCATTCATTTACTCATATTGATCATTTCTGCTATAAAAAGCGCCCATTAGACCTCTATATGCGCGCTCCTACGTTTTGCACCAGGTTCGATACGGATGGATGCGCTATACCAATCGAAAGAGAAGACTTGGGGCTAGGTACATGTCAAGTTTCATGGAGATTGATTTGGTTTCAGATAGGTAAAATTTCATTCATTTACTCATATTGATCATTTCTGCTATAAAAAGCGCCCATTAGACCTCTATATGCGCGCTCCTACTTCTTGTACCAGGTTCGATAGGGATGTATGCGCTATACCAATCGAAAGATGAGACTTGGGGCTAGGTACATGTCAAGTTTCATTGAGATTGATTTGGTTTCAGATAGGTAAAATTTCATTCATTTACTCATATTGATCATTTCTGCTATAAAAAGCGCCCATTAGACCTCTATATGCGCGCTCCTACGTCTTGTACCAGGTTCGATAGGGATGTATGTACCATACCAATCGGAAGAGGAGACTTGGAGCTAGGTACATGTCAAGTTTCATCGAGATTGATTTGGTTTCAGATAGGTAAAATTTCATTCATTTACTCATATTGATCATTTCTGCTATAAAAAGCGCCCAGTAGACCTCTATATGCGCGCTCCTTCGTCTTGTACCAGGTTCGATAGGGATGTATGCGCTATACCAATCAAAAGAAGACACTTTGGGCTAGGTACATGTCAAGTTTCATTGAGATTGATTTGGTTTCAGATAAGTAAAACTTCATTTATTTACTCATATTGATCATTTCCGCTATAAAAAGCGCCCATTAGACCTCTATATGCGCGCTCCTACATCTTGTACCAGGTTCGATAGGGATGTATGCGCTATACCAACCATAAGAGGAGACTTGGGGCTAGGTACATGTCAAGTGCCATTGAGATTGACTTGGTTTCAGATAGGTAAAATTTCATTCATTTACTCATATTGATCATTTCTGCTATAAAAAGCGCCCATTAGACCTCTATATGCGCGCTCCTACGTCTTGTACCAGGTTCGATAGGGATGTATGCGCTATACCAATCGAAAGAAGAGACTTGGGGATAGGTACATGTCAAGTTTCATTGAGATTGATTTGGTATCAGAGAGGTAAAATTTCATTCATTTACTCATAATGATAATTTCTGCTATAAAAAGCGCCCATTGGACCTCTATATGCGTGCTCCTATGTCTTGTACCAGGTTCGATAGGGATGTATGCGCTACACCAATCGAAAGAAGACACTTAGAGCTAGGTACATGTCAAGCTTCATTGAGATTGATTTGGTTTCAGATAGGTAAAATTTCATTCATTTACTCACATTCATCATTTCTGCTATAAAAAGCGCCAATCAGAACTCTATATGCGCGCTCCTACTTCTTGTACCAGGTTCGATAGGGATGTATGCGCTATACCAATCGAAAGCGGAGACCTGGGGCTAGGTACATGTCAAGTTTCATCGAGATTGATTTGGTTTCAGATAGGTAAAATTTCATTCATTTACTCAGATTGATCATTTCTGCTATAAAAAGCGCCCATTAGACCTCTATATGCGCGCTCCTACGTCTTGCACCAGGTTCGATACGGATGTAAGCGATATACCAATCGAAAGAGGAGACTTGGGGCTAGGGACAGTTCAAGTTTCATCGAGATTGATTTGGTTTCAGATAGGTAAAATTTCATTCATCTACTCATATTGATCATTTCTGCTATAAAAAGCGCCCAGTAGACCTCTATATGCGCGTTCCTACTTCTTGTACCAGGTTGGATATGGATGTATGCGCTATACCAATCGAAAGAGGAGACTTGGGGCTAGGTACATGTCAAGTTTCATCGAGATTGATTTGGTTTCAGATAGGTAAAATTTCATTCATTTAGTCATATTGATCATTTCTGCTATAAAAAGCGCCCATTAGACCTCTATATGCGCGCTCCTACGTTTTGCACCAGGTTCGATACGGATGGATGCGCTATACCAATCGAAAGAGAAGACTTGGGGCTAGGTACATGTCAAGTTTCATGGAGATTGATTTGGTTTCAGATAGGTAAAATTTCATTCATTTACTCATATTGATCATTTCTGCTATAAAAAGCGCCCATTAGACCTCTATATGCGCGCTCCTACTTCTTGTACCAGGTTCGATAGGGATGTATGCGCTATACCAATCGAAAGATGAGACTTGGGGCTAGGTACATGTCAAGTTTCATTGAGATTGATTTGGTTTCAGATAGGTAAAATTTCATTCATTTACTCATATTGATCATTTCTGCTATAAAAAGCGCCCATTAGACCTCTATATGCGCGCTCCTACGTCTTGTACCAGGTTCGATAGGGATGTATGTACCATACCAATCGGAAGAGGAGACTTGGAGCTAGGTACATGTCAAGTTTCATCGAGATTGATTTGGTTTCAGATAGGTAAAATTTCATTCATTTACTCATATTGATCATTTCTGCTATAAAAAGCGCCCAGTAGACCTCTATATGCGCGCTCCTTCGTCTTGTACCAGGTTCGATAGGGATGTATGCGCTATACCAATCAAAAGAAGACACTTTGGGCTAGGTACATGTCAAGTTTCATCGAGATTGATTCGGTTTCAGATAGGTAAAATTTCATTCATTTACTCATATTGATCATTTCTGCTATAAAAAGCGCCCATTAGACCTCTATATGCGCGCTCCTACGTCTTGTACCAGGTTCGATAGGGATGTATGCGCTATACCAATCAAAAGAAGAGACTTGGGGCTAGGTACATGTCAAGTTTCATTGAGATTGATAGATAGGTAAAATTTCATTCATTTACTCATATTGATCATTTCTGCTATAAAAAGCGCCCATTAGACCTCTATATGCGCGCTCCTACGTCTTGTACCAGGTTCGATAGGGATGTATGTACCATACCAATCGGAAGAGGAGACTTGGAGCTAGGTACATGTCAAGTTTCATCGAGATTGATTTGGTTTCAGATAGGTAAAATTTCATTCATTTACTCATATTGATCATTTCTGCTATAAAAAGCGCCCAGTAGACCTCTATATGCGCGCTCCTTCGTCTTGTACCAGGTTCGATAGGGATGTATGCGCTATACCAATCAAAAGAAGACACTTTGGGCTAGGTACATGTCAAGTTTCATCGAGATTGATTCGGTTTCAGATAGGTAAAATTTCATTCATTTACTCATATTGATCATTTCTGCTATAAAAAGCGCCCATTAGACCTCTATATGCGCGCTCCTACGTCTTGTACCAGGTTCGATAGGGATGTATGCGCTATACCAATCAAAAGAAGAGACTTGGGGCTAGGTACATGTCAAGTTTCATTGAGATTGATTTGGTTTCAGATAGGTAAAATTTCATTCATTTACTCATATTGATCATTTCTGCTATAAAAAGCGCCCATTAGACCTCTATATGCGCGCTCCTACGTCTTGTACCAGGTTCGATAGGGATGTATGCACTATACCATTCGAAAGAAGAGACTTAGGGCTAGGTACATGTCAAGATTCATCGAGATTGATTTGGTTTCAGATAGGTAAAATTTCATTCATTTACTCATATTGATCATTTCTGCTATAAAAAGCGCCCATTAGACCTCTATATGCGCGCATCTACGTCTTGTACCAGGTTCGATAGGGATGTATGCGCTATACCAATCACAAGAGGAGACTTGGGGCTAGGTACATGTCAAGTTTCATCGAGATTGATTTGGTTTCAGATAGGTAAAATTTCATTCATTTACTCATATTGATCATTTCTGCTATAAAAAGCGCCCATTAGACCTCTATATGCGCGCTCCTACGTCTTGTACCAGGTTCGATAGGGATGTATGCACTATACCAATCGAAAGAGGAGACTTGGGGCTAGGTACATGTAGAGTTTCATCGAGATTGATTTGGTTTCAGATAGGTAAAATTTCATTCATTTACTCATATTGATCATTTCTGCTATAAAAAGCGCCCATTAGACCTCTATATGCGCGCTCCTACGTCTTGTACCAGGTTCGATAGGGATGTATGCGCTATACCAATTAAAAGCGGAGACTTGGGGCTAGGTACATGTCAAGTTTCATCGAGATTGATTCGGTTTCAGATAGGTAAAATTTCATTCATTTACTCATATTGATCATTTCTGCTATAAAAAGCGCCCATTAGACCTCTATATGCGCGCACCTACGTCTTGTACCAGGTTCGATAGGGATGTATGCACTATACCAATCGAAAGAGGAGACTTGGGGCTAGGTACATGTAGAGTTTCATCGAGATTGATTTGGTTTCAAATAGGTAAAATTTCATTCATTTACTCATATTGATCATTTCTGCTATAAAAAGCGCCCATTAGACCTCTATATGCGCGCTCCTACCTCTTGTACCAGGTTCGATAGGGATGTATGCGCTATACCAATCAAAAGAGGAGACTTGGGGCTAGGTACATGTCAAGTTTCATTGAGATTGATTCGGTTTCAGATAGGTAAAATTTCATTCATTTACTCATATTGATCATTTCTGCTATAAAAAGTGCCCATTAGACCTCTATATGCGCGCTCCTACGTCTTGTACCAGGTTCGATAGGGATGTATGCACTATACCATTCGAAAGAAGAGACTTGGGGCTAGGTACATGTCAAGATTCATCGAGATTGATTTGGTTTCAGATAGGTAAAATTTCATTCATTTACTCATATTGATCATTTCTGCTATAAAAAGCGCCCATTAGACCTCTATATGCGCGCTCCTACGTCTTGTACCAGGTTCGATAGGGATGTATGCGCTATACCAATCGAAAGCGGAGCCTTGGGGCTAGGTACATGTCAAGTTTCATCGAGATTGATTTGGTTTCAGATAGGTAAAATTTCATTCATTTACTCATATTGATCATTTCTGCTATAAAAAGCGCCCATTAGACCTCTATATGCGCGCTCCTACGTCTTGTACCAGGTTCGATAGGGATGTATGCACTATACCAATCAAAAGAAGGGACATGGGGCTAGGTACCTGTCAAGTTTCATCGAGATTGATTTAGTTTCAGATAGGTAAAATTTCATTCATTTACTCATATTGATCATTTCTGCTATAAAAAGCGCCCATTAGACCTCTATATGCGCGCTCCTACGTCTTGTACCAGGTTCGATAGGGATGTAGGCACTATACCAATCGAAAGAGGAGACTTGGGGCTAGGTACATGTAGAGTTTCATTGAGATTGATTTGGTTTCAGATAGGTAAAATTTCATTCATTTACTCATATTGATCATTTCTGCTATAAAAAGCGCCCATTAGACCTCTATATGCGCGTTCCTACTTGTTGTACAAGGTTCGATAGGGATGTATGCGCTATACCAATCAAAAGCGGAGACTTGGGGCTAGGTACATGTCAAGTTTCATCGAGATTGATTCGGTTTCAGATAGGTAAAATTTCATTCATTTACTCATATTGATCATTTCTGCTATAAAAAGCGCCCATTAGACCTCTATATGCGCGCTCCTACCTCTTGTACCAGGTTCGATAGGGATGTATGCGCTATACCAATCAAAAGAAGAGACTTGGGGCTAGGTACATGTCAAGTTTCATTGAGATTGATTCGGTTTCAGATAGGTAAAATTTCATTCATTTACTCATATTGATCATTTCTGCTATAAAAAGCGCCCATTAGACCTCTATATGCGCGCTCCTACGTCTTGTACCAGGTTCGATAGGGATGTATGCACTATACCAATCGAAAGAGAAGACTTGGGGCTAGGTACATGTCAAGTTTCATTGAGATTGATTTGGTTTCAGATAAGTAAAACTTCATTTATTTACTCATATTGATCATTTCCGCTATAAAAAGCGCCCATTAGACCTCTATATGCGCGCTCCTACATCTTGTACCAGGTTCGATAGGGATGTATGCGCTATACCAACCATAAGAGGAGACTTGGGGCTAGGTACATGTCAAGTGCCATTGAGATTGACTTGGTTTCAGATAGGTAAAATTTCATTCATTTACTCATATTGATCATTTCTGCTATAAAAAGCGCCCATTAGACCTCTATATGCGCGCTCCTACGTCTTGTACCAGGTTCGATAGGGATGTATGCGCTATACCAATCGAAAGAAGAGACTTGGGGATAGGTACATGTCAAGTTTCATTGAGATTGATTTGGTATCAGACAGGTAAAATTTCATTCATTTACTCATAATGATAATTTCTGCTATAAAAAGCGCCCATTGGACCTCTATATGCGTGCTCCTATGTCTTGTACCAGGTTCGATAGGGATGTATGCGCTACACCAATCGAAAGAAGACACTTAGAGCTAGGTACATGTCAAGCTTCATTGAGATTGATTTGGTTTCAGATAGGTAAAATTTCATTCATTTACTCATATTGATCATTTCTGCTATAAAAAGCGCCCATTAGACCTCTATATGCGCGCTCCTACCTCATGTACCAGGTTCGATAGGGATGTATGCGCTATACCAATCGAAAGAGGAGACTTGGGGCTAGGTACATGTCAAGTGCCATTGAGATTGATTTGGTTTCAGATAGGTAAAATTTCATTCATTTACTCACATTTATCATTTCTGCTATAAAAAGCGCCCATCAGAACTCTATATGCGCGCTCCTACTTCTTGTACCAGGTTCGATAGGGATGTATGCGCTATACCAATCGAAAGCGGAGACTTGGGGCTAGGTACATGTCAAGTTTCATCGAGATTGATTTGGTTTCAGATAGGTAAAATTTCATTCATTTACTCATATTGATCATTTCTGCTATAAAAAGCGCCCATTAGACCTCTATATGCGCGCTCCTACGTCTTGCACCAGGTTCGATAGGGATGTATGCACTGTACCAATCGAAAGAAAAGACTTGGGGCTAGGTACATGTCAAGTTTCATTGAGATTGATTTGGTTTCAGATAGGTAAAATTTCATTCATTTACTCATATTGATCATTTCTGCAATAAGAAGCGCCCATTAGACCTCTATATGCGCGCTCCTACTTCTTGTACCAGGTTCGATAGGGATGTATGCACTGTACCAATCGAAATAGGAGACTTGGGGCTAGGTACATGTCAAGTTTCATTGATATTGATTTAGTTTCAGATAGGTAAAATTTCATTCATTTACTCATATTGATCATTTCTGCTATAAAAAGCGCCCATTAGACCTCTATATGCGCGCTTCTACGTTTTGCACCAGGTTCGATACGGATGTATGCGCTATACCAATCGAAAGAGGAGACTTGGGGCTAGGTACATGTCAAGTTTCATGGAGATTGATTTGGTTTCAGATAGGTAAAATTTCATTCATTTACTCATATTGATCATTTCTGCTATAAAAAGCGCCCAATAGACCTCTATATGCGCGTTCCTACTTCTTGTACCAGGTTCGATAGGGATGTATGCACTGTACCAATCGAAAGAGGAGACTTGGGGCTAGGTACATGTCAAGTTTCATGGAGATTGATTTGGTTTCAGATAGGTAAAATTTCATTCATTTACTCATATTGATCATTTCTGCTATAAAAAGCGCCCATTAGACCTCTATATGCGCGCTCCTACTTCTTGTACCAGGTTCGATAGGGATGTATGCGCTATACCAATCGAAAGATGAGACTTGGGGCTAGGTACATGTCAAGTTTCATTGAGATTGATTTGGTTTCAGATAGGTAAAATTTCATTCATTTACTCATATTGATCATTTCTGCTATAAAAAGCGCCCATTAGACCTCTATATGCGCGCTCCTACTTCTTGTACCAGGTTCGATAGAAATGTATGCACTAAACTAATCGAAAGAGGAGACTTGGGGCTAGGTACATGTCAAGTTTCATTGAGATTGATTTAGTTTCAGATAGGTATAATTTCATTCATTTATTCATATTGATCAATTCTGCTATGAAAAGCGCCCATTAGACCTCTATATGCGCGCTCCTACGTCTTCTTCCAGGTTCGATAGGGATGTATGCACTGTACCAATCAAAAGAGGAGACTTGGGGCTAGGTACATGTCAAGTTTCATCGAGATTGATTTGGTTTCAGATAGGTAAAATTTCATTCATTTACTCATATTGATCATTTCTGCTATAAAAAGGGCCAATTAGACCTCTATATGCGCGCTCCTACTTCTTGTACCAGGTTCGATAGGGATGTATGCGCTATACCAATCGAAAGAGGAGACTTGGGGCTAGGTACATGACAAGTTTCATTGAGATTGATTTGGTTTCAGATAGGTAAAATTTCATTCATTTACTCATATTGATCATTTCTGCTATAAAAAGCGCCCAGTAGACCTCTATATGCGCGCTCCTACGTCTTTTACCAGGTTCGGTTGGGATGTATGCGCTATAAAAATCAAAAGCGGAGACTTTGGGCTAGGTACAGGTCAAGTTTCATCGAGATTGATTTGGTTTCAGATAGGTAAAATTTCATTCATTTACTCATATTGATCATTTCTGCTATAAAAAGCGCCCATTAGACCTCTATATGCGCGCTCCTACGTCTTGTACCAGGTTTGATAGGGATATATGCGCTATACCAATCGAAAGAGGAGACTTGGGGCTAGGTACATGTCAAGTTTCATGGAGATTGATTTGGTTTCAGATAGGTAAAATTTCATTCATTTACTCATATTGAACATTTCTGCTATAAAAAGCACACAGTAGACCTCTATATGCGCGCTCCTACTTCTTGTACCAGGTTCGATAGGGATGTATGCACTGTACCAATCGAAAGAGGAGACTTGGGGCTAGGTACATGTCAAGTTTCATTGAGATTGATTTAGTTTCAGATAGGTATAATTTCATTCATTTATTCATATTGATGAATTCTGCTATAAAAAGCGCCCATTAGACCTCTATATGCGCGCTCCTACGTCTTGTACCAGGTTCGATAGGGATGTATGCGCTATACCAATCGAAAGAGGAGACTTGGGGCTAGGTACATGTCAAGTTTCTTCGAGATTGATTTGGTTTCAGATAGGTAAAATTTCATTCATTTACTCATATTGATCATTTCTGCAATAAAAAGCGCCCATTAGACCTCTATATGCGCGCTCCTACTTCTTGTACCAGGTTCGATAGAAATGTATGCACTGTACCAATAGAAAGAGGAGACTTGGGGCTAGGTACATGTCAAGTTTCATTGAGATTGATTTAGTTTCAGATAGGTATAATTTCATTCATTTATTCATATTGATCAATTTTGCTATGAAAAGCGCCCATTAGACCTCTATATGCGCGCTCCTACGTCTTGTACCAGGTTCGATAGGGATGTATGCACTGTACCAATCGAAAGAGGAGACTTGGGGCTAGGTACATGTCAAGTTTCATCGAGATTGTTTTGGTTTCAGATAGGTAAAATTTCATTCATTTACTCATATTGATCATTTCTGCTATAAAAAGCGCCCATTAGACCTCTATATGCGCGCTCCTACTTCTTGTACCAGGTTCGATAGGGATGTATGCACTGTACCAATCGAAAGAAGAGACTTGGGGCTAGGTACATGTCAAGTTTCATTGAGATTGATTTGGTTTCAGATAGGTAAAATTTCATTCATTTACTCATATTGATCATTTCTGCAATAAAAAGCGCCCATTAGACCTCTATATGCGCGCTCCTACTTCTTGTACCAGGGTCGATAGGGATGTATGCACTGTACCAATCAAAAGAGGAGACTTGGGGCTAGGTACATGTCAAGTTTCATGGAGATTGATTTAGTTTCAGATAGGTAAAATTTCATTCATTTACTCATATTGATCATTTCTGCTATAAAAAGCGCCCAGTAGACCTCTATATGCGCGCTCCTACGTCTTGTACCAGGTTCGATTGGGATGTATGCGCTATGAAAATCAAAAGCGGAGACTTGGGGCTAGGTACATGTCAAGTTTCATCGAGATTGATTTGGTTTCAGATAGGTAAAATTTCATTCATTTACTCATATTGATCATTTCTGCTATAAAAAGCGCCCATTAGACCTCTATATACGCGCTCCTACGTTTTGCACCAGGTTCGATACGGATGTATGCGCTATACCAATCGAAAGAAGAGACTTGGGGCTAGGTACATGTCAAGTTTCATGGAGATTGATTTGGTTTCAGATAGGTAAAATTTCATTCATTTACTCATATTGATCATTTCTGCTATAAAAAGCGCCCATTAGACCTCTATATGCGCGCTCCTACGTCTTGTACCAGGTTCGATAGGGATATATGCGCTATACCAATCGAAAGAGGAGACTTGGGGCTAGGTACATGTCAAGTTTCATGGAGATTGATTTGGTTTCAGATAGGTAAAATTTCATTCATTTACTCATATTGATCATTTCTGCTATAAAAAGCGCCCATTAGACCTCTATATGCGCGCTCCTACTTCTTGTACCAGGTTCGATAGGGATGTATGCACTGTACCAATCGAAAGAGGAGACTTGGGGCTAGGTACATGTCAAGTTTCATTGAGATTGATTTAGTTTCAGATAGAAATAATTTCATTCATTTATTCATATTGATCAATTCTGTTATAAAAAGCGCCCATTAGACCTCTATATGCGCGCTCCTACGTCTTGTACCAGGTTCGATAGGGATGGATGCGCTATACCAATCGAAAGATGAGACTTGGGGCTAGGTACATGTCAAGTTTCATTGAGATTGATTTGGTTTTAGATAGGTAAAATTTCATTCATTTACTCATATTGATCATTTCTGCTATAAAAAGCGCCCATTAGACCTCTATATGCGCGCTCCTACTTCTTGTACCAGGTTCGATAGAAATGTATGCACTGTACCAATCGAAAGAGGAGACTTGGGGCTAGGTACATGTCAAGTTTCATTGAGATTGATTTAGTTTCAGATAGGTATAATTTCATTCATTTATTCATATTGATCAATTCTGCTATGAAAAGCGCCCATTAGACCTCTATATGCGCGCTCCTACGTCTTGTACCAGGTTCGATAGGGATGTATGCACTGTACCAATCGAAAGAGGACACTTGGGGCTATGTACATGTCAAGTTTCATTGAGATTGATTTGGTTTCAGATAGGTAAAATTTCATTCATTTACTCATATTGATCATTTCTGCTATAAAAAGGGCCAATTAGACCTCTATATGCGCTCTCCTACCTCTTGTACCAGGTTCGATAGGGATGTATGCGCTATACCAATCGAAAGAGGAGACTTGGGACTAGGTACATGACAAGTTTCATTGAGATTGATTTGGTTTCAGATAGGTAAAATTTCATTCATTTACTCATATTGATCATTTCTGCTATAAAAAGCGCCCAGTAGACCTCTATATGCGCGCTCCTACGTCTTGTACCAGGTTCGGTTGGGATGTATGCGCTATAAAAATCAAAAGCGGAGACTTGGGGCTAGGTACATGTCAAGTTTCATCGAGATTAATTTGGTTTCAGATAGGTAAAATTTCATTCATTTACTCATATTGATCATTTCTGCTATAAAAAGCGCCCATTAGACCTCTATATGCGCGTTCCTACGTCTTGTACCAGGTTTGATAGGGATATATGCGCTTTACCAATCGAAAGAGGAGACTTGGGGCTAGGTACATGTCAAGTTTCGTGGAGATTGATTTGGCTTCAGATAGGTAAAATTTCATTCATTTACTCATATTGATCATTTCTGCTATAAAAAGGGCCAATTAGACATATGCGCGCTCCTACGTCTTGTACCAGGTTCGATGAGGATGTATGCACTGTACCAATCGAAAGAAAAGACTTGGGGCTAGGTACATGTCAAGTTTCATTGAGATTGATTTGGTTTCAGATAGGTAAAATTTCATTCATTTACTCATATTGATCATTTCTGCAATAAAAAGCGCACAATAGACCTCTATATGCGCGCTCCTACTTCTTGTACCAGGTTCGATAGGGATGTATGCACTGTACCAATCGAAAGAAGAGACTTGGGGCTAGGTACATGTCAAGTTTCATGGAGATTGATTTGGTTTCAGATAGGTAAAATTTCATTCATTTACTCATATTGATCATTTCTGCAATAAAAAGCGCCCATTAGACCTCTATATGCGCGCTCCTACTTCTTGTACCAGGTTCGATAGGGATGTATGCACTGTACCAATCGAAATAGGAGACTTGGGGCTAGGTACATGTCAAGTTTCATTGATATTGATTTAGTTTCAGATAGGTATAATTTCATTCATTTATTCATATTGATCATTTCTGCTATAAAAAGCGCCCATTAGACCTCTATATGCGCGCTCCTACGTCTTGTACCAGGTTCGATAGGGATGTATGCACTGTACCAATCGAAAGAGGAGACTTGGGGCTAGGTACATGTCAAGTTTCATCGAGATTGATTTGGTTTCAGATAGGTAAAATTTCATTCATTTACTCATATTGATCATTTCTGCTATAAAAAGGGCCAATTAGACATATGCGCGCTCCTACGTCTTGTACCAGGTTCGATGAGGATGTATGCACTGTACCAATCGAAAGAAAAGACTTGGGGCTAGGTACATGTCAAGTTTCATTGAGATTGATTTGGTTTCAGATAGGTAAAATTTCATTCATTTACTCATATTGATCATTTCTGCTATAAAAAGCGCCCATTAGACCTCTATATGCGCGCTCCTACTTCTTGTACCAGGTTCGATAGAAATGTATGCACTGTACCAATCGAAAGAGGAGACTTAGGGCTAGGTACATTTCAAGTTTCATCGAGATTGATTTGGTTTCAGATAGGTAAAATTTCATTCATTTACTCATATTGATCATTTCTGCTATAAAAAGGGCCAATTAGACCTCTATATGCGCGCTCCTACTTCTTGTACCAGGTTCGATAGGGATGTATGCGCTATACGAATCGAAAGAGGAGACTTGGGGCTAGGTACATGTCAAGTTTCATTGAGATTGATTTAGTTTCAGATAGGTATAATTTCATTCATTTATTCATATTGATCAATTCTGCTATGAAAAGCGCCCATTAGACCTCTATATGCGCGCTCCTACCTCTTGTACCAGGTTCGATAGGGATGTATGCACTGTACCAATCGAAAGAGGAGACTTGGGGCTATGTACATGTCAAGTTTCATTGAGATTGATTTGGTTTCAGATAGGTAAAATTTCATTCATTTACTCATATTGATCATTTCTGCTATAAAAAGGGCCAATTAGACCTCTATATGCGCTCTCCTACCTCTTGTACCAGGTTCGATAGGGATGTATGCGCTATACCAATCGAAAGAGGAGACTTGGGACTAGGTACATGACAAGTTTCATTGAGATTGATTTGGTTTCAGATAGGTAAAATTTCATTCATTTACTCATATTGATCATTTCTGCTATAAAAAGCGCCCAGTAGACCTCTATATGCGCGCTCCTACGTCTTGTACCAGGTTCGGTTGGGATGTATGCGCTATAAAAATCAAAAGCGGAGACTTGGGGCTAGGTACATGTCAAGTTTCATCGAGATTGATTTGGTTTCAGATAGGTAAAATTTCATTCATTTACTCATATTGATCATTTCTGCAATAAAAAGCGCCCATTAGACCTCTATATGCGCGCTCCTACTTCTTGTACCAGGTTCGATAGGGATGTATGCACTGTACCAATCGAAATAGGAGACTTGGGGCTAGGTACATGTCAAGTTTCATTGATATTGATTTAGTTTCAGATAGGTATAATTTCATTCATTTATTCATATTGATCATTTCTGCTATAAAAAGCGCCCATTAGACCTCTATATGCGCGCTCCTACGTCTTGTACCAGGTTCGATAGGGATGTATGCACTGTACCAATCGAAAGAGGAGACTTGGGGCTAGGTACATGTCAAGTTTCATCGAGATTGATTTGGTTTCAGATAGGTAAAATTTCATTCATTTACTCATATTGATCATTTCTGCTATAAAAAGGGCCAATTAGACATATGCGCGCTCCTACGTCTTGTACCAGGTTCGATGAGGATGTATGCACTGTACCAATCGAAAGAAAAGACTTGGGGCTAGGTACATGTCAAGTTTCATTGAGATTGATTTGGTTTCAGATAGGTAAAATTTCATTCATTTACTCATATTGATCATTTCTGCTATAAAAAGCGCCCATTAGACCTCTATATGCGCGCTCCTACTTCTTGTACCAGGTTCGATAGAAATGTATGCACTGTACCAATCGAAAGAGGAGACTTGGGGCTAGGTACATGTCAAGTTTCATTGAGATTGATTTAGTTTCAGATAGGTATAATTTCATTCATTTATTCATATTGATCAATTCTGCTATGAAAAGCGCCCATTAGACCTCTATATGCGCGCTCCTACGTCTTGTATCAGGTTCGATAAGGATGTATGCACTGTACCAATCGAAAGAGGAGACTTAGGGCTAGGTACATTTCAAGTTTCATCGAGATTGATTTGGTTTCAGATAGGTAAAATTTCATTCATTTACTCATATTGATCATTTCTGCTATAAAAAGGGCCAATTAGACCTCTATATGCGCGCTCCTACTTCTTGTACCAGGTTCGATAGGGATGTATGCGCTATACGAATCGAAAGAGGAGACTTGGGGCTAGGTACATGTCAAGTTTCATTGAGATTGATTTGGTTTCAGATAGGTATAATTTCATTCATTTATTCATATTGATCAATTCTGCTATGAAAAGCGCCCATTAGACCTCTATATGCGCGCTCCTACCTCTTGTACCAGGTTCGATAGGGATGTATGCACTGTACCAATCGAAAGAGGAGACTTGGGGCTATGTACATGTCAAGTTTCATTGAGATTGATTTGGTTTCAGATAGGTAAAATTTCATTCATTTACTCATATTGATCATTTCTGCTATAAAAAGGGCCAATTAGACCTCTATATGCGCTCTCCTACCTCTTGTACCAGGTTCGATAGGGATGTATGCGCTATACCAATCGAAAGAGGAGACTTGGGACTAGGTACATGACAAGTTTCATTGAGATTGATTTGGTTTCAGATAGGTAAAATTTCATTCATTTACTCATATTGATCATTTCTGCTATAAAAAGCGCCCAGTAGACCTCTATATGCGCGCTCCTACGTCTTGTACCAGGTTCGGTTGGGATGTATGCGCTATAAAAATCAAAAGCGGAGACTTGGGGCTAGGTACATGTCAAGTTTCATCGAGATTGATTTGGTTTCAGATAGGTAAAATTTCATTCATTTACTCATATTGATCATTTCTGCTATAAAAAGCGCCCATTAGACCTCTATATGCGCGTTCCTACGTCTTGTACCAGGTTTGATAGGGATATATGCGCTTTACCAATCGAAAGAGGAGACTTGGGGCTAGGTACATGTCAAGTTTCGTGGAGATTGATTTGGTTTCAGATAGGTAAAATTTCATTCATTTACTCATATTGATCATTTCTGCTATAAAAAGGGCCAATTAGACATATGCGCGCTCCTACGTCTTGTACCAGGTTCGATGAGGATGTATGCACTGTACCAATCGAAAGAAAAGACTTGGGGCTAGGTACATGTCAAGTTTCATTGAGATTGATTTGGTTTCAGATAGGTAAAATTTCATTCATTTACTCATATTGATCATTTCTGCTATAAAAAGCGCCCATTAGACCTCTATATGCGCGCTCCTACTTCTTGTACCAGGTTCGATTGAAATGTATGCACTGTACCAATCGAAAGAGGAGACTTGGGGCTAGGTACATGTCAAGTTTCATTGAGATTGATTTAGTTTCAGATAGGTATAATTTCATTCATTTATTCATATTGATGAATTCTGCTATGAAAAGCGCCCATTAGACCTCTATATGCGCGCTCCTACGTCTTGTATCAGGTTCGATAAGGATGTATGCACTGTACCAATCGAAAGAGGAGACTTAGGGCTAGGTACATGTCAAGTTTAATCGAGATTGATTTGGTTTCAGATAGGTAAAATTTCATTCATTTACTCATATTGATCATTTCTGCTATAAAAAGGGCCAATTAGACCTCTATATGCGCGCTCCTACTTCTTGTACCAGGTTCGATAGGGATGTATGCGCTATACGAATCGAAAGAGGAGACTTGGGGCTAGGTACATGACAAGTTTCATTGAGATTGATTTGGTTTCAGATAGGTAAAATTTCATTCATTTACTCATATTGATCATTTCTGCTATAAAAAGCGCCCAGTAGACCTCTATATGCGCGCTCCTACGTCTTCAACCAGGTTCGGTTGGGATGTATGCGCTATAAAAATCAAAAGCGGAGACTTGGGGCTAGGTACATGTCAAGTTTCATCGAGATTGATTTGGTTTCAGATAGGTAAAATTTCATTCATTTACTCATATTGATCATTTCTGCTATAAAAAGCGCCCATTAGACCTCTATATGCGCGCTCCTACGTCTTGTACCAGGTTTGATAGGGATATATGCGCTATACCAATCAAATGAGGAGACTTGGGGCTAGGTACATGTCAAGTTTCATGGAGATTAATTTGGTTTCAGATAGGTAAAATTTCATTCATTTACTCATATTGATCATTTCTGCTATAAAAAGCGCCCATTAGACCTCTATATGCGCGCTCCTACTTCTTGTACCAGGTTCGATAGGGATGTATGCACTGTACCAATCGAAAGAGGAGACTTGCGGCTAGGTACATGTCAAGTTTCATTGATATTGATTTAGTTTCAGATAGATATAATTTCATTCATTTATTCATATTGATCATTTCTGCTATAAAAAGCGCCCATTAGACCTCTATATGCGCGCACCTACTTCTTGTACCAGGTTCGATAGGGATGTATGCACTGTACCAATCGAAAGAAGAGACTTGGGGCTAGGTACATGTCAAGTTTCATTGAGATTGATTTGGTTTCAGATAGGTAAAATTTCATTCATTTACTCATATTGATCATTTCTGCAATAAAAAGCGCACAATAGACCTCTATATGCGCGCTCCTACTTCTTGTACCAGGTTCGATAGGGATGTATGCACTGTACCAATCGAAAGAAGAGACTTGGGGCTAGGTACATGTCAAGTTTCATTGAGATTGATTTGGTTTCAGATAGGTAAAATGTCATTCATTTACTCATATTGATCATTTCTGCAATAAAAAGCGCCCATTAGACCTCTATATGCGCGCACCTACTTCTTGTACCAGGTTCGATAGGGATGTATGCACTGTACCAATCGAAAGAGGAGACTTGCGGCTAGGTACATGTCAAGTTTCATTGATATTGATTTAGTTTCAGATAGATATAATTTCATTCATTTATTCATATTGATCATTTCTGCTATAAAAAGCGCCCATTAGACCTCTATATGCGCGCTCCTACGTCTTGTACCAGGTTCGATAGGGATGTATGCACTGTACCAATCGAAAGAGGAGACTTGGGGCTAGGTACATGTCAAGTTTCATCGAGATTGATTTGGTTTCAGATAGGTAAAATTTCATTCATTTACTCATATTGATCATTTCTGCTATAAAAAGGGCCAATAAGACATATGCGCGCTCCTACGTCTTGTACCAGGTTCGATGAGGATGTATGCACTGTACCAATCGAAAGAAAAGACTTGGGGCTAGGTACATGTCAAGTTTCATTGAGATTGATTTGGTTTCAGATAGGTAAAATTTCATTCATTTACTCATATTGATCATTTCTGCTATAAAAAGCGCCCATTAGACCTCTATATGCGCGTTCCTACGTCTTGTACCAGGTTTGATAGGGATATATGCGCTTTACCAATCGAAAGAGGAGACTTGGGGCTAGGTACATGTCAAGTTTCGTGGAGATTGATTTGGTTTCAGATAGGTAAAATTTCATTCATTTACTCATATTGATCATTTCTGCTATAAAAAGGGCCAATTAGACATATGCGCGCTCCTACGTCTTGTACCAGGTTCGATGAGGATGTATGCACTGTACCAATCGAAAGAAAAGACTTGGGGCTAGGTACATGTCAAGTTTCATTGAGATTGATTTGGTTTCAGATAGGTCAAATTTCATTCATTTACTCATATTGATCATTTCTGCTATAAAAAGCGCCCATTAGACCTCTATATGCGCGCTCCTACTTCTTGTACCAGGTTCGATTGAAATGTATGCACTGTACCAATCGAAAGAGGAGACTTGGGGCTAGGTACATGTCAAGTTTCATTGAGATTGATTTAGTTTCAGATAGGTATAATTTCATTCATTTATTCATATTGATCAATTCTGCTATGAAAAGCGCCCATTAGACCTCTATATGCGCGCTCCTACGTCTTGTATCAGGTTCGATAAGGATGTATGCACTGTACCAATCGAAAGAGGAGACTTAGGGCTAGGTACATGTCAAGTTTAATCGAGATTGATTTGGTTTCAGATAGGTAAAATTTCATTCATTTACTCATATTGATCATTTCTGCTATAAAAAGGGCCAATTAGACCTCTATATGCGCGCTCCTACTTCTTGTACCAGGTTCGATAGGGATGTATGCGCTATACGAATCGAAAGAGGAGACTTGGGGCTAGGTACATGACAAGTTTCATTGAGATTGATTTGGTTTCAGATAGGTAAAATTTCATTCATTTACTCATATTGATCATTTCTGCTATAAAAAGCGCCCAGTAGACCTCTATATGCGCGCTCCTACGTCTTCAACCAGGTTCGGTTGGGATGTATGCGCTATAAAAATCAAAAGCGGAGACTTGGGGCTAGGTACATGTCAAGTTTCATCGAGATTGATTTGGTTTCAGATAGGTAAAATTTCATTCATTTACTCATATTGATCATTTCTGCTATAAAAAGCGCCCATTAGACCTCTATATGCGCGCTCCTACGTCTTGTACCAGGTTTGATAGGGATATATGCGCTATACCAATCAAATGAGGAGACTTGGGGCTAGGTACATGTCAAGTTTCATGGAGATTAATTTGGTTTCAGATAGGTAAAATTTCATTCATTTACTCATATTGATCATTTCTGCTATAAAAAGCGCCCATTAGACCTCTATATGCGCGCTCCTACTTCTTGTACCAGGTTCGATAGGGATGTATGCACTGTACCAATCGAAAGAAGAGACTTGGGGCTAGGTACATGTCAAGTTTCATTGAGATTGATTTGGTTTCAGATAGGTAAAATGTCATTCATTTACTCATATTGATCATTTCTGCAATAAAAAGCGCCCATTAGACCTCTATATGCGCGCACCTACTTCTTGTACCAGGTTCGATAGGGATGTATGCACTGTACCAATCGAAAGAGGAGACTTGCGGCTAGGTACATGTCAAGTTTCATTGATATTGATTTAGTTTCAGATAGATATAATTTCATTCATTTATTCATATTGATCATTTCTGCTATAAAAAGCGCCCATTAGACCTCTATATGCGCGCTCCTACGTCTTGTACCAGGTTCGATAGGGATGTATGCACTGTACCAATCGAAAGAGGAGACTTGGGGCTAGGTACATGTCAAGTTTCATCGAGATTGATTTGGTTTCAGATAGGTAAAATTTCATTCATTTACTCATATTGATCATTTCTGCTATAAAAAGGGCCAATAAGACATATGCGCGCTCCTACGTCTTGTACCAGGTTCGGTTGGGATGTATGCGCTATAAAAATCAAAAGCGGAGACTTGGGGCTAGGTACATGTCAAGTTTCATCGAGATTGATTTGGTTTCAGATAGGTAAAATTTCATTCATTTACTCATATTGATCATTTCTGCTATAAAAAGGGCCAATTAGACATATGCGCCCTCCTACGTCTTGTACCAGGTTCGATAGGGATGTATGCACTGTACCAATCGAAAGAAAAGACTTGGGGCTAGGTACATGTCAAGTTTTATTGAGATTGATTTGGTTTCAGATAGGTAAAATTTCATTCATTTACTCATATTGATCATTTCTGCTATAAAAAGCGCCCATTAGACCTCTATATGCGCGCTCCTACTTCTTGTACCAGGTTCGATAGAAATGTATGCACTGTACCAATCGAAAGAGGAGACTTGGGGCTAGGTACATGTCAAGTTTCATTGAGATTGATTTGGTTTCAGATAGGTAAAATTTCATTCATTTACTCATATTGATCATTTCTGCTATAAAAAGGGCCAGCTAGACCTCTATATGCGCGCTCCTACGTCTTGTACCAGGTTCGATAGGGATGTATGCGCTATACCAATCGAAAGAGGAGACTTGGGGCTAGGTACATGACAAGTTTCATTGAGATTGATTTGGTTTCAGATAGGTAAAATTTCATTCATTTACTCATATTGATCATTTCTGCTATAAAAAGCGCCCATTAGACCTCTATATGCGCGCTCCTACGTCTTGTACCAGGTTCGATAGGGATGTATGCGCTATACCAATCGAAAGAGGAGACTTGGAGCTAGGTACATGTCAAGTTTCATCGAGATTGATTTGGTTTCAGATAGGTAAAATTTCATTCATTTACTCATATTGATCATTTCTGCTATAAAAAGCGCCCATTAGACCTCTATATGCGCGCTCCTACTTCTTGTACCAGGTTTGATAGGGATATATGCGCTATACCAATCGAAAGAGGAGACTTGGGGCTAGGTACATGTCAAGTTTCATGGAGATTGATTTGGTTTCAGATAGGTAAAATTTCATTCATTTACTCATATTGATCATTTCTGCTATAAAAAGCGCCCATTAGACCTCTATATGCGCGCTCCTACTTCTTGTACCAGGTTCGATAGGGATGTATGCACTGTACCAATCGAAAGAGGAGACTTGGGGCTAGGTACATGTCAAGTTTCATTGAGATTGATTTAGTTTCAGATAGGTATAATTTCATTCATTTATTCATATTGATGAATTCTGCTATGAAAAGCGCCCATTAGACCTCTATATGCGCGCTCCTACGTCTTGTACCAGGTTCGATAGGGATGTATGCGCTATACCAATCGAAAGAGGAGACTTGGGGCTAGGTACATGTCAAGTTTCTTTGAGATTGATTTGGTTTCAAATAGGTAAAATTTCATTCATTTATTCATATTGATCATTTCTGCTATAAAAAGCGCACAATAGACCTCTATATGCGCGCTCCTACTTCTTGTACCAGGTTCGATAGGGATGTATGCACTGTACCAATCAAAAGAAGAGACTTGGGGCTAGGTACATGTTAAGTTTCATTGATATTGATTTGGTTTCAGATAGGTAAAATTTCATTCATTTACTCATATTGATCATTTCTGCAATAAAAAGCGCCCATTAGACCTCTATATGCGCGCTCCTACTTCTTGTACCAGGTTCGATAGGGATGTATGCACTGTACCAATCGAAAGAGGAAACTTGGGGCTATGTACATGTCAAGTTTCATTGATATTGATTTAGTTTCAGATATGTATAATTTCATTCATTTATTCATATTGATGAATTCTGCTATAAAAAGCGCCCAGTAGACCTCTATATGCGCGCTCCTACGTCTTGTACCAGGTTCGATTGGGATGTATGCACTGTACCAATCGAAAGAGGAGACTTGGGGCTAGGTACATGTCAAGTTTCATTGAGATTGATTTGGTTTCAGATAGGTAAAATTTCATTCATTTACTCATATTGATCATTTCTCCTATAAAAAGGGCCAATTAGACATATGCGCGCTCCTACGTCTTGTACCAGGTTCGGTTGGGATGTATGCGCTATAAAAATCAAAAGCGGAGACTTGGGGCTAGGTACATGTCAAGTTTCATCGAGATTGATTTGGTTTCAGATAGGTAAAATTTCATTCATTTACTCATATTGATCATTTCTGCTATAAAAAGCGCCCATTAGACCTCTATATGCGCGCTCCTACCTCATGTACCAGGTTCGATAGGGATGTATGCGCTATACCAATCGAAAGAGGAGACTTGGAGCTAGGTACATGTTAAGTTTCATCGAGATTGATTTGGTTTCAGATAAGTAAAATTTCATTCATTTACTCATATTGATCATTTCTGCTATAAAAAGCGCCCATTAGACCTCTATATGCGCGCTCCTACCTCATGTACCAGGTTCGATAGGGATGTATGCGCTATACCAATCGAAAGAGGAGACTTGGAGCTAGGTACATGTCAAGTTTAATCGAGATTGATTTGGTTTCAGATAGGTAAAATTTCATTCATTTACTCATATTGATCATTTCTGCTATAAAAAGCGCCCATTAGACCTCTATATGCGCGCTCCTACGTCTTGTACCAGGTTCGATAGGGATGTATGCGCTATACCAATCAAAAGAAGAGACTTGGGGCTAGGAACATGTCAAGTTTCATTGAGATTGATTTGGTTTCAGATAGGTAAAATTTCATTCATTTACTCATATTGATCATTTCTGCTATAAAAAGCGCCCATTAGACCTCTATATGCGCGCTCCTACTTCTTGTACCAGGTTCGATAGGGATGTATGCACTGTACCAATCGAAAGAGGAGACTTGGGGCTAGGTACATGTCAAGTTTCATTGAGATTGATTTAGTTTCAGATAGGTATAATTTCATTCATTTATTCATATTGATGAATTCTGCTATAAAAAGCGCCCATTAGACCTCTATATGCGCGCTCCTACGTCTTGTACCAGGTTCGATAGGGATGTATGCGCTATACCAATCGAAAGAGGAGACTTGGGGCTAGGTACATGTTAAGTTTCTTCGAGATTGATTTGGTTTCAAATAGGTAAAATTTCATTCATTTATTCATATTGATCATTTCTACTATAAAAAGCGCACAATAGACCTCTATATGCGCGCTCCTACTTCATGTACAAGGTTCGATAGGGATGTATGCACTGTACCAATCGAAAGAAGAGACTTGGGGCTAGGTACATGTCAAGTTTCATTGAGATTGATTTGGTTTCAGATAGGTAAAATTTCATTCATTTACTCATATTGATCATTTCTGCAATAAAAAGCGCCCATTAGACCTCTATATACGCGCTCCTACTTCTTGTACCAGGTTCGATAGGGATGTATGCACTGTACCAATCGAAAGAGGAGACTTGGGGCTAGGTACATGTCAAGTTTCATTGATATTGATTTAGTTTCAGATAGGTATAATTTCATTCATTTATTCATATTGATCATTTCTGCTATAAAAAGCGCCCATTAGACCTCTATATGCGCGCTCCTACGTCTTGTACCAGGTTCGATAGGGATGTATGCACTGTACCAATCGAAAGAAGAGACTTGGGGCTAGGTACATGTCAAGTTTCATTGAGATTGATTTGGTTTCAGATAGGTAAAATTTCATTCATTTACTCATATTGATCATTTCTGCTATAAAAAGCGCCCATTAGACCTCTATATGCGCGCTCCTACCTCATGTACCAGGTTCGATAGGGATGTATGCGCTATACCAATCGAAAGAGGAGACTTGGAGCTAGGTACATGTTAAGTTTCATCGAGATTGATTTGGTTTCAGATAGGTAAAATTTCATTCATTTACTCATATTGATCATTTCTGCTATAAAAAGCGCCCATTAGACCTCTATATGCGCGCTCCTACCTCATGTACCAGGTTCGATAGGGATGTATGCGCTATACCAATCGAAAGAGGAGACTTGGAGCTAGGTACATGTTAAGTTTCATCGAGATTGATTTGGTTTCAGATAGGTAAAATTTCATTCATTTACTCATATTGATCATTTCTGCTATAAAAAGCGCCCATTAGACCTCTATATGCGCGCTCCTACCTCATGTACCAGGTTCGATAGGGATGTATGCGCTATACCAATCGAAAGAGGAGACTTGGAGCTAGGTACATGTTAAGTTTCATCGAGATTGATTTGGTTTCAGATAGGTAAAATTTCATTCATTTACTCATATTGATCATTTCTGCAATAAAAAGCGCCCATTAGACCTCTATATGCGCGCTCCTACCTCATGTACCAGGTTCGATAGGGATGTATGCGCTATACCAATCGAAAAAGGAGACTTGGAGCTAGGTACATCTTAAGTTTCATCGAGATTGATTTGGTTTCAGATAGGTAAAATTTCATTCATTTACTCATATTGATCATTTCTGCTATAAAAAGCGCCCATTAGACCTCTATATGCGCGCTCCTACGTCTTGTACCAGGTTCGATAGGGATGTATGCGCTATACCAATATAAAGAAGAGACTTGGGGCTAGGTACATGTCAAGTTTCATTGAGATTGATTTGGTTTCAGATAGGTAAAATTTCATTCATTTACTCATATTGATCATTTCTGCTATAAAAAGCGCCCATTAGACCTCTATATGCGCGCTCCTACCTCATGTACCAGGTTCGATAGGGATGTATGCGCTATACCAATCGAAAGAGGAGACTTGGAGCTAGGTACATGTTAAGTTTCATCGAGATTGATTTGGTTTCAGATAGGTAAAATTTCATTCATTTACTCATATTGATCATTTCTGCTATAAAAAGCGCCCATTAGACCTCTATATGCGCGCTCCTACCTCATGTACCAGGTTCGATAGGGATGTATGCGCTATACCAATCGAAAGAGGAGACTTGGAGCTAGGTACATGTTAAGTTTCATCGAGATTGATTTGGTTTCAGATAGGTAAAATTTCATTCATTTACTCATATTGATCATTTCTGCTATAAAAAGTGCCCATTAGACCTCTATATGCGCGCTCCTACGTCTTGTACCATGTTCGATAGGGATGTATGCACTGTACCAATCGAAAGAAGAGACTTGGGGCTAGGTACATGTCAAGTTTCATTGAGATTGATTTGGTTTCAGATAGGTAAAATTTCATTCATTTACTCATATTGATCATTTCTGCTATAAAATGCGCCCATTAGACCTCTATATGCGCGCTCCTACCTCATGTACCAGGTTCGATAGGGATGTATGCGCTATACCAATCGAAAGAGGAGACTTGGAGCTAGGTACATGTTAAGTTTCATCGAGATTGATTTGGTTTCAGATAGGTAAAATTTCATTCATTTACTCATATTGATCATTTCTGCTATAAAAAGCGCCCATTAGACCTCTATATGCGCGCTCCTACGTCTTGTACCAGGTTCGATAGGGATGTATGCACTATACCAATCAAAAGAGGAGACTTGGGGCTAGGTATATGTCAAGTTTCATTGAGATTGATTTAGTTTCAGATAGGTATAATTTCATTCATTTATTCATATTGATGAATTCTGCTATAAAAAGCGCCCATTAGACCTCTATATGCGCGCTCCTACGTCTTGTACCAGGTTCGATAGGGATGTATGCGCTATACCAATCGAAAGAGGAGACTTGGGGCTAGGTACATGTCAAGTTTCTTTGAGATTGATTTGGTTTCAAATAGGTAAAATTTCATTCATTTATTCATATTGATCATTTCTGCTATAAAAAGCGCACAATAGACCTCTATATGCGCGCTCCTACTTCTTGTACCAGGTTCGATAGGGATGTATGCACTGTACCAATCGAAAGAAGAGACTTGGGGCTAGGTACATGTCAAGTTTCATTGAGATTGATTTGGTTTCAGATAGGTAAAATTTCATTCATTTACTCATATTGATCATTTCTGCTATAAAAAGCGCCCATTAGACCTCTATATGCGCTCCTACCTCATGTACCAGGTTCGATAGGGATGTATGCGCTATACCAATCGAAAGAGGAGACTTGGAGCTAGGTACATGTTAAGTTTCATCGAGATTGATTTGGTTTCAGATAGGTAAAATTTCATTCATTTACTCATATTGATCATTTCTGCTATAAAAAGCGCCCATTAGACCTCTATATGCGCGCTACTACGTCTTGTACCAGGTTCGATAGGGATGTATGCGCTATACCAATCAAAAGAGGAGACTTGGGGCTAGGTACATGTCAAGTTTCATCGAGATTGATTTGGTTTCAGATAGGTAAAATTTCATTCATTTACTCATATTGATCATTTCTGCTATAAAAAGCGCCCATTAGACCTCTATATGCGCGCTCCTACTTCTTGTACCAGGTTCGATAGGGATGTATGCGCTATACCAATCGAAAGCGGAGACTTGGGGCTAGGTACATGTCAAGTTTCATCGAGATTGATTTGGTTTCAGATAGGTAAAATTTCATTCATT
The DNA here is from genome assembly GCA_028142955.1 of Pinctada fucata. NCBI lineage: Eukaryota > Metazoa > Mollusca > Bivalvia > Pterioida > Pteriidae > Pinctada > Pinctada fucata. The sequence goes on along the minus strand of AP027107.1, from coordinate 12,123,368 downwards.
TACTCATATTGATCATTTCTGCTATAAAAAGCGCCCATTAGACCTCTATATGCGCGCTCCTACTTCTTGTACCAGGTTCGATAGGGATGTATGCGCTATACCAATCGAAAGCGGAGACTTGGGGCTAGGTACATGTCAAGTTTCATCGAGATTGATTTGGTTTCAGATTGGTAAAATTTCATTCATTTACTCATATTGATCATTTCTGCTATAAAAAGCGCCCATTAGACCTCTATATGCGCGCTCCTACGTCTTGTACCAGGTTCGATAGGGATGTATGCACTATACCAATCAAAAGAGGACACTTGGGGCTAGGAACATGTCAACTTTCATTGAGATTGATTTAGTTTCAGATAGGTAAAATTTCATTCATTTACTCATATTGATCATTTCTGCTATAAAAAGCGCCCATTAGACCTCTATATGCGCGCTCCTACGTCTTGTACCAGGTTCGATAGGGATGTATGCACTATACCAATCAAAAGAGGAGACTTGGGGCTAGGTACATGTCAAGTTTCATTGAGATTGATTTAGTTTCAGATAGGTATAATTTCATTCATTTATTCATATTGATGAATTCTGCTATAAAAAGCGCCCATTAGACCTCTATATGCGCGCTCCTACGTCTTGTACCAGGTTCGATAGGGATGTATGCGCTATACCAATCGAAAGAAGAGACTTGGGGCTAGGTACATGTCAAGTTTCTTTGAGATTGATTTGGTTTCAAATAGGTAAAATTTCATTCATTTATTCATATTGATCATTTCTGCTATAAAAAGCGCACAATAGACCTCTATATGCGCGCTCCTACTTCTTGTACCAGGTTCGATAGGGATGTATGCACTGTACCAATCGAAAGAAGAGACTTGGGGCTAGGTACATGTCAAGTTTCATTGAGATTGATTTGGTTTCAGATAGGTAAAATTTCATTCATTTACTCATATTGATCATTTCTGCAATAAAAAGCGCCCATTAGACCTCTATATGCGCGCTCCTACTTCTTGTACCAGGTTCGATAGGGATGTATGCACTGTACCAATCGAAAGAGGAGACTTGGGGCTAGGTACATGTCAAGTTTCATTGATATTGATTTAGTTTCAGATAGGTATAATTTCATTCATTTATTCATATTGATCATTTCTGCTATAAAAAGCGCCCATTAGACCTCTATATGCGCGCTCCTACGTCTTGTACCAGGTTCGATTGGGATGTATGCACTGTACCAATCGAAAGAGGAGACTTGGGGCTAGGTACATGTCAAGTTTCATTGAGATTGATTTGGTTTCAGATAGGTAAAATTTCATTCATTTACTCATATTGATCATTTCTGCTATAAAAAGTGCCAATTAGACATATGCGCGCTCCTACTTCTTGTACCAGGTTCGGTTGGGATGTATGCGCTATAAAAATCAAAAGCGGAGACTTGGGGCTAGGTACATGTCAAGTTTCATCGAGATTGATTTGGTTTCAGATAGGTAAAATTTCATTCATTTACTCATATTGATCATTTCTGCTATAAAAAGCGCCCATTAGACCTCTATATGCGCGCTCCTACTTCTTGTACCAGGTTCGATAGGGATGTATGCACTGTACCAATCGAAAGAGGAGACTTGGGGCTAGGTACATGTCAAGTTTCATTGAGATTGATTTAGTTTCAGATAGGTATAATTTCATTCATTTATTCATATTGATGAATTCTGCTATAAAAAGCGCCCATTAGACCTCTATATGCGCGCTCCTACGTCTTGTACCAGGTTCGATAGGGATGTATGCGCTATACCAATCGAAAGAGGAGACTTGGGGCTAGGTACATGTCAAGTTTCATCGAGATTGATTTGGTTTCAAATAGGTAAAATTTCATTCATTTACTCATATTGATCATTTCTGCCATAAAAACCGCACAATAGACCTCTATATGCTCGCTCCTACTTCTTGTACCAGGTTCGATAGGGATGTATGCACTGTACCAATCGAAAGAAGAGACTTGGGGCTAGGTACATCTTAAGTTTCATCGAGATTGATTTGGTTTCAGATAGGTAAAATTTCATTCATTTACTCATATTGATCATTTCTGCTATAAAAAGGGCCAATTAGACATATGCGCGCTCCTACGTCTTGTACCAGGTTCGATAGGGATGTATGCGCTATACCAATCGAAAGAGGAGACTTGGGGCTAGGTACATGTCAAGTTTCATCGAGATTGATTTGGTTTCAGATAGGTAAAATTTCATTCATTTACTCATATTGATCATTTCTGCTATAAAAAGCGCCCATTAGACCTCTATATGCGCGCTCCTACGTCTTGTACCAGGTTCGATAGGGATGTATGCACTATACCAATCAAAAGAGGAGACTTGGGGCTAGGAACATGTCAACTTTCATTGAGATTGATTTGGTTTCAGATAGGTAAAATTTCATTCATTTACTCATATTGATCATTTCTGCTATAAAAAGCGCCCATTAGACCTCTATATGCGCGCTCCTACGTCTTGTACCAGGTTCGATAGGGATGTATGCGCTATACCAATCGAAAGAGGAGACTTGGGGCTAGGTACATGTCAAGTTTCTTTGAGATTGATTTGGTTTCAAATAGGTAAAATTTCATTCATTTATTCATATTGATCATTTCTGCTATAAAAAGCGCACAATAGACCTCTATATGCGCGCTCCTACTACTTGTACCAGGTTCGATAGGGATGTATGCACTGTACCAATCGAAAGAAGAGACTTGGGGCTAGGTACATGTCAAGTTTCATTGAGATTGATTTGGTTTCAGATAGGTAAAATTTCATTCATTTACTCATATTGATCATTTCTGCTATAAAAAGCGCCCATTAGACCTCTATATGCGCGCTCCTACTTCTTGTACCAGGTTCGATTGGGATGTATGCACTGTACCAATCGAAAGAGGAGACTTGGGGCTAGGTACATGTCAAGTTTCATTGATATTGATTTAGTTTCAGATAGGTATAATTTCATTCATTTATTCATATTGATCATTTCTGCTATAAAAAGCGCCCATTAGACCTCTATATGCGCGCTCCTACGTCTTGTACCAGGTTCGATTGGGATGTATGCACTGTACCAATCGAAAGAGGAGACTTGGGGCTAGGTACATGTCAAGTTTCATTGAGATTGATTTGGTTTCAGATAGGTAAAATTTCATTCATTTACTCATATTGATCATTTCTGCTATAAAAAGGGCCAATTAGACATATGCGCGCTCCTACTTCTTGTACCAGTTTCGGTTGGGATGTATGCGCTATAAAAATCAAAAGCGGAGACTTGGGGCTAGGTACATGTCAAGTTTCATCGAGATTGATTTGGTTTCAGATTGGTAAAATTTCATTCATTTACTCATATTGATCATTTCTGCTATAAAAAGCGCCCATTAGACCTCTATATGCGCGCTCCTACTTCTTGTACCAGGTTCGATAGGGATGTATGCACTGTACCAATCGAAAGAGGAGACTTGGGGCTAGGTACATGTCAAGTTTCATTGAGATTGATTTAGTTTCAGATAGGTATAATTTCATTCATTTATTCATATTGATGAATTCTGCTATAAAAAGCGCCCATTAGACCTCTATATGCGCGCTCCTACGTCTTGTACCAGGTTCGATAGGGATGTATGCGCTATACCAATCGAAAGAGGAGACTTGGGGCTAGGTACATGTCAAGTTTCATCGAGATTGATTTGGTTTCAAATAGGTAAAATTTCATTCATTTACTCATATTGATCATTTCTGCTATAAAAGCGCCTATTAGACCTCTATATGCGCGCTCCTAAGTCTTGTACCAGGTTCGATAGGGATATATGCGTTATACCAATCGAAAGAAGAGACTTGGGGCTAGGTACATGTGAAGTTTCATGGAGATTGATTTGGCTTCAGATAGGTAAAATTTCATTCATTTACTCATATTGATCATTTCTGCTATAAAAAGCGCCCATTAGACCTCTATATGCGCGCTCCTACTTCTTGTACCAGGTTCGATAGGGATGTATGCACTGTACCAATCGAAAGAGGAGACTTGGAGCTAGGTACATGTCAAGTTTCATTGAGATTGATTTAGTTTCAGATAGGTATAATTTCATTCATTTATTCATATTGATCAATTCTGCTATAAAAAGCGCCCATTAGACCTCTATATGCGCGCTCCTACGTCTTGTACCAGGTTCGATAGGGATGTATGCGCTATACCAATCGAAAGAGGAGACTTGGGGCTAGGTACATGTCAAGTTTCATCGAGATTGATTTGGTTTCAGATAGGAAAAATTTCATTCATTTACTCATATTGATCATTTCTGCTATAAAAAGCGCCGATTAGACCTTTATATGCGCGCTCCTACGTCTTGTACCAGGTTCGATAGGGATGTATGCGCTATACCAATCGAAAGAAGAGACTTGCGACTAGGTACATGTCAAGTTTCATTGAGATTGATTTGGTTTCAGATAGGTAAAATTTCATTCATTTACTTATATTGATCATTTCTGCTATAAAAAGCGTTCGATAGGGATGTATGCGCTATACCAATCGAAAGCGGAGACTTGGGGCTAGATACATGTCAAGTTTCATCGAGATTGATTTGGTTTCAGATAGGTAAAATTTCATTCATTTACTCATATTGATCATTTCTGCTATAAAAAGCGCCCATTAGACCTCTATATGCGCGCTCCTACGTCTTGTACCAGGTTCGATAGGGATGTATGCACTATTCCAATCGAAATAGGAGACTTGGGGCTAGGTACATGTTAAGTTTCATCGAGATTGATTTGGTTTCAGATAGGTAAAATTTCATTCATTTACTCACATTCATCATTTCTGCTATAAAAAGCGCCCATTAGACCTCTATATGCGCGCTCCTACGTCTTGCACCAGGTTCGATAGGGATGTATGCGCTATACCAATCAAAAGAGGAGACTTGGGGCTAGGTACATGTCAAGTTTCATTGAGATTGATTTGGTTTCAGATAGGTAAAATTTCATTCATTTACTCATATTGATCATTTCTGCTATAAAAAGCGCCCATTAGACCTCTATATGCGCGCTCCTACCTCATATACCAGGTTCGATAGGGATGTATGCGCTATACCAATCGAAAGAGGAGACTTGGAGCTAGGTACATGTTAAGTTTCATCGAGATTGATTTGGTTTCAGACAGGTAAAATTTCATTCATTTACTCATATTGATCATTTCTGCTATAAAAAGCGCCCATTAGACCTCTATATGCGCGCTACTACGTCTTGTACCAGGTTCGATAGGGATGTATGCGCTATACCAATCAAAAGAGGAGACTTGGGGCTAGGTACATGTCAAGTTTCATCGAGATTGATTTGGTTTCAGATAGGTAAAATTTCATTCATTTACTCATATTGATCATTTCTGCTATAAAAAGCGCCCATTAGACCTCTATATGCGCGCTCCTACTTCTTGTACCAGGTTCGATAGGGATGTATGCACTGTACCAATCGAAAGAGGAGACTTGGGGCTAGGTACATGTCAAGTTTCATTGAGATTGATTTAGTTTCAGATAGGTATAATTTCATTCATTTATTCATATTGATGAATTCTGCTATAAAAAGCGCCCATTAGACCTCTATATGCGCGCTCCTACGTCTTGTACCAGGTTCGATAGGGATGTATGTGCTATACCAATCGAAAGAGGAGACTTGGGGCTAGGTACATGTCAAGTTTCATCGAGATTGATTTGGTTTCAAATAGGTAAAATTTCATTCATTTACTCATATTGATCATTTCTGCTATAAAAGCGCCTATTAGACCTCTATATGCGCGCTCCTAAGTCTTGTACCAGGTTCGATAGGGATATATGCGTTATACCAATCGAAAGAAGAGACTTGGGGCTAGGTACATGTGAAGTTTCATGGAGATTGATTTGGCTTCAGATAGGTAAAATTTCATTCATTTACTCATATTGATCATTTCTGCTATAAAAAGCGCCCATTAGACCTCTATATGCGCGCTCCTACTTCTTGTACCAGGTTCGATAGGGATGTATGCACTGTACCAATCGAAAGAGGAGACTTGGAGCTAGGTACATGTCAAGTTTCATTGAGATTGATTTGGTTTCAGATAGGTAAAATTTCATTCATTTACTCATATTGATCATTTCTGCAATAAAAAGCGCCCATTAGACCTCTATATGCGCGCTCCTACTTCTTGTACCAGGTTCGATAGGGATGTATGCACTGTACCAATCGAAAGAGGAGACTTGGGGCTAGGTACATGTCAAGTTTCATTGATATTGATTTAGTTTCAGATAGGTATAATTTCATTCATTTATTCATATTGATCATTTCTGCTATAAAAAGCGCCCATTAGACCTCTATATGCGCGCTCCTACGTCTTGTACCAGGTTCGATTGGGATGTATGCACTGTACCAATCGAAAGAGGAGACTTGGGGCTAGGTACATGTCAAGTTTCATTGAGATTGATTTGGTTTCAGATAGGTAAAATTTCATTCATTTACTCATATTGATCATTTCTGCTATAAAAAGTGCCAATTAGACATATGCGCGCTCCTACTTCTTGTACCAGGTTCGGTTGGGATGTATGCGCTATAAAAATCAAAAGCGGAGACTTGGGGCTAGGTACATGTCAAGTTTCATCGAGATTGATTTGGTTTCAGATAGGTAAAATTTCATTCATTTACTCATATTGATCATTTCTGCTATAAAAAGCGCCCATTAGACCTCTATATGCGCGCTCCTACTTCTTGTACCAGGTTCGATAGGGATGTATGCACTGTACCAATCGAAAGAGGAGACTTGGGGCTAGGTACATGTCAAGTTTCATTGAGATTGATTTAGTTTCAGATAGGTATAATTTCATTCATTTATTCATATTGATGAATTCTGCTATAAAAAGCGCCCATTAGACCTCTATATGCGCGCTCCTACGTCTTGTACCAGGTTCGATAGGGATGTATGCGCTATACCAATCGAAAGAGGAGACTTGGGGCTAGGTACATGTCAAGTTTCATCGAGATTGATTTGGTTTCAAATAGGTAAAATTTCATTCATTTACTCATATTGATCATTTCTGCCATAAAAACCGCACAATAGACCTCTATATGCTCGCTCCTACTTCTTGTACCAGGTTCGATAGGGATGTATGCACTGTACCAATCGAAAGAAGAGACTTGGGGCTAGGTACATCTTAAGTTTCATCGAGATTGATTTGGTTTCAGATAGGTAAAATTTCATTCATTTACTCATATTGATCATTTCTGCTATAAAAAGGGCCAATTAGACATATGCGCGCTCCTACGTCTTGTACCAGGTTCGATAGGGATGTATGCGCTATACCAATCGAAAGAGGAGACTTGGGGCTAGGTACATGTCAAGTTTCATCGAGATTGATTTGGTTTCAGATAGGTAAAATTTCATTCATTTACTCATATTGATCATTTCTGCTATAAAAAGCGCCCATTAGACCTCTATATGCGCGCTCCTACGTCTTGTACCAGGTTCGATAGGGATGTATGCACTATACCAATCAAAAGAGGAGACTTGGGGCTAGGAACATGTCAACTTTCATTGAGATTGATTTGGTTTCAGATAGGTAAAATTTCATTCATTTACTCATATTGATCATTTCTGCTATAAAAAGCGCCCATTAGACCTCTATATGCGCGCTCCTACGTCTTGTACCAGGTTCGATAGGGATGTATGCACTATACCAATCAAAAGAGGAGACTTGGGGCTAGGTACATGTCAAGTTTCATTGAGATTGATTTAGTTTCAGATAGGTATAATTTCATTCATTTATTCATATTGATGAATTCTGCTATAAAAAGCGCCCATTAGACCTCTATATGCGCGCTCCTACGTCTTGTACCAGGTTCGATAGGGATGTATGCGCTATACCAATCGAAAGAGGAGACTTGGGGCTAGGTACATGTCAAGTTTCTTTGAGATTGATTTGGTTTCAAATAGGTAAAATTTCATTCATTTATTCATATTGATCATTTCTGCTATAAAAAGCGCACAATAGACCTCTATATGCGCGCTCCTACTACTTGTACCAGGTTCGATAGGGATGTATGCACTGTACCAATCGAAAGAAGAGACTTGGGGCTAGGTACATGTCAAGTTTCATTGAGATTGATTTGGTTTCAGATAGGTAAAATTTCATTCATTTACTCATATTGATCATTTCTGCTATAAAAAGCGCCCATTAGACCTCTATATGCGCGCTCCTACTTCTTGTACCAGGTTCGATTGGGATGTATGCACTGTACCAATCGAAAGAGGAGACTTGGGGCTAGGTACATGTCAAGTTTCATTGATATTGATTTAGTTTCAGATAGGTATAATTTCATTCATTTATTCATATTGATCATTTCTGCTATAAAAAGCGCCCATTAGACCTCTATATGCGCGCTCCTACGTCTTGTACCAGGTTCGATTGGGATGTATGCACTGTACCAATCGAAAGAGGAGACTTGGGGCTAGGTACATGTCAAGTTTCATTGAGATTGATTTGGTTTCAGATAGGTAAAATTTCATTCATTTACTCATATTGATCATTTCTGCTATAAAAAGGGCCAATTAGACATATGCGCGCTCCTACTTCTTGTACCAGTTTCGGTTGGGATGTATGCGCTATAAAAATCAAAAGCGGAGACTTGGGGCTAGGTACATGTCAAGTTTCATCGAGATTGATTTGGTTTCAGATTGGTAAAATTTCATTCATTTACTCATATTGATCATTTCTGCTATAAAAAGCGCCCATTAGACCTCTATATGCGCGCTCCTACTTCTTGTACCAGGTTCGATAGGGATGTATGCACTGTACCAATCGAAAGAGGAGACTTGGGGCTAGGTACATGTCAAGTTTCATTGAGATTGATTTAGTTTCAGATAGGTATAATTTCATTCATTTATTCATATTGATGAATTCTGCTATAAAAAGCGCCCATTAGACCTCTATATGCGCGCTCCTACGTCTTGTACCAGGTTCGATAGGGATGTATGCGCTATACCAATCGAAAGAGGAGACTTGGGGCTAGGTACATGTCAAGTTTCATCGAGATTGATTTGGTTTCAAATAGGTAAAATTTCATTCATTTACTCATATTGATCATTTCTGCTATAAAAGCGCCTATTAGACCTCTATATGCGCGCTCCTAAGTCTTGTACCAGGTTCGATAGGGATATATGCGTTATACCAATCGAAAGAAGAGACTTGGGGCTAGGTACATGTGAAGTTTCATGGAGATTGATTTGGCTTCAGATAGGTAAAATTTCATTCATTTACTCATATTGATCATTTCTGCTATAAAAAGCGCCCATTAGACCTCTATATGCGCGCTCCTACTTCTTGTACCAGGTTCGATAGGGATGTATGCACTGTACCAATCGAAAGAGGAGACTTGGAGCTAGGTACATGTCAAGTTTCATTGAGATTGATTTAGTTTCAGATAGGTATAATTTCATTCATTTATTCATATTGATCAATTCTGCTATAAAAAGCGCCCATTAGACCTCTATATGCGCGCTCCTACGTCTTGTACCAGGTTCGATAGGGATGTATGCGCTATACCAATCGAAAGAGGAGACTTGGGGCTAGGTACATGTCAAGTTTCATCGAGATTGATTTGGTTTCAGATAGGTAAAATTTCATTCATTTACTCATATTGATCATTTCTGCTATAAAAAGCGCCGATTAGACCTTTATATGCGCGCTCCTACGTCTTGTACCAGGTTCGATAGGGATGTATGCGCTATACCAATCGAAAGAAGAGACTTGCGACTAGGTACATGTCAAGTTTCATTGAGATTGATTTGGTTTCAGATAGGTAAAATTTCATTCATTTACTTATATTGATCATTTCTGCTATAAAAAGCGTTCGATAGGGATGTATGCGCTATACCAATCGAAAGCGGAGACTTGGGGCTAGATACATGTCAAGTTTCATCGAGATTGATTTGGTTTCAGATAGGTAAAATTTCATTCATTTACTCATATTGATCATTTCTGCTATAAAAAGCGCCCATTAGACCTCTATATGCGCGCTCCTACGTCTTGTACCAGGTTCGATAGGGATGTATGCACTATTCCAATCGAAATAGGAGACTTGGGGCTAGGTACATGTTAAGTTTCATCGAGATTGATTTGGTTTCAGATAGGTAAAATTTCATTCATTTACTCACATTCATCATTTCTGCTATAAAAAGCGCCCATTAGACCTCTATATGCGCGCTCCTACGTCTTGCACCAGGTTCGATAGGGATGTATGCGCTATACCAATCAAAAGAGGAGACTTGGGGCTAGGTACATGTCAAGTTTCATTGAGATTGATTTGGTTTCAGATAGGTAAAATTTCATTCATTTACTCATATTGATCATTTCTGCTATAAAAAGCGCCCATTAGACCTCTATATGCGCGCTCCTACCTCATATACCAGGTTCGATAGGGATGTATGCGCTATACCAATCGAAAGAGGAGACTTGGAGCTAGGTACATGTTAAGTTTCATCGAGATTGATTTGGTTTCAGACAGGTAAAATTTCATTCATTTACTCATATTGATCATTTCTGCTATAAAAAGCGCCCATTAGACCTCTATATGCGCGCTACTACGTCTTGTACCAGGTTCGATAGGGATGTATGCGCTATACCAATCAAAAGAGGAGACTTGGGGCTAGGTACATGTCAAGTTTCATCGAGATTGATTTGGTTTCAGATAGGTAAAATTTCATTCATTTACTCATATTGATCATTTCTGCTATAAAAGCGCCTATTAGACCTCTATATGCGCGCTCCTAAGTCTTGTACCAGGTTCGATAGGGATATATGCGTTATACCAATCGAAAGAAGAGACTTGGGGCTAGGTACATGTGAAGTTTCATGGAGATTGATTTGGCTTCAGATAGGTAAAATTTCATTCATTTACTCATATTGATCATTTCTGCTATAAAAAGCGCCCATTAGACCTCTATATGCGCGCTCCTACTTCTTGTACCAGGTTCGATAGGGATGTATGCACTGTACCAATCGAAAGAGGAGACTTGGAGCTAGGTACATGTCAAGTTTCATTGAGATTGATTTAGTTTCAGATAGGTATAATTTCATTCATTTATTCATATTGATCAATTCTGCTATAAAAAGCGCCCATTAGACCTCTATATGCGCGCTCCTACGTCTTGTACCAGGTTCGATAGGGATGTATGCGCTATACCAATCGAAAGAGGAGACTTGGGGCTAGGTACATGTCAAGTTTCATCGAGATTGATTTGGTTTCAGATAGGAAAAATTTCATTCATTTACTCATATTGATCATTTCTGCTATAAAAAGCGCCGATTAGACCTCTATATGCGCGCTCCTACGTCTTGTACCAGGTTCGATAGGGATGTATGCGCTATACCAATCGAAAGAAGAGACTTGCGGCTAGGTACATGTCAAGTTTCATTGAGATTGATTTGGTTTCAGATAGGTAAAATTTCATTCATTTACTTATATTGATCATTTCTGCTATAAAAAGCGTTCGATAGGGATGTATGCGCTATACCAATCGAAAGCGGAGACTTGGGGCTAGATACATGTCAAGTTTCATCGAGATTGATTTGGTTTCAGATAGGTAAAATTTCATTCATTTACTCATATTGATCATTTCTGCTATAAAAAGCGCCCATTAGACCTCTATATGCGCGCTCCTACGTCTTGTACCAGGTTCGATAGGGATGTATGCACTATTCCAATCGAAATAGGAGACTTGGGGCTAGGTACATGTCAAGTTTCATCGAGATTGATTTGGTTTCAGATAGGTAATATTTCATTCATTTACTCACATTCATCATTTCTGCTATAAAAAGCGCCCATTAGACCTCTATATGCGCGCTCCTACGTCTTGCACCAGGTTCGATAGGGATGTATGCGCTATACCAATCAAAAGAAGAGACTTGGGGCTAGGTACATGTCAAGTTTCATTGAGATTGATTTGGTTTCAGATAGGTAAAATTTCATTCATTTACTCAAATTGATCATTTCTGCTATAAAAAGCGCCCATTAGACCTCTATATGCGCGCTCCTACCTCATGTACCAGGTTCGATAGGGATGTATGCGCTATACCAATCGAAAGAGGAGACTTGGAGCTAGGTACATGTTAAGTTTCATCGAGATTGATTTGGTTTCAGATAGGTAAAATTTCATTCATTTACTCATATTGATCATTTCTGCTATAAAAAGCGCCCATTAGACCTCTATATGCGCGCTACTACGTCTTGTACCAGGTTCGATAGGGATGTATGCGCTATACCAATCAAAAGAAGAGACTTGGGGCTAGGTACATGTCAAGTTTCATCGAGATTGATTTGGTTTCAGATAGGTAAAATTTCATTCATTTACTCATATTGATCATTTCTGCTATAAAAAGCGCCCATTAGACCTCTATATGCGCGCTCCTACTTCTTGTACCAGGTTCGATAGGGATGTATGCGCTATACCAATCGAAAGCGGAGACTTGGGGCTAGGTACATGTCAAGTTTCATCGAGATTGATTTGGTTTCAGATAGGTAAAATTTCATTCATTTACTCATATTGATCATTTCTGCTATAAAAAGCGCCCATTAGACCTCTATATGCGCGCTCCTACGTCTTGTACCAGGTTCGATAGGGATGTATGCACTATACCAATCAAAAGAGGAGACTTGGGGCTAGGTACATGTCAACTTTCATTGAGATTGATTTGGTTTCAGATAGGTAAAATTTCATTCATTTACTCATATTGATCATTTCTGCTATAAAAAGCGCCCATTAGACCTCTATATGCGCGCTCCTTCGTCTTGTACCAGGTTCGATAGGGATGTATGCGCTATACCAATCAAAAGAAGACACTTGGGGCTAGGTACATGTCAAGTTTCATTGAGATTGATTTGGTTTCAGATAGGTAAAACTTCATTCATTTACTCATATTGATCATTTCTGCTATAAAAAGCGCCCATTAGACCTCTATATGCGCGCTCCTACATCTTGTACCAGGTTCGATAGGGATGTATGCGCTATACCAATCATAAGAGGAGACTTGGGGCTAGGTACATGTCAAGTGCCATTGAGATTGATTTGGTTTCAGATAGGTAAAATTTCATTCCTTTACTCATATTGATCATTTCTGCTATAAAAAGCGCCCATTAGACCTCTATATGCGCGCTCCTACCTCTTGTACCACGTTCGATAGGGATGTATGCGCTATACCAATCGAAATAGGAGACTTTGGGCGAGGTACATGTCAAGTTTCATCGAGATTGATTTGGTTTCAGATAGGTAAAATTTCATTCATTTACTCATATTGATTATTTCTGCTATAAAAAGCACACATTAGACCTCTATATGCGCGCTCCTACGTCTTGCACCAGGTTCGATAGGGATGTATGCGCTATACCAATCAAAAGAGGAGACTTGGGGATAGGTACATGTCAAGTTTCATTGAGATTGATTTGGTATCAGACAGGTAAAATTTCATTCATTTACTCATATTGATAATTTCTGCTATAAAAAGCGCCCATTGGACCTCTATATGCGTGCTCCTATGTCTTGTACCAGGTTCGATAGGGATGTATGCGCTACACCAATCGAAAGAAGACACTAAGGGCTAGGTACATGTCAAGTTTCATTGAGATTGATTTGGTTTCAGATAGGTAAAATTTCATTCATTTACTCATATTGATCATTTCTGCTATAAAAAGCGCCCATTAGACCTCTATATGCTAGCTCCTACCTCTTGTACCAGGTTCGATAGGGATGTATGCGCTATACCAATCAAAAGAGGAGACTTGGGGCTAGGTACATGTCAAGTTTCATCGAGATTGATTTGGTTTCAGATAGGTAAAATTTCATTCATTTACTCATATTGATCATTTCTGCTATAAAAACGCGTCCATTAGACCTCTATACGCGCGCTCCTACGTCTTGTACCAGGTTCGATAGGGATATATGCGCTATACCAATCAAAAGAGGAGACTTGGGGATAGGTACATGTCAAGTTTCATTGAGATTGATTTGGTATCAGACAGGTAAAATTTCATTCATTTACTCATATTGATAATTTCTGCTATGAAAAGCGCCCATTGGACCTCTATATGCGTGCTCCTATGTCTTGTACCAGGTTCGATAGGGATGTATGCGCTACACCAATCGAAAGAAGACACTTAGGGCTAGGTACATGTCAAGTTTCATTGAGATTGATTTGGTTTCAGATAGGTAAAATTTCATTCATTTACTCATATTGATCATTTCTGCTATAAAAAGCGCCCATTAGACCTCTATATGCGCGCTCCTAAGTCTTGTACCAGGTTCGATAGGGATGTATGCACTATACCAATCGAAAGAGGAGACGTGGGGCTAGGTACATGTCAAGTTTCATTGAGATTGATTTGGTTTCAGATAGGTAAAATTTCATTCATTTACTCATATTGATCATTTCTGCTATAAAAAGCGCCCATTAGACCTCTATATGCGCGCTCCTTCTTCTTGTACCAGGTTCGATAGGGATGTATGCGCTATACCAATCGAAAGAAGAGACTTGGGGCTAGGTACATGTCAAGTTTCATCGAGATTGATTTGGTTTCAGATAGGTAAAATTTCATTCATTTACTCATATTGATCATTTCTGCTATAAAAAGCGCCCATTAGAAATCTATATGCGTGCTAATACGTCTTGTACCAGGTTCGATAGGGATGTATGCGCTACACCAATCGAAAGAGGAGACGTGGGGCTAGGTACATGTCAAGTTTCATTGAGATTGATTTGGTTTCAGATAGGTAAAATTTCATTGATTTACTCATATTGATCATTTCTGCTATAGAAAGCGCCCATTAGACCTCTATATGCTCGCTCCTACGTCTTGTACAAATTTCGATAGGGATGTATGCGCTACACCAATCGAAAGAAGAGACTTGGGGCTAGGTACATGTTAAGTTTCATCGAGATTGATTTGGTTTCAGATAGGTAAAATTTCATTCATTTACTCATATTGATCATTTCTGCTATAAAAAGCGCCCATTAGACCTCTATATGCGCGCTCCTACGTCTTGTACCAGGTTCGATAGGGATGTATGCGCTATACCAATCGAAAGCGGAGACTTGGGGCTAGGTACATGTCAAGTTTCATTTAGATTGATTTGGTTTCAGATAGGTAAAATTTAATTCATTTACTCATATTGATCATTTCTGCTATAAAAAGCGCCCATTAGACCTCTATATGCGCGCTCCTACTTCTTGTATCAGGTTCGATAGGGATGTATGCGCTTTACCAATCGAAAGCGGAGACTTGGGGCTAGGTACATGTCAAGTTTCATCGAGATTGATTTGGTTTCAGATAGGTAAAATTTCATTCATTTACTCATATTGATCATTTCTGCTATAAAAAGCGCCCATTAGACCTCTATATGCGCGCTCCTTCGTCTTGTACCAGGTTCGATAGGGATGTATGCGCTATACCAATCGAAAGAAGAGACTTGGGGCTAGGTACATGTCAAGTTTCATCGAGATTGATTTGGTTTCAGATAGGTAAAATTTCATTCATTTATTCATATTGATCATTTCTGCTATAAAAAGCGCCCATTAGACCTCTATATGCGTGCTTCTACTTCTTGTACCAGGTTCGATAGGGATGTATGCGCTACACCAATCGAAAGAGGAGACGTGGGGCTAGGTAGATGTCAAGTTTCATTGAGATTGATTTGGTTTCAGATAGGTAAAATTTCATTCATTTACTCATATTGATCATTTCTGCTATAAAAAGCGCCCATTAGACCTCTATATGCTCGCTCCTACGTCTTGTACCAGGTTCGATAGGGATGTATGCGCTATACCAATCGAAATAAGAGACTTGGGGCTAGGTACATGTCAAGTTTCATCGAGATTGATTTGGTTTCAGATAGGTAAAATTTCATTCATTTACTCATATTGATCATTTCTGCTATAAAAAACGCCCATTAGACCTCTATATGCGCGCTCCTACTTCTTGTACCAGGTTCGATAGGGATGTATGCGCTATACCAATCAAAAGAGGAGACTTGGGGCTAGGTTCATGTCAAGTTTCATCGAGATTGATTTGGTTTCAGATAGGTAAAATTTCATTCATTTACTCATATTGATCATTTCTGCTATAAAAAGCGCCCATTTCATGCGCGCTCCTGCCTCTTGTACCAGGTTCGATTGGGATGTATGCGCTATACCAATCGAAAGAAGAGACTTGGGGCTAGGTACATGTCCAGTTTCATCGAGATTGATTTGGTTTCAGATAGGTAAAATTTCATTCATTTACTCATATTGATAATTTCTGCTATAGAAAGCGCCCATTAGACCTCTATATGCGCGCTCCTACGTCTTGCACCAGGTTCGATAGGGATGTATGCGCTATACCAATCGAAAGAAGAGACTTGGCGCTAGGTACATGTCAAGTTTCATCGAGATTGATTTGGTTTCAGATAGGTAAAATTTCATTCATTTACTCATATTGATCATTTCTGCTATAAAAAGCGCCCATAAGACCTCTATATCCGCGCTCCTACGTCTTGTATCAGGTTCGATAGGGATGTATGCGCTATACCAATCGAAAGAGGAGACTTGGGGCTAGGTACATGTCAAGTTTAATTGAGATTGATTTGGTTTCAGATAGGTAAAATTTCATTCATTTACTCATATTGATCATTTCTGCTATAAAAAGCGCCAATTAGACCTCTATATGCGTGCTCCTACGTCTTGTACCAGGTTCGATAGGGATGTATGCGCTATACCAATCGAAAGAGGAGACTTGGAGGTAGGAACATGTCAATTTTTATTGAGATTGATTGGTTTCAGATAGGTAAAATTTCATTCATTTACTCATATTGATCATTTCTGCTATAAAAAGCGCCCATTAGACCTCTATATGCGCGCTCCTACTTCTTGTACCAGGTTCGATAGGGATGTATGCGCTATACCAATCGAAAGCGTAGACATGGGGCTAGGTACATGTCAAGTTTCATTGAGATTGATTTGGTTTCAGATAGGTAAAATTTCATTCATTTACTCATATTGATAATTTCTGCTATAAAAAGCGCCCTTTAGACCTCTATATGCGCGCTCCTACCTCTTGCACCAGGTTCGATAGGGATGTATGCGCTATACCAATCGAAAGAGGAGACTTGGGGATAGGTACATGTCAAGTTTCATTGAGATTGATTTGGTTTCAGATAGGTAAAATTTCATTCATTTACTCATATTGATCATTTCTGCTATAAAAAGCGCCCATTAGACCTCTATATGCGTGCTCCTACGTCTTGTACCAGGTTCGATAGGGATGTATGCGCTATACCAATCGAAAGAGGAGACTTGGGGCTAGGTACATGTCAAGTTTCATCGAAATTGATTTGGTTTCAGATAGGTAAAATTTCATTCATTTACACATATTGATAATTTCTGCTATAAAAAGCGCCCATTAGACCTCTATATGCGCGCTCCTACGTCTTGCACCAGGTTCGATAGGGATGTATGCGCTATACCAATCAAAAGAGGAGACTTGGGGCTATGTACATGTCAAGTTTCATCGAGATTGATTTGGTTTCAGATAGGTAAAATTTCATTCATCTACTCATATTGATCATTTCTGCTATAAAAAGCGCCCATTAGACCTCTATATGCGCGCTCCTACCTGTTGTACCAGGTTTGATAGGGATGTATGCGCTATACCAATCGAAAGAGAAGACTTTGGGCTAGGTACATGTCAAGTTTCATCGAGATTGATTTGGTTTCAGATAGGTAAAATTTCATTCATTTACTCATATTGATCATTTCTGCTATAAAAAGCGCCCATTAGACCTCTATATGCGCGCTCCTACGTCTTGTACCAGGTTCGATAGGGATGTATGCGCTATACCAATCGAAAGCGGAGACTTGGGGCTAGGTACATGTCAAGTTTCATTGAGATTGATTTGGTTTCAGATAGGTAAAATTTCATTCATTTACTCATATTGATAATTTCTGCTATAAAAAGCGCCCATTAGACCTCTATATGCGCGCTCCTACGTCTTGCACCAGGTTCGATAGGGATGTATGCGCTATACCAATCGAAAGAGGAGACTTGGGGCTAGCTACATGTTAAGTTTCATCGAGATTGTTTTTGTTTCAGATAGGTAAAATGTCATTCATTTACTCATATTGATCATTTCTGCTATAAAAAGCGCCCATTAGACCTCTATATGCGCGCTCCTACCTCTTGTACCAGGAGACTTGGGGCTAGGTACATGTCAAGTTTCATTGAGATTGATTTGGTTTCATATAGGTAAAATTTCATTCATTTACTCATATTGATCATTTCTGCTATAAAAAGCGCCCATTAGACCTCTATATGCGCGCTCCTACGTCTTGTACCAGGTTCGATAGGGATGTATGCGCTATACCAATCGAAAGAGGAGACTTGGGGCTAGGTACATGTCAAGTTTCATCGAGATTGATTTGGTTTCAGATAGGTAAAATTTCATTCATCTACTCATATTGATCATTTCTGCTATAAAAAGCGCCCATTAGACCTCTATATGCGCGCTCCTACGTCTTGTACCAGGTTCGATAGGGATGTATGCGCTATACCAATCGTAATAGGAGACTTCGGGCTAGGTACATGTCAAGTTTCATCGAAATTGATTTGGTTTCAGATAGGTAAAATTTCATTCATTTACTCATATTGATCATTTCTGCTATAAAAAGCGCCCATTAGACCTCTATATGCGCGCTCCTACGTCTTGTACCAGGTTTGATAGGGATGTATGCACTATACCAATCAAAAGAGGAGACTTGGGGCTAGGTACATGTCAAGTTTCATCGAGATTGATTTGGTTTCAGATAGGTAAAATTTCATTCATTTACTCATATTGATCATTTCTGCTATAAAAAGCGCCCATTAGACCTCTATATGCGCGCTCCTACGTCTTGTACCACGTTCGATAGGGATGTATGCGCTATACCAATCGAAAGCGGAGACTTGGGGCTAGGTACATGTCAAGTTTCATCGAGATTGATTTCGTTTCAGATAGGTAAAATTTCATTCATTTACTCATATTGATCATTTCTGCTATAAAAAGCGCCCATTAGACCTCTATATGCGCACTCCTACGTCTTGTACCAGGTTTGATAGGGATGTATGCGCTATACCAATCGAAATAGGAGACTTGGGGCTAGGTACATGTCAAGTTTCATCGAGATTGATTTGGTTTCAGATAGGTAAAATTTCATTCATTTACTCATATTGATCATTTCTGCTATAAAAAGCGCCCATTAGACCTCTATATGCGCGCCCCTACGTCTTGCACCAGGTTCGATACGGATGTATGCGCTATACCAATCGAAAGAGGAGACTTGGGGCTAGGTACATGTCAAGTTTCATCGAGATTGATTTGGTTTCAGATAGGTAAAATTTCATTCATTTACTCATATTGATCATTTCTGCTATAAAAAGCGCCCATTAGACCTCTATATGCGCGCTCCTACGTCTTGCACCAGGTTCGATACGGATGTATGCGCTATACCAATCAAAAGCGGACACTTGGGGCTAGGTACATGTCAAGTTTCATCGAGATTGATTTGGTTTCAGATAGGTAAAATTTCATTCATCTACTCATATTGATCATTTCTGCTATAAAAAGCGCCCATTAGACCTCTATATGCGCGCTACTACGTCTTGTACCAGGTTCGATAGGGATGTATGCGCTATACCAATCGAAAGAGGAGACTTGGGGCTAGGTACATATCAAGTGTCATCGAGATTGATTTGGTTTCAGATAGGTAAAATTTCATTCATTTACTCATATTGATCATTTCTGCTATAAAAAGCGCCCATTAGACCTCTATATGCGCGCTCCTACGTCTTGCACCAGGTTCGATACGGATGTATGCGCTATACCAATCGAAATTGGAGACTTGGTGCTAGGTACATGTCAAGTTTCATCGAGATTGATTTGGTTTCAGATAGGTAAAATTTCATTCATTTACTCATATTGATCATTTCTGCTATAAAAAGCGCCCATTAGAAATCTATATGCGTGCTAATACGTCTTGTACCAGGTTCGATAGGGATGTATGCGCTACACCAATCGAAAGAGGAGACGTGGGGCTAGGTACATGTCAAGTTTCATCGAGATTGATTTGGTTTCAGATAGGTAAAATTTCATTCATTTACTCATATTGATCATTTCTGCTATAAAAAGCGCCCATTAGACCTCTATATGCGCGCTCCTACGTCTTGTACCACGTTCGATAGGGATGTATGCGCTATACCAATCGAAAGAGGAAACTTGGGGTTAGCTACATGTTAAGTTTCATCGAGATTGATTTGGTTTCAGATAGGTAAAATGTCATTCATTTACTCATATTGATCATTTCTGCTATAAAAAGCGCCCATTAGACCTCTATATGCGCGCTCCTACCTCTTGTACCAGGAGACTTGGGGCTAGGTACATGTCAAGTTTCATTGAGATTGATTTGGTTTCATATAGGTAAAATTTCATTCATTTACTCATATTGATCATTTCTGCTATAAAAAGCGCCCATTAGACCTCTATATGCGCGCTCCTACGTCTTGTACCAGGTTCGATAGGGATGTTTGCGCTATACCAATCGAAAGAGGAGACTTGGGGCTAGGTACATGTCAAGTTTCATCGAGATTGATTTGGTTTCAGATAGGTAAAATTTCATTCATCTACTCATATTGATCATTTCTGCTATAAAAAGCGCCCATTAGACCTCTATATGCGCGCTCCTACGTCTTGTACCAGGTTCGATAGGGATGTATGCGCTATACCAATCGTAATAGGAGACTTCGGGCTAGGTACATGTCAAGTTTCATCGAAATTGATTTGGTTTCAGATAGGTAAAATTTCATTCATTTACTCATATTGATCATTTCTGCTATAAAAAGCGCCCATTAGACCTCTATATGCGCGCTCCTACGACTTGTACCAGGTTTGATAGGGATGTATGCACTATACCAATCAAAAGAGGAGACTTGGGGCTAGGTACATGTCAAGTTTCATCGAGATTGATTTGGTTTCAGATAGGTAAAATTTCATTCATTTACTCATATTGATCATTTCTGCTATAAAAAGCGCCCATTAGACCTCTATATGCGCGCTCCTACGTCTTGTACCACGTTCGATAGGGATGTATGCGCTATACCAATCGAAAGCGGAGACTTGGGGCTAGGTACATGTCAAGTTTCATCGAGATTGATTTCGTTTCAGATAGGTAAAATTTCATTCATTTACTCATATTGATCATTTCTGCTATAAAAAGCGCCCATTAGACCTCTATATGCGCACTCCTACGTCTTGTACCAGGTTTGATAGGGATGTATGCGCTATACCAATCGAAATAGGAGACTTGGGGCTAGGTACATGTCAAGTTTCATCGAGATTGATTTGGTTTCAGATAGGTAAAATTTCATTCATTTACTCATATTGATCATTTCTGCTATAAAAAGCGCCCATTAGACCTCTATATGCGCGCCCCTACGTCTTGCACCAGGTTCGATACGGATGTATGCGCTATACCAATCGAAAGAGGAGACTTGGGGCTAGGTACATGTCAAGTTTCATCGAGATTGATTTGGTTTCAGATAGGTAAAATTTCATTCATTTACTCATATTGATCATTTCTGCTATAAAAAGCGCCAATTAGACCTCTATATGCGCGCTCCTACGTCTTGCACCAGGTTCGATACGGATGTATGCGCTATACCAATCAAAAGCGGAGACTTGGGGCTAGGTACATGTCAAGTTTCATCGAGATTGATTTGGTTTCAGATAGGTAAAATTTCATTCATCTACTCATATTGATCATTTCTGCTATAAAAAGCGCCCATTAGACCTCTATATGCGCGCTACTACGTCTTGTACCAGGTTCGATAGGGATGTATGCGCTATACCAATCGAAAGAGGAGACTTGGGGCTACGTACATATCAAGTGTCATTGAGATTGATTTGGTTTCAGATAGGTAAAATTTCATTCATTTACTCATATTGATCATTTCTGCTATAAAAAGCGCCCATTAGACCTCTATATGCGCGCTCCTACGTCTTGCACCAGGTTCGATACGGATGTATGCGCTATACTAATCAAAAGAGGAGACTTGGGGCTAGGTACATGTCAAGTTTCATCGAGATTGATTTGGTTTCAGATAGGTAAAATTTCATTCATTTACTCATATTGATCATTTCTGCTATAAAAAGCGCCCATTAGACCTGTATATGCGCGCTCCTACGTCTTGCACCAGGTTCGATACGGATGTATGCGCTATACCAATCGAAATAGGAGACTTGGTGCTAGGTACATGTCAAGTTTCATCGAGATTGATTTGGTTTCAGATAGGTAAAATTTCATTCATTTACTCATATTGATCATTTCTGCTATAAAAAGCGCCCATTAGACCTGTATATGCGCGCTCCTACGTCTTGCACCAGGTTCGATACGGATGTATGCGCTATACCAATCAAAGGAGGAGACTTGGGGCTAGGTACATGTCAATTTTCATCGAGATTGATTTGGTTTCAGATAGGTAAAATTTCATTCATTTACTCATATTGATCATTTCTGCTATAAAAAGCGCCCATTAGACCTCTATATGCGCGCTCCTACGTCTTGCACCAGGTTCGATACGGATGTATGCGCTATAGCAATCAAAAGAGGAGACTTGGGGCTAGGTACATGTCAAGTTTCATCGAGATTGATTTGGTTTCAGATAGGTAAAATTTCATTCATTTACTCATATTGATCATTTCTGCTATAAAAAGCGCCCATTAGACCTCTATATGCGCGCTCCTGCCTCTTGTACCAGGTTCGATAGGGATGTAGGCGCTATACCAATCAAAAGACGAGACTTGGGGCTAGGTACATGTCAAGTTTCATCGAGATTGATTTGGTTTCAGATAGGTAAAATTTCATTCATTTACTCATATTGATCATTTCTGCTATAAAAAGCGCCCATTAGACCTCTATATGCGCGCTCCTACGTCTTGCACCAGGTTCGATAGGGATGTATGCGCTATACAAATCAAAAGAAAAGACTTGGGGCTAGGTACTTGTCAAGTTTCATCGAGATTGATTTGGTTTCAGA
This sequence comes from Pinctada fucata, assembly GCA_028142955.1. Taxonomy (NCBI): domain Eukaryota; kingdom Metazoa; phylum Mollusca; class Bivalvia; order Pterioida; family Pteriidae; genus Pinctada; species Pinctada fucata. The sequence continues at coordinate 12,100,254 of AP027107.1, read as the reverse complement.
TAGGTAAAATTTCATTCATTTACTCATATTGATCATTTCTGCTATAAAAAGCGCCCATTAGACCTCTATATGCGCGCTCCTACGTCTTGTACCAGGTTCGATACTGATGTACATTTTTTGTATGCACTATACCAATCGAAAGAGGAGACTTGGGGCTAGGTACATGTCAAGTTTCATTGAGATTGATTTGGTTTCAGATAGGTAAAATTTCATTCATTTACTCATATTGATCATTTCTGCTATAAAAAGCGCCCATTAGACCTCTATATGCGCGCTCCAACGTCTTGTACCAGGTTCGATAGGGATGTATGCACTATACCAATCAAAAGAAGAGACTTAGGGCTAGGTACATGTCAAGTTTCATCGAGATTGATTTGGTTTCAGATAGGTAAAATTTCATTCATTTACTCATATTGATCATTTCTGCTATAAGAAGCGCCCATTAGATCTCTATATGCGCGCTCCTACGTCTTGCACCAGGTTCGATACGGATGTATGCGCTATACCAATCAAAAGAGGAGACTTGGGGCTAGGTACATGGCAAGTTTCATCGAGATTGATTTGGTTTCAGATAGGTAAAATTTCATTCATTTACTCATATTGATAATTTCTGCTATAGAAAGCGCCCATTAGACCTCTATATGCGCGCTCTTACCTCTTGCACCAGGTTCGATAGGGATGTATGCGCTATACCAATCGAAAGAGGAGACTTGGGGCTAGGTACATGTCAAGTTTCATTGAGATTGATTTGGTTTCAGATAGGTAGAATTTCATTCATTTACTCATATTGATCATTTCTGCTATAAAAAGCGCCCATTTCATGCGCGCTCCTGCGTCTTGTACCAGGTTAGATAGGGATGTATGCGCTATACCAATCAAAAGAAGAGACTTGCGGCTAGGTACATGTTAAGTTTCATTGAGATTGATTTGGTTTCAGATAGGTAAAATTTCATTCATTTACTTATATTGATCATTTCTGCTATAAAAAGCGCCCATTAGACCTCTATATGCGCGCTCCTACGTCTTCTACCAGGTTCGATAGGGATGTATGCGCTATACCAATCGAAAGAAGAGACTTGGTGCTAGGTACATGTCAAGTTTCACCGAGATTGATTTGGTTTCAGATAGGTAAAATTTCATTCATTTATTCATATTGATCATTTCTGCTATAAGAAGCGCCCATTAGACCTCTATACGCGCGCTCCTACGTTCTTCCAGGTTAGATAGGGATGTATGCGCTATACCAATCAAAAGAAGAGACTTGGGGCTAGGTACATGTCAAGTTTCATCGAGATTGATTTGGTTTCAGATAGGTAAAATGTCATTCATTTACTCATATTGATCATTTCTGCTATAAAAAGCGCCGATTAGACCTTTATATGCGCGCTCCTACGTCTTGTACCAGGTTCGATAGGGATGTATGCACTATACCAATCGAAAGAGGAGACTTGGGGCTAGGTACATGTCAAGTTTCATTGAGATTGATTTGGTTTCAGATAGGTAAAATTTCATTCATTTACTCATATTGATCATTTCTGCTATAAAAAGCGCCCATTAGACCTCTATATGCGCGCTCCCACCTCATGTACCAGGTTCGATAGGGATGTATGCGCTATACCAATCGAAAGAGGAGACTTGGGGTTAGGTACATGTCAAGTTTCATCGAGATTGATTTGGTTTCAGATAGGTAAAATTTCATTCATTTACTCATATTGATCATTTCTGCTATAAAAAGCGCCCATTAGACCTCTATATGCGCGCTACTACGTCTTTTACCAGGTTCGATAGGGATGTATGCGCTATACCAATCAAAAGAGGAGACTTGGGGCTAGGTACATGTAAAGTTTCATCGAGATTGATTTGGTTTCAGATAGGTAAAATTTCATTCATTTACTCATATTGATCATTTCTGCTGTAAAAAGCGCCCATTAGACCTCTATATGCGCGCTCCTACTTCTTGTACCAGGTTCGATAGGGATGTATGCGCTATACCAATCGAAAGCGGAGACTTGGGGCTAGGTACATGTCAAGTTTCATTGAGATTGATTTGGTTTCAGATAGGTAAAATTTCATTCATTTACTCATATTGATCATTTCTGCTATAAAAAGCGCCCATTAGACCTCTATATGCGCGCTCCTACGTCTTGTACCAGGTTCGATAGGGATGTATGCACTATACCAATCAAAAGAGGAGACTTGGGGCTAGGTACATGTCAACTTTCATTGAGATTGATTTGGTTTCAGATAGGTAAAATTTCATTCATTTACTCATATTGATCATTTCTGCTATAAAAAGCGCCCATTAGACCTCTATATGCGCGCTCCTACTTCTTGTACCAGGTTCGATAGGGATGTATGTACCATACCAATCGGAAGAGGAGACTTGGGGCTAGGTACATGTCAAGTTTCATCGAGATTGATTTGGTTTCAGATAGGTAAAATTTCATTCATTTACTCATATTGATCATTTCTGCTATAAAAAGCGCCCATTAGACCTCTATATGCGCGCTCCTTCGTCTTGTACCAGGTTCGATAGGGATGTATGCGCTATACCAATCAAAAGAAGACACTTGGGGCTAGGTACATGTCAAGTTTCATTGAGATTGATTTGGTTTCAGATAAGTAAAACTTCATTCATTTACTCATATTGATCATTTCTGCTATAAAAAGCGCCCATTAGACCTCTATATGCGCGCTCCTACATCTTGTACCAGGTTCGATAGGGATGTATGCGCTATACCAACCATAAGAGGAGACTTGGGGCTAGGTACATGTCAAGTGCCATTGAGATTGATTTGGTTTCAGATAGGTAAAATTTCATTCATTTACTCATATTGATCATTTCTGCTATAAAAAGCGCCCATTAGACCTCTATATGCGCGCTCCTACGTCTTGTACCACGTTCGATAGGGATGTATGCGCTATACCAATCGAAAGAAGAAACTTGGGGATAGGTACATGTCAAGTTTCATTGAGATTGATTTGGTATCAGACAGGTAAAATTTCATTCATTTACTCTGTTGATAATTTCTGCTATAAAATGCGAACATTGGACCTCTATATGCGTGCTTCTATGTCTTGTACCAGGTTCGATAGGGATGTATGCGCTACACCAATCGAAAGAAGACACTTAGGGCTAGGTACATGTCAAGTTTCATTGAGATTGATTTGGTTTCAGATAGGTAAAATTTCATTCATTTACTCATATTGATCATTTCTGCTATAAAAAGCGCCCATTAGACCTCTATATGCGCGCTCCTACCTCTTGTACCAGGTTCGATAGGGATGTATGCGCTATACCAATCAAAAGAAGAGACTTGGGGCTAGGTACATGTCAAGTTTCATTGAGATTGATTTGGTTTCAGATAGGTAAAATTTCATTCATTTACTCATATTGATCATTTCTGCTATAAAAAGCGCCCATTAGACCTCTATATGCGCGCTCCTACCTCATGTACCAGGTTCGATAGGGATGTATGCGCTATACCAATCGAAAGAGGAGACTTGGGGCTAGGTACATGTCAAGTGCCATTGAGATTGATTTGGTTTCAGATAGGTAAAATTTCATTCATTTACTCACATTCATCATTTCTGCTATAAAAAGCGCCCATCAGAACTCTATATGCGCGCTCCTACTTCTTGTACCAGGTTCGATAGGGATGTATGCGCTATACCAATCGAAAGCGGAGACTTATGGCTAGGTATATGTCAAGTTTCATTGAGATTGATTTGGTTTCAGATAGGTAAAATTTCATTAATTTACTCATATTGATCATTTCTGCTATAAAAAGCGCCCATTAGACCTCTATATGCGCGCTCCTACGTCTTGTACCAGGTTCGATAGGGATGTATGCACTATACCAATCGAAAGAGGAGACTTGGGGCTAGGTACATGTCAAGTTTCATCGAGATTGATTTGGTTTCAGATAGGTAAAATTTCATTCATTTACTCACATTCATCATTTCTGCTATAAAAAGCGCCCATTAGACCTCTATATGCGCGCTCCTACGTCTTGTACCAGGTTCGATAGGGATGTATGCGCTATACCAATCAAAAGAAGAGACTTGGGGCTAGGTACATGTCAAGTTTCATTGAGATTGATTTGGTTTCAGATAGGTAAAATTTCATTCATTTACTCATATTGATCATTTCTGCTATAAAAAGCGCCCATTAGACCTCTATATGCGCGCTCCTACCTCATGTACCAGGTTCGATAGGGATGTATGCGCTATACCATTCAAAAGAGGAGACTTGGGGCTAGGTACATGTCAAGTTTCATCGAGATTGATTTGGTTTCAGATAGGTAAAATTTCATTCATTTACTCATATTGATCATTTCTGCTATAAAAAGCGCCCATTAGACCTCTATATGCGCGCTCCTACGTCTTGTACCAGGTTCGATAGGGATGTATGCGCTATACCAATCAAAAGAAGAGACTTGGGGCTAGGTACATGTCAAGTTTCATTGAGATTGATTTGGTTTCAGATAGGTAAAATTTCATTCATTTACTCATATTGATCATTTCTGCTATAAAAAGCGCCCATTAGACCTCTATATGCGCGCTCCTACGTCTTGTACCAGGTTCGATAGGGATGTATGCACTTTACCAATAAAAAGAGGAGACTTGGGGCTAGGTACATGTCAACTTTCATTGAGATTGATTTGGTTTCAGATAGGTAAAATTTCATTCATTTACTCATATTGATCATTTCTGCTATAAAAAGCGCCCATTAGACCTCTATATGCGTGCTCCTACGTCTTGTACCAGGTTCGATAGGGATGTATGTACCATACCAATCGGAAGAGGAGACTTGGGGCTAGGTACATGTCAAGTTTCATTGAGATTGATTTGGTTTCAGATAGGTAAAATTTCATTCATTTACTCATATTGATCATTTCTGCTATAAAAAGCGCCCATTAGACCTCTATATGCGCGCTCCTACGTCTTGTACCAGGTTCGATAGGGATGTATGCGCTATACCAATCAAAAGAAGAGACTTGGGGCTAGGTACATGTCAAGTTTCATTGAGATTGATTTGGTTTCAGATAGGTAAAATTTCATTCATTTACTCATATTGATCATTTCTGCTATAAAAAGCGCCCATTAGACCTCTATATGCGCGCTCCTACCTCATGTACCAGGTTCGATAGGGATGTATGCGCTATACCAATCGAAAGAGGAGACTTGGGGCTAGGTACATGTCAAGTTTCATCGAGATTGATTTGGTTTCAGATAGGTAAAATTTCATTCATTTACTCATATTGATCATTTCTGCTATAAAAAGCGCCCATTAGACCTCTATATGCGCGCTCCTACGTCTTGTACCAGGTTCGATAGGGATGTATGCACTATACCAATCGAAAGAAGAGACTTGGGGCTAGGTACATGTCAAGTTTCATTGAGATTGATTTGGTTTCAGATAGGTAAAATTTCATTCATTTACTCATATTGATCATTTCTGCTATAAAAAGCGCCCATTAGACCTCTATATGCGCGCTACTACGTCTTTTACCAGGTTCGATAGGGATGTATGCGCTATACCAATCAAAAGAGGAGACTTGGGGCTAGGTACATGTCAAGTTTCATCGAGATTGATTTGGTTTCAGATAGGTAAAATTTCATTCATTTACTCATATTGATCATTTCTGCTATAAAAAGCGCCCATTAGACCTCTATATGCGCGCTCCTACTTCTTGTACCAGGTTCGATAGGGATGTATGCGCTATACCAATCGAAAGCGGAGACTTGGGGCTAGGTACATGTCAAGTTTCATCGAGATTGATTTGGTTTCAGATAGGTAAAATTTCATTCATTTACTCATATTGATCATTTCTGCTATAAAAAGCGCCCATTAGACCTCTATATGCGCGCTCCTACGTCTTGTACCAGGTTCGATAGGGATGTATGCACTATACCAATCAAAAGAGGAGACTTGGGGCTAGGTACATGTCAACTTTCATTGAGATTGATTTGGTTTCAGATAGGTAAAATTTCATTCATTTACTCATATTGATCATTTCTGCTATAAAAAGCGCCCATTAGACCTCTATATGCGCGCTCCTACTTCTTGTACCAGGTTCGATAGGGATGTATGTACCATACCAATCGGAAGAGGAGACTTGGGGCTAGGTACATGTCAAGTTTCATCGAGATTGATTTGGTTTCAGATAGGTAAAATTTCATTAATTTACTCATATTGATCATTTCTGCTATAAAAAGCGCCCATTAGACCTCTATATGCGCGCTCCTTCGTCTTGTACCAGGTTCGATAGGGATGTATGCGCTATACCAATCAAAAGAAGAGACTTGGGGCTAGGTACATGTCAAGTTTCATTGAGATTGATTTGGTTTCAGATAAGTAAAACTTCATTCATTTACTCATATTGATCATTTCTGCTATAAAAAGCGCCCATTAGACCTCTATATGCGCGCTCCTACATCTTGTACCAGGTTCGATAGGGATGTATGCGCTATACCAACCATAAGAGGAGACTTGGGGCTAGGTACATGTCAAGTGCCATTGAGATTGATTTGGTTTCAGATAGGTAAAATTTCATTCATTTACTCATATTGATCATTTCTGCTATAAAAAACGCCCATTAGACCTCTATATGCGCGCTCCTACGTCTTGTACCACGTTCGATAGGGATGTATGCGCTATACCAATCGAAAGAAGAGACTTGGGGATAGGTACATGTCAAGTTTCATTGAGATTGATTTGGTATCAGACAGGTAAAATTTCATTCATTTACTCATATTGATAATTTCTGCTATAAAAAGCGCCCATTGGACCTCTATATGCGTGCTTCTATGTCTTGTACCAGGTTCGATAGGGATGTATGCGCTACACCAATCGAAAGAAGACACTTAGGGCTAGGTACATGTCAAGTTTGATTGAGATTGATTTGGTTTCAGATAGGTAAAATTTCATTCATTTACTCATATTGATCATTTCTGCTATAAAAAGCGCCCATTAGACCTCTATATGCGCGCTCCTACCTCTTGTACCAGGTTCGATAGGGATGTATGCGCTATACCAATCAAAAGAAGAGACTTGGGGCTAGGTACATGTCAAGTTTCATTGAGATTGATTTGGTTTCAGATAGGTAAAATTTCATTCATTTACTCATATTGATCATTTCTGCTATAAAAAGCGCCCATTAGACCTCTATATGCGCGCTCCTACCTCATGTACCAGGTTCGATAGGGATGTATGCGCTATACCAATCGAAAGAAGAGACTTGGGGCTAGGTACATGTCAAGTGCCATTGAGATTGATTTGGTTTCAGATAGGTAAAATTTCATTCATTTACTCACATTCATCATTTCTGCTATAAAAAGCGCCCATCAGAACTCTATATGCGCGCTCCTACTTCTTGTACCAGGTTCGATAGGGATGTATGCGCTATACCAATCGAAAGCGGAGACTTATGGCTAGGTATATGTCAAGTTTCATCGAGATTGATTTGGTTTCAGATAGGTAAAATTTCATTAATTTACTCATATTGATCATTTCTGCTATAAAAAGCGCCCATTAGACCTCTATATGCGCGCTCCTTCGTCTTGTACCAGGTTCGATAGGGATGTATGCACTATACCAATCGAAAGAAGACACTTAGGGCTAGGTACATGTCAAGTTTGATTGAGATTGATTTGGTTTCAGATAGGTAAAATTTCATTCATTTACTCATATTGATCATTTCTGCTATAAAAAGCGCCCATTAGACCTCTATATGCGCGCTCCTACCTCTTGTACCAGGTTCGATAGGGATGTATGCGCTATACCAATCAAAAGAAGAGACTTGGGGCTAGGTACATGTCAAGTTTCATTGAGATTGATTTGGTTTCAGATAGGTAAAATTTCATTCATTTACTCATATTGATCATTTCTGCTATAAAAAGCGCCCATTAGACCTCTATATGCGCGCTCCTACCTCATGTACCAGGTTCGATAGGGATGTATGCGCTATACCAATCGAAAGAAGAGACTTGGGGCTAGGTACATGTCAAGTGCCATTGAGATTGATTTGGTTTCAGATAGGTAAAATTTCATTCATTTACTCACATTCATCATTTCTGCTATAAAAAGCGCCCATCAGAACTCTATATGCGCGCTCCTACTTCTTGTACCAGGTTCGATAGGGATGTATGCGCTATACCAATCGAAAGCGGAGACTTATGGCTAGGTATATGTCAAGTTTCATCGAGATTGATTTGGTTTCAGATAGGTAAAATTTCATTAATTTACTCATATTGATCATTTCTGCTATAAAAAGCGCCCATTAGACCTCTATATGCGCGCTCCTACGTCTTGTACCAGGTTCGATAGGGATGTATGCACTATACCAATCGAAAGAGGAGACTTGGGGCTAGGTACATGTCAAGTTTCATCGAGATTGATTTGGTTTCAGATAGGTAAAATTTCATTCATTTACTCACATTCATCATTTCTGCTATAAAAAGCGCCCATTAGACCTCTATATGCGCGCTCCTACGTCTTGTACCAGGTTCGATAGGGATGTATGCGCTATACCAATCAAAAGAAGAGACTTGGGGCTAGGTACATGTCAAGTTTCATTGAGATTGATTTGGTTTCAGATAGGTAAAATTTCATTCATTTACTCATATTGATCATTTCTGCTATAAAAAGCGCCCATTAGACCTCTATATGCGCGCTCCTACCTCATGTACCAGGTTCGATAGGGATGTATGCGCTATACCAATCAAAAGAGGAGACTTGGGGCTAGGTACATGTCAAGTTTCATCGAGATTGATTTGGTTTCAGATAGGTAAAATTTCATTCATTTACTCATATTGATCATTTCTGCTATAAAAAGCGCCCATTAGACCTCTATATGCGCGCTCTTACGTCTTGTACCAGGTTCGATAGGGATGTATGCGCTATACCAATCAAAAGAAGAGACTTGGGGCTAGGTACATGTCAAGTTTCATTAAGATTGATTTGGTTTCAGATAGGTAAAATTTCATTCATTTACTCATATTGATCATTTCTGCTATAAAAAGCGCCCATTAGACCTCTATATGCGCGCTCCTACATCTTGTACCAGGTTCGATAGGGATGTATGCGCTATACCAATCATAAGAGGAGACTTGGGGCTAGGTACATGTCAAGTGCCATTGAGATTGATTTGGTTTCAGATAGGTAAAATTTCATTCATTTACTCATATTGATCATTTCTGCTATAAAAAGCGCCCATTAGACCTCTATATGCGCGCTCCTACGTCTTGTACCAGGTTCGATAGGGATGTATGCGCTATACCAATCAAAAGAGGAGACTTGGGGCTAGGTACATGTCAAGTTTCATTGAGATTGATTTGGTTTCAGATAGGAAAAATTTCATTCATTTACTCATATTGATCATTTCTGCTATAAAAACGCGTCCATTAGACCTCTATATGCGCGCTCCTACGTCTTGTACCAGGTTTGATTGGGATGTATGCGCTATACCAATCGAAATAGGAGACTTGGGGCTAGGTACATGTCAAGTTTCATCGAGATTGATTTGGTTTCAGATAGGTAAAATTTCATTCATTTACTCATATTGATTATTTCTGCTATAAAAAGCACCCATTAGACCTCTATATGCGCGCTTCTACGTCTTGCACCTGGTTCGATAGGGATGTATGCGCTATACCAATCGAAAGAGGAGACTTGGGGATAGGTACATGTCAAGTTTCATTGAGATTGATTTGGTATCAGACAGGTAAAATTTCATTCATTTACTCATATTGATAATTTCTGCTATAAAAAGCGCCCATTGGACCTCTATATGCGTGCTCCTATGTCTTGTACCAGGTTCGATAGGGATGTATGCGCTACACCAATCGAAAGAAGACACTTAGGGCTAGGTACATGTCAAGTTTGATTGAGATTGATTTGGTTTCAGATAGGTAAAATTTCATTCATTTACTCATATTGATCATTTCTGCTATAAAAAGCGCCCATTAGACCTCTATATGCGCGCTCCTACCTCTTGTACCAGGTTCGATAGGGATGTATGCGCTATACCAATCAAAAGAAGAGACTTGGGGCTAGGTACATGTCAAGTTTCATCGAGATTGATTTGGTTTCAGATAGGTAAAATTTCATTCATTTACTCATATTGATCATTTCTGCTATAAAAACGCGTCCATTAGACCGCTATATGCGCGCTCCTACGTCTTGTACCAGGTTCGATAGGGATCTATGCGCTATACCAATCGAAAGAGGAGACTTGGGGATAGGTACATGTCAAGTTTCATTGATATTGATTTGGTATCTGACAGGTAAAATTTCATTCATTTACTCATATTGATCATTTCTGCTATAAGAAGCGCCCATTGGACCTCTATATGCGTGCTCCTATGTCTTGTACCAGGTTCGATAGGGATGTATGCGCTACACCAATCGAAAGAAGACACTTAGGGCTAGGTACATGTCAAGTTTGATTGAGATTGATTTGGTTTCAGATAGGTAAAATTTCATTCATTTACTCATATTGATCATTTCTGCTATAAAAAGCGCCCATTAGACCTCTATATGCGCGCTCCTTCGTCTTGTACCAGGTTCGATAGGGATGTATGCGCTATACCAATCGAAAGAGGAGACTTGGGGCTAGGTACATCTCAAGTTTCATTGAGATTGATTTTGTTTCAGATAGGTAAAATTTCATTGATTTACTCATATTGATCATTTCTGCTATAGAAAGCGCCCATTAGACCTCTATATGCTCGCTCCTACGTCTTGTACCAGGTTCGATAGGGATGTATGCGCTACACCAATCAAAAGAAGAGACTTGGGGCTAGGTACATGTCAAGTTTCATCGAGATTGATTTGGTTTCAGATAGGTAAAATTTCATTCATTTACTCATATTGATCATTTCTGCTATAAAAACGCGTCCATTAGACCTCTATATGCGCGCTCCTACGTCTTGTACCAGGTTCGATAGGGATGTATGCGCTATACCAATCGAAATAGGAGACTTGGGGCTAGGTACATGTCAAGCTTCATCGAGATTGATTTGGTTTCAGATAGGTAAAATTTCATTCAGTTACTCATATTGATAATTTCTGCTATAAAAAGCGCCCATTGGACCTCTATATGCGTGCTCCTATGTCTTGTACCAGGTTCGATAGGGATGTATGCGCTACACCAATCAAAAGAAGACACTTAGGGCTAGGTACAAGTCAAGTTTGATTGAGATTGATTTGGTTTCAGATAGGTAAAATTTCATTCATTTACTCATATTGATCATTTCTGCTATAAAAAGCGCCCATTAGACCTCTATATGCGCGCTCCTTCGTCTTGCACCAGGTTCGATAGGGATGTATGCGCTATACCAATCGAAGGAGGAGACTTGGTGCTAGGTACATGTCCAGTTTCATCGAGATTGATTTGGTTTCAGATAGGAAAAATTTCATTCATTTACTCATATTGATCATTTCTGCTATAAAAAGCGCCCATTAGACCTCTATATGCGCGCTCCTACGTCTTGTACCAGGTTCGATAGGGATGTATGCACTATACCAATCAAAAGAGGAGACTTGGGGCTAGGTACATGTCAAGTTTCATCGAGATTGATTTGGTTTCAGATAGGTAAAATTTCATTCATTTACTCATATTGATCATTTCTGCTATAAAAAGCGCCCATTAGACCTCTATATGCGCGCTCCTTCGTCTTGTACCAGGTTCGATAGGGATGTATGCGCTATACCAATCAAAAAAAGACACTTGGGGCTAGGTACATGTCAAGTTTCATCGAGATTGATTTCGTTTCAGATAGGTAAAATTTCATTCATTTACTCATATTGATCATTTCTGCTATAAAAAGCGCCCATTCGACCTCTACATGCGCGCTCCTACGTCTTGTACCAGGTTTGATAGGGATGTATGTGCTATACCAATCGAAATAGGAGACTTGGGGCTAGGTACATGTCAAGTTTCATCGAGATTGATTTGGTTTCAGATAGGTAAAATTTCATTCATTTACTCATATTGATCATTTCTGCTATAAAAAGCGCCGATTAGACCTCTATATGCGCGCTCCTACGTCTTGCACCAGGTTCGATACGGATGTAAGCGCTATACCAATCGAAAGAGGAGACTTGGGGCTAAGTACATGTCAAGTTTCATCGAGATTGATTTGGTTTCAGATAGGTAAAATTTCATTCATTTACTCATATTGATCATTTCTGCTATAAAAAGCGCCCATTAGACCTCTATATGCGCGCTCCTACTTCTTGCACCAGGTTCGATACGGATGTATGCGCTATACCAATCGAAAGAGAAGACTTGGGGCTAGGTACATGTCAAGTTTCATCGAGATTGATTTCGTTTCAGATAGGTAAAATTTCATTCATTTACTCATATTGATCATTTCTGCTATAAAAAGCGCCCATTAGACCTGTATATGCGCGCTCCTACGTCTTACACCAGGTTCGATACGGATGTAAGCGCTATACCAATAGAAATAGGACACTTGGTGCTAGGTACATGTCAAGTTTCATCGAGATTGATTTGGTTTCAGATAGGAAAAATTTCATTTATTTACTCATATTGATCATTTCTGCTATAAAAAGCGCCCATTAGACCTCTATATGCGCGCTCCTACGTCTTGCACCAGGTTCGATACGGATGTATGCGCTATACCAATCGAAGGAGGAGAATTGGGGCTAGGTACATGTCAATTTTCATCGAGATTGATTTGGTTTCAGATAGGAAAAATTTCATTCATTTACTCATATTGATCATTTCTGCTATAAAAAGCGCCCATTAGACCTCTATATGCGCGCTCCTACGTCTTGCACCAGGTTCGATACGGATGTATGCGCTATACCAATCAAAAGAAGAGACTTGGGGCTAGGTACATGTCAAGTTTCATTGAGATTGATTTGGTTTCAGATAGGAAAAAATTTCATTCATTTACTCTTATTGATCATTTCTGCTATAAAAAGCGCCCATTAGACCTCTATATGCGCGCTCCTACCTCTTGTACCAGGTTCGATAGGGATGTAGGCACTATACCAATCAAAAGAAGACACATGGGGCTAGGTACATGTCAAGTTTCATCGAGATTGATTTGGTTTCAGATAGGTAAAATTTCATTCATTTACTCATATTGATCATTTCTGCTATAAAAAGCGCCCATTAGACCTCTATATGCGCGCTCGTTCGTCTTGTACCAGGTTCGATAGGGATGTATGCACTATACCAATCGAAAGAGGAGACTTCGGACTAGGTACATGTCAAGTTTCTTTGAGATTGATTTGGTTTCATATAGGTAAAATTTCATTCATTTTCTCATATTGATCATTTCTGCTATAAAAAGCGCCCATTAGACCTCTATATGCGCGCTCCTACCTCTTGTACCAGGTTCGATAGGGATGTAGGCACTATACCAATCAAAAGAAGACACATGGGGCTAGGTATATGTCAAGTTTCATTGAGATTGATTTGGTTTCAGATAGGTAAAATTTCATTCATCTACTCATATTGATCATTTCTGCTATAAAAAGCGCCCATTAGACCTCTATATGCGCGCTCCTACTTCTTGTACCAGGTTCGATAGGGATGTATGCGCTATACCAATCGAAAGAAGAGACTTGGGGCTAGGTACATGTCAAGTTTCATTGAGATTGATTTGGTTTCAGATAGGTAAAATTTCATTCATTTACTCATATTGATCATTTCTGCTATAAAAAGCGCCCATTAGACCTCTATATGCGCGCTCCTACCTCTTGCACCAGGTTCGATAGGGATGTATGCGCTATACCAATCAAAAGAGGAGACTTGGGGCTAGGTACATGTCAAGTTTCATCGAGATTGATTTGGTTTCAGATAGGTAAAATTTCATTCATCTACTCATATTGATCATTTCTGCTATAAAAAGCGCCCATTAGACCTCTATATGCGCGCTCCTACTTCTTGTACCAGGTTCGATAGGGATGTATGCGCTATATCAATCGAAAGAAGAGACTTGGGGCTAGGTACATGTCAAGTTTCATTGAGATTGATTTGGTTTCAGATAGGTAAAATTTCATTCATTTACTCATATTGATCATTTCTGCTATAAAAAGCGCCCATTAGACCTCTATATGCGCGCTCCTACGTCTTGCACCAGGTTCGATACGGATGTATGCGCTATACCAATCGAAAGAGGAGACTTGGGGCTAGGTACATGTCAAGTTTCATCGAGATTGATTTCGTTTCAGATAGGTAAAATTTCATTCATTTACTCATATTGATCATTTCTGCTATAAAAAGCGCCCATTAGACCTGTATATGCGCGCTCCTACGTCTTGTACCAGGTTCGATACGGATGTATGCGCTATACTAATCAAAAGAGGAGACTTGGGGCTAGGTACATGTCAAGTTTCATCGAGATTGATTTGGTTTCAGATAGGAAAAAATTTCATTCATTTACTCTTATTGATCATTTCTGCTATAAAAAGCGCCCATTAGACCTCTATATGCGCGCTCCTACCTCTTGTACCAGGTTCGATAGGGATGTAGGCACTATACCAATCAAAATAAGACACTTGGGGCTAGGTACATGTCAAGTTTCATCGAGATTGATTTGGTTTCAGATAGGTAAAATTTCATTCATTTACTCATATTGATCATTTCTGCTATAAAAAGCGCCCATTAGACCTCTATATGCGCGCTCCTTCGTCTTGTACCAGGTTCGATAGGAATGTATGCACTATACCAATCGAAAGAGGAGACTTCGGACTAGGTACATGTCAAGTTTCATTGAGATTGATTCGGTTTCATATAGGTAAAATTTCATTCATTTGCTCATATTGATCATTTCTGCTATAAAAAGCGCCCATTAGACCTCTATATGCGCGCTCCTACCTCTTGCACCAGGTTCGATAGGGATGTATGCGCTTTACCAATCGAAAGAGAAGACTTGGGGCTAGGTATATGTCAAGTTTTATTGAGATTGATTTGGTTTCAGATAGGTAAAGTTTCATTCATTTACTCATATTGATCATTTCTGCTATAAAAAGCGCCCATTAGACCTCTATATGCGCGCTCCTACTTCTTGTACCAGGTTCGATACGGATGTATGCGCTATACCAATCGAAAGAAGAGACTTGGGGCTAGGTACATGTCAAGTTTCATTGAGATTGATTTGGTTTCAGATAGGTAAAATTTCATTCATTTACTCATATTGATCATTTCTGCTATAAAAAGCGCCCATAAGACCTCTATATGCGCGCTCCTACCTCTTGTACCAGGTTCGATAGGGATGTATGCGCTATACCAATCAAAAGAGGAGACTTGGGGCTAGGTACATGTCAAGTTTCATCGAGATTGATTTGGTTTCAGATAGGTAAAATTTCATTCATTTACTCATATTGATCATTTCTGCTATAAAAAGCGCCCATTAGACCTCTATATGCGCGCTCCTACGTCTTGTACCAGGTTCGATAGGGATGTATGCACTATACCAATCAAAAGAGGAGACTTGGGGCTAGGTACATGTCAAGTTTCATCGAGATTGATTTGGTTTCAGATAGGTAAAATTTCATTCATTTACTCATATTGATCATTTCTGCTATAAAAAGCGCCCATTAGACCTCTATATGCGCGCTCCTACGTCTTGTACCAGGTTCGATACGGATGTATGCGCTATACCAATCGAAGGAGGAGAATTGGGGCTAGGTACATGTCAATTTTCATCGAGATTGATTTGGTTTCAGATAGGAAAAATTTCATTCATTTACTCATATTGATCATTTCTGCTATAAAAAGCGCCCATTAGACCTCTATATGCGCGCTCCTACGTCTTGCACCAGGTTCGATACGGATGTATGCGCTATACCAATAGAAATAGGACACTTGGTGCTAGGTACATGTCAAGTTTCATCGAGATTGATTTGGTTTCAGATAGGAAAAATTTCATTTATTTACTCATATTGATCATTTCTGCTATAAAAAGCGCCCATTAGACCTCTATATGCGCGCTCCTACGTCTTGCACCAGGTTCGATACGGATGTATGCGCTATACCAATCGAAGGAGGAGAATTGGGGCTAGGTACATGTCAATTTTCATCGAGATTGATTTGGTTTCAGATAGGAAAAATTTCATTCATTTACTCATATTGATCATTTCTGCTATAAAAAGCGCCCATTAGACCTCTATATGCGCGCTCCTACGTCTTGCACCAGGTTCGATACGGATGTATGCGCTATACCAATCAAAAGAAGAGACTTGGGGCTAGGTACATGTCAAGTTTCATTGAGATTGATTTGGTTTCAGATAGGAAAAAATTTCATTCATTTACTCTTATTGATCATTTCTGCTATAAAAAGCGCCCATTAGACCTCTATATGCGCGCTCCTACCTCTTGTACCAGGTTCGATAGGGATGTAGGCACTATACCAATCAAAAGAAGACACATGGGGCTAGGTACATGTCAAGTTTCATCGAGATTGATTTGGTTTCAGATAGGTAAAATTTCATTCATTTACTCATATTGATCATTTCTGCTATAAAAAGCGCCCATTAGACCTCTATATGCGCGCTCCTTCGTCTTGTACCAGGTTCGATAGGGATGTATGCACTATACCAATCGAAAGAGGAGACTTCGGACTAGGTACATGTCAAGTTTCTTTGAGATTGATTTGGTTTCATATAGGTAAAATTTCATTCATTTTCTCATATTGATCATTTCTGCTATAAAAAGCGCCCATTAGACCTCTATATGCGCGCTCCTACCTCTTGTACCAGGTTCGATAGGGATGTAGGCACTATACCAATCAAAAGAAGACACATGGGGCTAGGTATATGTCAAGTTTCATTGAGATTGATTTGGTTTCAGATAGGTAAAGTTTCATTCATTTACTCATATTGATCATTTCTGCTATAAAAAGCGCCCATTAGACCTCTATATGCGCGCTCCTACTTCTTGTACCAGGTTCGATAGGGATGTATGCGCTATACCAATCGAAAGAAGAGACTTGGGGCTAGATACATGTCAAGTTTCATTGAGATTGATTTGGTTTCAGATAGGTAAAATTTCATTCATTTACTCATATTGATCATTTCTGCTATAAAAAGCGCCCATTAGACCTCTATATGCGCGCTCCTACCTCTTGCACCAGGTTCGATAGGGATGTATGCGCTATACCAATCAAAAGAGGAGACTTGGGGCTAGGTACATGTCAAGTTTCATCGAGATTGATTTGGTTTCAGATAGGTAAAATTTCATTCATCTACTCATATTGATCATTTCTGCTATAAAAAGCGCCCATTAGACCTCTATATGCGCGCTCCTACTTCTTGTACCAGGTTCGATAGGGATGTATGCGCTATATCAATCGAAAGAGGAGACTTGGGGCTAGGTACATGTCAAGTTTCATTGAGATTGATTTGGTTTCAGATAGGTAAAATTTCATTCATTTACTCATATTGATCATTTCTGCTATAAAAAGCGCCCATTAGACCTCTATATGCGCGCTCCTACGTCTTGCACCAGGTTCGATACGGATGTATGCGCTATACCAATCGAAAGAGGAGACTTGGGGCTAGGTACATGTCAAGTTTCATCGAGATTGATTTCGTTTCAGATAGGTAAAATTTCATTCATTTACTCATATTGATCATTTCTGCTATAAAAAGCGCCCATTAGACCTGTATATGCGCGCTCCTACGTCTTGCACCAGGTTCGATACGGATGTATGCGCTATACCAATAGAAAGAGGAGACTTGGGGCTAGGTACATGTCAAGTTTCATCGAGATTGATTTGGTTTCAGATAGGAAAAAATTTCATTCATTTACTCTTATTGATCATTTCTGCTATAAAAAGCGCCCATTAGACCTCTATATGCGCGCTCCTACCTCTTGTACCAGGTTCGATAGGGATGTAGGCACTATACCAATCAAAATAAGACACTTGGGGCTAGGTACATGTCAAGTTTCATCGAGATTGATTTGGTTTCAGATAGGTAAAATTTCATTCATTTACTCATATTGATCATTTCTGCTATAAAAAGCGCCCATTAGACCTCTATATGCGCGCTCCTTCGTCTTGTACCAGGTTCGATAGGAATGTATGCACTATACCAATCGAAAGAGGAGACTTCGGACTAGGTACATGTCAAGTTTCATTGAGATTGATTCGGTTTCATATAGGTAAAATTTCATTCATTTTCTCATATTGATCATTTCTGCTATAAAAAGCGCCCTTTAGACCTCTATATGCGCGCTCCTACCTCTTGCACCAGGTTCGATAGGGATGTATGCGCTTTACCAATCGAAAGAGAAGACTTGGGGCTAGGTATATGTCAAGTTTTATTGAGATTGATTTGGTTTCAGATAGGTAAAGTTTCATTCATTTACTCATATTGATCATTTCTGCTATAAAAAGCGCCCATTAGACCTCTATATGCGCGCTCCTACTTCTTGTACCAGGTTCGATACGGATGTATGCGCTATACCAATCGAAAGAAGAGACTTGGGGCTAGGTACATGTCAAGTTTCATTGAGATTGATTTGGTTTCAGATAGGTAAAATTTCATTCATTTACTCATATTGATCATTTCTGCTATAAAAAGCGCCCATTAGACCTCTATATGCGCGCTCCTACCTCTTGTACCAGGTTCGATAGGGATGTATGCGCTATACCAATCAAAAGAGGAGACTTGGGGCTAGGTACATGTCAAGTTTCATCGAGATTGATTTGGTTTCAGATAGGTAAAATTTCATTCATTTACTCATATTGATCATTTCTGCTATAAAAAGCGCCCATTAGACCTCTATATGCGCGCTCCTACGTCTTGTACCAGGTTCGATAGGGATGTATGCACTATACCAATCAAAAGAGGAGACTTGGGGCTAGGTACATGTCAAGTTTCATCGAGATTGATTTGGTTTCAGATAGGTAAAATTTCATTCATTTACTCATATTGATCATTTCTGCTATAAAAAGCGCCCATTAGACCTCTATATGCGCGCTCCTACGTCTTGTACCAGGTTCGATAGGGATGTATGCACTATACCAATAGAAAGAGGAGACTTGGGGCTAGGTACATATCAAGTTTCATCGAGATTGATTCGGTTTCAGATAGGTAAAATTTCATTCATTTACTCATATTGATCATTTCTGCTATAAAAAGCGCCCATTAGACCTCTATATGCGCGCTCCTTCCTCTTGTACCAGGTTCGATAGGGATGTATGCACTATACCAATCGAAAGAGGAGACTTGGGGCTAGGTACATGTCAAGTTTAATCGAGATTGATTTGGTTTCAGATAGGTAAAATTTCATTCATTTACTCATATTGATCATTTCTGCTATAAAAAGCGCCCATTAGACCTCTATATGCGCACTCCTTCGTCTTGTACCAAGTTCGATAGGGATGTATGCGCTATATCAATCGAAAGAGGAGACTTGGGGCTAGGTACATGTCAAGTTTCCTTCAGATTGATTTGGTTTCAAATAGGTAAAATTTCATTCATTTACTCATATTGATCATTTCTGCTATAAAAAGCGCATTTTAGACCTCTATATGCGCGCTCCTACTTCTTGTACCACGTTCGATAGGGATGTATGCACTATATACCAAT